>JAJJWW010000286.1:0-363306 GCA_023531295.1 Papaver armeniacum | reverse complement strand
TTTTTAGCAGGTCCAGCTGTGGCTTGAGGCTCACTCTCCTGCAAGGTTTTAAAAATGTCTGTTTTTACCGAAAAAACGACCGTTAAAACGGTCACACCCATATACCGTGGCCGTGAGGGTGCCCGAACCCCGTGCCTTTATTAGGCCGATAAATAGGAAAAAAAAGGCAGTTTTATAGTATCGTTTTTCAGTTTTCATACACGTTGTAACCGTTTTTCTAAAATTAGTTTGAATATTTTTTCTTCTAAATAACATTTTAACGTGCGTTTTTAGAACTATTTTCCCGTTATCACGCACGTTATAACCGTGTAAATAACTTTCTTACCATTTCTTTTGATTTTTTTCTTCTCCGGATTGAAAGTGAAAACTTGAATTAAATATTTTTAAATGATACGAGGAAACTAACTACAGGATTAAAACTACAAATTTAAAAAACATAGGATTGTTAAACTAGTATTCATGATTTAAAAATCTACGCGAACAAACTACGACCACCACCTTTTTTCAAGTATTCTTTATTTTCTCGACGGTTCCTTTCCACATCATAGTCATCGTTGTCGGGGTACTGGCTATCTTCGTTTGCATAAGTATCATCATCATAATGACCATCATTATAGTTATCATAACCTCCTCCGGTATCATCATTATTGTTACTTACTTTCATTATTACTATCATTATTAGAATTATATCCTTCGTTCATATGTTGAACACCATGGTCAGAGCGATCGGAAGTGTAACGAGAATCATATGTTGGATTCACATTCTCATAACATTGTGTATTGTCCCCAAATGAAAGATTACCAAAGTCATAAACAAAGTCACTCACTTAGGTAACCTTTCGTATGAGATTTGAACTTCCGAGATCATGCCGTTGTATGGTAGAGGGACATGCTCTGGATTATTAACGACCTCCTCTTCCAAAGATATTTAACCACTGTTCTTCTTGAGGTAAAACCGGTGTTTCATCTTCCCCCGCTATCCAGTCAAGCATATTGTCATCCCTCAGTAGACTATGGATGTCGTGAACATCAATGTTATGTCTCCTTGCTTTACCTTTAATTCTTTGTTGCTCCAACTTCAAATTGTACTGGACATACATGATAGACGCATTTATGTGTCTATATTAGTCTCAATTCTCTGTAATGTTAGTGCTCGATTTTGTACTTATTTGGTTACTTTATGTCTTTGTAGGTGTTTTTGGAGAAATAAGCTTTTATGGCGGATTTGACTCGAAAAGTGGTCCTGGGAGAAAATTACTAAAGGCACCCAGAAGACGCACTACAGGCACCCCGGAAGTATGCTGGAGACTCCCCAGAAAAGTCATAATTACACCTCAGAAGAATTGCTAAAAGGAACCTCTCATTTGGATAAGGGGCACCTAAATTACTAAGGGGTACTTCATTGATAAGGGGCACTCTAATTGATATTTACACCCTCGGATATTGACACCCCGTGCACCTTTGATAGGGGCTGTCCTTTCTTCTTCATTTCAAAAGAGAAAATTGGCGGGAAAAGTAAACCAATGTTTGTGATTAGAGTTGAGATTTTGGGCGATTATTAAGGAGACTCAAGGGCTTGTTTTCATTGGATTGGACTGTTATAGCATAACACGGTCATTTGTGATTGATTAGACCCAACCAATTGGGCTGGATAAGCCAGGAAAAGCAAAACGGGGACGGGAAGAATATCCAATGAATACGTGACTTCCAAGCAAGATTTTGACGTATTTTTGGAAGAGTTAAACACGGGATTTTGTAGCTACCTTATTACAAGGAAGAATGACGTGTTTTGAAGCCAAAAGAAGGAGCAAATCTCGTATATTTGGGATGTTTCATTAAAACAGGGAAGAAAGAAGCCGCGGCTTGCTATAGAGGAAAGATGAGATTTTCACGAGATTTTTGAGGCCTGTGGTGTATAAAAAGGTCTGTACGAGTTCTAGGAAGGGGGACGGAGAGTTTGGGGTCGATTGGAGGCTTCAGAAACGCTGCAGAGGAGTCGTAGCAGCAGCAGGAAGAAGAAGAAGAAAAGTTACCTGCTGCTGTAAAAACTCAAGAACACCAAGAACATTGAACCATCAAAAGCCGTCGCAGAAGCAGTCTCAGATACAACAACAGAGTTAATCATCTATCGTTGTCAAGCAGTCTTAAAACAAAGACCCTCAGAGACGGTCGTTTATCTCTGGAAATCATTGTAAGCACTTTATTAATATTTTTAATACAATGATTAATGAAATTTTCTCCAATCTTCGATCTATGAGCAGCTAAATTTCTTTTCTAGGGTTTTGGAGGAAACTATTTTTGATGGGTAATATTTAGTAGTTAATTTCTTTGGCATATTTACTCCAAAAATTGTGTTTTAATTTGTCTAAAAATTCTCTCTTCTTTACATGCTTCGTGAAAACTGTTTTGGGTAGTTTCTACCGTTCTTTTATAAGCGAAGGAGGATTAGGCCTTAGAATAGCGACGAAAGTCATAAAAAAGAGCATGTATTGTTATATCTTCCAAAGCATGAGATTGAGTTCGAAAATTGTTTTGAGTAAAGTCGGAGTATTATGCCAAAGTTTTAATTTATTGAGTTTACCATCATTAGAAGTAGTGAAATCCAAAGCCCTAGACTCATCTCTCCTTGATAACAAAAAAATCAATTGTAATTAGTTTGTGTTAGTATTTTCTTTAATTAAGTCTAAAATCAAAATCTTAAGAAAGTCCGAGCGAACGATACTCTTATACTTACCACTTGTAAAACTGCAATCAATACACCAGATCATTTGATCTCGATGAAAGTAAATGATTGCGTAGTTTGGTGTGGATTCTTTCGAACACACTCCAATTCCTCTCTGATCCAGACGATGTATTTGTTTGACTTAATATCTTTACTGGAATCTTTTGGAGGGATGGATACTCAGCACAATAAGATAACCACCAACTTACCGGATCACCATGTTGAGCTGCAATACGTGTTGATGGTGATCCAAATTGACCTTTCATCATTCGCATTCTTCCTGCCTACAAAGAAAAGTACAATTGTTACTAGAAATTCAAATTACTTAATTATACATATTTGGAGATAATGTTAGTAATTTTGTACCTCTAGCATGCATTCTGCTTGTTCTTGCGGGCCACTAACCATTTTTGATATAACTTCGAGAAGACAAATTTGCGGCTCGAGAAATATCATTATTGATCATATTAGTTCTTTGGGTTAAAGATGTAATAAGGATTGAGAAAATACGATGCGGCATGAAGAGGAGAACTCAACCCGATTTTTCCATCGTTTCTTTATTACACCCACGATAGAAGCATTTCGATTTGATCCCAAACCCATTTGTATAGTTTCCACACATGTAGCAAGTGCATGGAACAAATAGCCCATGGTGGGTTTGTCTGAGTCCAAGAAACGAATCATTTTCAATAAAGGACCAACCATTATGCATGCATTTTGACACGTCGTCCAGAACATCTCATTTGAAATAATATTCTTCACCTGTATAGCTTGTTTAGTTCTTGCCTCATCAGATTTCAGAAATTCCTTGTCCAGAAAGAGGCTCTCGATAGCATTACGTTGATCAATGATGCTTTTGATTGCAATAAAATTCGTTCAAAACCTTGTTAAGCCAGGGCGCAATAGATTGCGTCCTGCAGAATATTGTCGAAATCTATCAAGAACCCAACCATGATTGTAAATAAATTTGCTAATTTGTCTTGCTTCTCCGATCACATCTTTAACAAAGGGGAATTTTTCCACATCTTCCAACATCAAGTCCAATACGTGAGCAGCACAAGGAACCCAGAAAAATGTGCCAATGGCACGTACGGCCATGTTGACCTAGTTGCAAGTCTTGCAAGCCTAGGGCGCTATATTTGGCATGGGACAAAGGCATAGCGGCTTGGAAATATGGCCTTGTTGCCATGGTGCGCAGGGTGCGGCTTGGTTTGGCATTGTTGCTATGGTGCGCAGTATGCGGCTTGGTTTGGCATTGTTGCCATGGTGCGCAGGGTGCGGCTTGGTTTGGCATTGTTGCCATGGTGCGCAGTATGAGGCTTGGTTTGGCATTGTTGCCATGGTGCGCAGTATGCGGCTTGGTTTGGCATTGTTGCCATGGTGCGCAGTATGCGGCTTTGTTTTGGAATTAGGGTTCCGTAGTCGAAAACCCTAATCTGGTATTTTGAAAAAATACCCCTATTAATTATTTACACACGAGTTAAATGCTCTTAGTTAATGTGTTGCGGGTAACACTAGGTCATGGGGTTTTACGATTTTACCCCTTGTTTAAAAACCACCATCAACATTAAGTCCCCTGCTTAGCTCGGAACAGGGGCTTTGTTGCGAGGTAAGCATAAGATGGTGACAGACTATCAACAACAAACCGTAAAGAGAATTGAGGGGCTTGTCTAACCTTTTATAAATAGGATTTGGAATCCTTGCCTCTGGGAGTTTTGCACAAATCGGGAGGCTGGCACAATTGGTGGGGCCAGTGCAGCTTGGGCGACGTTGGGAAGTTGTCGTGAGTTGGGAAACTGAGTGTGCTAGCTGGTGGGACCAGCGCAAGGTGTGGAAGCTGTGCGTGCTTGCAAGCGTGACTTGGGCGGCCATTAGGAAGTCGGTGTAATTGGTGGGGCCGGTGCAACTTGGGCGACGTTGGGAAGTTGGCGTGAGTTGGGAAACTGAGCGTGCTAGCTGGTGGGACCGGCGCAAGGTAGGAAAGTCATGCGTGCTTGGCGACGTGACTTGATGGGATCGGTGTGAACAAGGAGGGAGTAGGTGTTTCTACAGATAGCAAATTTTCCTTATTTTGCGTTTCCTTCACGCGCGGCTTCGATTAGGGCATCGTTCATGCCAAAAAATCTGGAAGCGTTATGTCCCTCATTGCTTCCTTTCCTTTTTAAAGGTTCTGTATTCAAACCCAACGCAACTGCATCATCTCCCTCGTTTGAGAAAAGGTTCTTCTCGTTGAATTTCTCTCGGTATGCTTTCTTCTTCTTCGGCGGACTGTCGTACGCTTTACCGCCGCTTGTTGTATAAATGGAAAATTTCCCTTTTGTGCAGGGATATCTTGTTGGAGCATGCGTCACTGTTATCGACGAGGATGACCTAGTCGTTCCCCTTCCTTCGAATCCGTCCTTGTTGACTGCTGCAGACTTGGAGGACGCTGATTTAGGGCTCTATCTTACGAAATGGGATGCAGCGCGAAGTCCCCGGTCATACTTCGGTTTGATATGATGGAATGGATGAATACGTGAATGTAACCTTCCGTACTCTTACGGATGTGACGCTTGGGATGCTCGAAATTACATGATGACATATTACGGATAGTGCGGCTCGAGATCCTCCGCGGCCTCGTAAAGTGTTGAAGGAGTCCTCTAGACGAGAGAGGTGATGATGTTCTTGCGCTGCACCCTTGAAGAGTAGAGGACCTTGTTGTGGGTACGGATTTTTGGTGGACTGTTCTTCGTAGCTTTGACAGTGAAGGGATCCCGTGTATATCTTCGTTCTCAAGTATGGTTTACGTATTTCCATCTTTGTAGTAATTGGTGCTGCGGTGAAGCTCTGGCTGGTATCAACGAATGAGGGGCAACAATTCTTGGTAGGAGATGTAATCAGGAGAAACTACATTGTTGTGGTAACAAAGTAGGTTGGCTGATATTCTATGGGCTTCCGTGGAAGTAAAAGGATTAGTTTGGATGCGTAAGCGAGCAAACTGTCCATGATTACGAGTTTTGGCGAGATGGATTAAAAGGTGTCCATGAATACGAATATTGGCTGGTTGTGGCTATGTTCCTTGATATGGGGAGTGTGGCGGCACGACCCTTTGCAGGAAGGAGTGGCGTTGAAGCGAACGTTGAAGCGAAGCCGCTGCTGGAGAACGTTTATGCGTAGTTACTTATAGAGAGAGCGTTGAAACGACATCTTGCAACTCTCGAGTCTTGACGGCTACCATTTTGAAGTCGGAGGCCGCGTCACGTTCACAAACTCGACATCCCTCAAGATAACAGAGGTTAGGAGTCCCCGATTACATCTGTCGATCGTGCTTTCTAAGAGAGGTTGGGGTTTGGGAACGGCTTCCTGGCCGGAAATGCCTCTTTCCGATGTAGTGCGGTTGAGGGGTGCAAATATGCCTTGACGCTACACCTCAGAGAAATATAGAATCTCACATAACTGTTTCATCATAGACTATACGACTTTGTGGGCGAAGTTCCCATTATGCGGGTCCTAATGGAAGAAGGGTCTCCGTGAACTCAGGAGAGTTGTTGATTTCCTTTGCTTTCGATTTTGGAGAAGTCTTTCCGATCTTCACCGTGACGAAATTGGATCGCTTATCCCCTTCTCATCGGCGTTTAAGAGCAACGCGAGCCTCTTCATCTACAAACGCGCGTCCTGTTGAAGTATCTTTTGTCTTTTCATCAAATCAACGATTGCTAAAAGGAGGTCGGCTTCTTCCGGAACTTCCGTATCTTGCCCTGATGGTGGAGTAGCGTCTCTGGTGACGGTTGGAGCTTCCATGCTTGAAGAACCGTTGGGGTGGAGGAAGTGGCTCTGGTTCTGGTGATCGTAAGTGTATCGTGCAGAGATGACACGGTTTTGATCACGAAGTGATGGAGCTATGGCGCTGTTTCGAAGGGCGAGGATGGTCTTTGGAGGGCGCAAGATGTTAGCGGGAAGGATGCAAGCTGTTAGCACAAAGTGTGGTTGTGGGTGGCATGCGCGTGCGGCATGTGTGCCTGGTAAGCGCGTCTGGCAAGCGCTTCTGGCAAGCGCTTCTGGCATGCGCGTCTGGCAAGCGCATCAGGTAAGCGCATCTGGGAAACGCGCCTGGTAGGCGCTGGATCGTCTTGGAATGGGCGCTGACTTGGATTTCGGTATGGTGTGGACCATTGGCTTGGCACGGTGCTGGCTAAGTATGAGGCGTTGTACAACAGAATCTGGTAGAAGTACAGACATATGGCCACAACCAAGAAGGTCACTAGTCGATTTGCGCTGGTTAAGCGTGTGGAAGAGGCTTTATCTTCCATCGAGGACATGCGTGAGGTGACTGGTCATCCGTTTCAAAGACGTTATTGCCGATTTGGGAGCACCAACGCGATGTGTGCGTAGAAAAGGAGTTCAACACTTCGTGGTTTGTCGAAGGCCTTTTCCGAGATCCTAAAGTTGAAAGATGTAGCAATCGAAAGCCTTTCCGTGAGGAGATTGCACGACAGGGGAGGTAGAACTCGAAAATCTTTCCAAGATGTTGACTATGAAGATAAGCGGCTCTTGAAGATGCAAAGTTGACTTTCTCCAAGAAGAACAGACCTCTGTTGGATGATTTTCCTTGAATGTTTCTCTGTTAAACTTTCATTTAGGTTCTTTTTCTCTTTTTTTTTTGAAAGACATACCGGATGTCTGGTTCAAAGTTTGACCAGTTTTGGTAGACAACTGGTAACTTTTGAGGATATTGGATTATTTATGGGATGAATGGTTTTGATAATATGACTCTGATTATATTTTGGGAAAGGAATATTGCTTTTATGAAAGTGTGTGCTAGCAATAGGCAAAATACTCGGTAGTATAGTGGTTTTACTAAAAACCTAAAAAAAATCGTATATCTTGCGTAGTCTGAATTTACTCACTTCATAGGTTTTTACGAACATGCCCCTCTTCATGTAAAAAGGCGGTTTTTTGGTAGCATCGCCGCTTAGTCCCCGATTCTTTGGTAGCGTATTCAACGAGTCCCAGTTTTCTCGTGTAGTTTTTAACCGTAACCGGGTCGTGCGCGGTTGAGTCGGACCGAGTCGCAAGTCCCCAATCGAGGTAGCATCTTCAACGAGTCCCCGGTTTTCTCGTGTAGTTTTTGCAACTGGTAACCGGGTCGTCTGGTAGTTGAGTCGGATCGAGTCGCCTTCCCCTACCATCTTGACATCTGGGTCGAAGAACGAGATCGGCTTGATCGACATTGTAGCCGATAGATCAATCCTCCCATTTGTGGTCGCCAATTGTTTATGGGTAAAAATCGTTTCTAGATTTCGGTAAATTCGGTAGGTGAGTGAGAAACTGATTCAAACCCTAAACAAATGTGCTTTGCACGTGAGCACTTTATAGATTCGAGAGATCAATCTGTACAAGTCCGGCCTAAACCAAGAAATGGCCGTTCCGGACTTGCTTCGGTCACAAAGTGGAGGAGAAGGGTTGATTTGGGGAGGGAAGCAAAGAAAGGTGTTGAGACCCGAGTAGTTACGGGAGAGTAGTATCTCGACTTGTATCGAAAGTAAAAGCTTGGGAAGCTTGCAAGAGATGGAAGCTTTTAGGAGAGCTTGCAAAGTTGCCTTTACGAGAGTGTGGTATTTTTCTCCGACCGAGACTTGTTGTCCCAGGAAATAGGTAAGACCTATTTATACAAGTCGAGATTGAAACGTACCCTGGCCTCATGAAGGAAGAGAGTAAAGGGTGAAATAATGGGAGGAGGTGGTAACCGCATGGTTTAATGGGCGAAAACGTTTTTCACCATTATTTCCTCTTTTATTTGACCGCTTTATTCCTTTTCACGCTTTCTTAATGTGAGCGTAGTGTACGCTGCATCTTTGTGACCGCCAAACCAAAACCCTAAAGAAGCATCCCCTAGTTTGTGTCGATGTCTCGAGTGTTGGTTGCATCTTGAGTGCAAGTGGCGGTGCTAGTGGCGCGTGTGGCATGTGCCAATGGCATGTGCGGAATGCCTTGGTGGTAGGTTGCACGGTTTGCAAGTTAGGTTACCAGCGTGTGTGTTTGGCATGTGCCAATGGCATGTGCGGAATGCCTTGGTAGTAGGTTGCACAGTTTGCAAGTTAGGTTACCAGCGTGTGTGTTTGGCATGTGCCAATGGCATGTGCGGAATGCCTTGGTGGTAGGTTGCACGGTTTGCAAGTTAGGCTACCAGCGTGTGTTTTTGGCATGTGCCAATGGCTCGTGCGGCCATGTTGACCTAGTTGCAAGTCTTGCAAGCCTAGGGCGCTATGTTTGGCGTGGGCCAAAGGCATCGCGTCTTGGAAGTATGGCTTCCGACACGTGTTGGCATGTGCCAATGGCACGTGCGGCCATGTTGACCTAGTTGCAAGTCTTGCAAGCCTATGGCGATATATTTGGCGTGGGCCAAAGGCATAGCGGCCTAGAAATATGGCTTGCGGCACGTGTTGGCATGTGCCAATGGCACGTGCCAATGGCACGTGCGGCCATGTTGACCTAGTTGCAAGTCTTGCAAATCTAGGGCGCTATGTTGGGCGTGGGCCAAAGGCATAACGGCTTGGAAATATGGCTTGCGGCACGTGTTGGCATGTGCCAATGGCACGTGCGGCCATGTTGACCTAGTTGCAAGTCTTGCAAACCTAGGGCGCTATGTTGGGCGTAGGCCAAAGGCATAGCGGCTTAGAAATATGGCTTGCGGCACGTGTTGGCATGTGCCAATGGCACGTGCGGCCATGTTGACCTAGTTGCAAGTCTTGCAAACCTAGGGAGCTATGTTGGGCGTGGGCCAAAGGCATAGCGGCTTAGAAATATGGCTTGCGGCACGTGTTGGCATGTGCCAATGGCGCGTGCGGCCATGTTGACCTAGTTGCAAGTCTTGCAAACCTAGGGCGCTATGTTGGGCGTGGGCCAAAGGCATAGCGGCTTAGAAATATGGCTTGCGGCACGTGTTGGCATGTGCCAATGGCACGTGCGGCCATGTTGACCTAGTTGCAAGTCTTGCAAACCTAGGGAGCTATGTTGGGCGTGGGCCAAAGGCATAGCGGCTTAGAAATATGGCTTGCGGCATGTGTTGGCATGTGCCAATGGCACGTGCGGCCATGTTGACCTAGTTGCAAGTCTTGCAAACCTAGGGCGCTATGTTGGGCGTGGGCCAAAGGCATAGCGGCTTAGAAATATGGCTTGCGGCACGTGTTGGCATGTGCCAATGGCACGTGCGGCCATGTTGACCTAGTTGCAAGTCTTGCAAACCTAGGGCACTATGTTGGGCGTGGGCCAAAGGCATAGCGGCTTGGAGATTTGGTATTGTTGCCATGGTGCACAGGGTGCGGCTTGGTTTGGCATTGTTGCCGCGGTGCGCAAGATGCGGCTTGGTTTGGCATTCTTTGCCATGGTGCGCATATGCGGCTTGGTTTGGCATTCTTGCCATGGTGCGCAATATGCGGCTTGGTTTGGCATTGTTGCCATGGTGCGATATGATGCGGCTTGGTTTGGCATTGGTGCCATGGTGCGCGATATGCGGCTTGGTTTTAGGTATTCTTTGCCATGGTGCGCGATATCTGACTTGGTTTGGCATTGCTTTGCCATGGTGCGCGATATGCGGCTAGGTTTGGCATTGTTGCCATGGTGCGCGATATGCGGATTGGTTTGGCATTGTTGCCATGGTGCGCGATATGCGGCTTTGTTTTGGAATTAGGGTTACGTAGCCGAAAACCCTAATCTGGTATTTTGAAAAAATACCCCTATTAATTATTTACACCCGTTAAATGCTCTTAGTTAATGTGTTGCGGGTAACACTAGGTCATGGGGTTTTACGATTTTACCCCTTGTTTAAAAACCACCATCAACATTAAGTCCCACGCTTGGCTCGGAACAGGGCATTGTTGCGAGGTAAGCATAAGATGGTGACAGACTATTAACAAAGAAACCGTAAAGAGAATTGAGGGGCTTGTCTAACCTTTTATAAATAGGATTTGGAATCCTTGCCTCTCACAGGAGTTTTGCACAAATCGGGAGGTGGCACAATTGGTGGGGCCGGTGCGGCTTGGGCGACGTTGGGAAGTTGTCGTGAGTTGGGAAATCGAGTGTGCTAGGCTGGTGGGACCAGCGCAAGGTGTGGAAGGCTGTGCGTGCTTGCAAGCATGACTTGGGCGGCCATTAGGAAGTCGGTGCAATTGGTGGGGCCGGTGCAACTTGGGCGACGTTGGGAAGTTGGCGTGAGTTGGGAAACCGGCGTGCTAGGCGGTGGGACAGGCGCAAGGTAGGGGAAGGCGTGCGTGCTTGCGACGTGACTTGATGGGATCGGTGTGAACAAGGAGGGAGTAGGTGTTTCTACGGATAGCAAAGTTTCCTTATTTTGCGTTTCCTTCACGCGCGGCCCGATTAGGGCATCGTTCATGCCAAAAAATGGGAAGCGTTATGTCCCTCATTGCCTCCTTTCCCTTTTAAAGGTTCTGTATTCAAACCCAACGCAACTGCATCATCTCCCTCGTTTGAGAAAAGGTTCTTCTCGTTGAATTTCTCTCGGTATGCTTTCTTCTTCTTCGGCGGACTGTCGTACGCTTTACCGCCGCTTGTTTTATAAATGGAAAATTTCCCTTTTGTGCAGGGATATCTTGTTGGAGCATGCGTCACTGTTATCGACGAGGATGACCTAGTCGTTCCCCTTCCTTCGAATCCGTCCTTGTTGACTGCTGCAGACTTGGAGGACGCTGATTTAGGGCTCTATCTTACGAAATGGGATGCAGCGAGAAGTCCCCGGTCATACTTCGGTTTGATATGATGGAATGGATGAATACGTGAATGTAACCTTCCGTACTCTTCCCGGATGTGACGCTTGGGATGCTCGAAATTACATGATGACATATTCGGATAGTGCGGGCTCGGGATCCTCCGCGGCCTCGTAAAGTGTTGAAGGAGTCCTCTAGACAGAGAGGTGATGATGTTCTTGCGCCTGCACCCTTGAAGAGTAGAGGACCTTGTTGTGGGTACGGATTTTTGGTGGACCGTGTTCTTCGTAGCTTTGACATGAAGGGATCCCGTGTATATCTTCGTTCTCAAGTATGGTTTACGTATTTCCATCTTTGTAGTAATTGGTGCTGCGGCGAAGCTCTGGCTGGTATCAACGAATGAGGGGCAACAATTCTTGGTAGGAGATGTAATCAGGAGAAACTACATTGTTGTGGTAACAAAGTAGGTTGGCTGATATTCTATGGACTTCCGTGGAAGTAAAAGGATTGGCTGGATGCGTAAGCGAGCAAACTGTCCATGATTACGAGTTTTGGCGAGATGGATTAAAAGGTGTCCATGAATACGAATATTGGCTGGCTGTGGCTATGTTCCTTGATATGGGGAGTGTGGCGGCACGACCCTTTGCAGGAAGGAGTGGCGTTGAAGCGCACGTTGAAGCGAAGCCGCTGCTGGAGAACATTTATGCGTAGTTACTTATGGAGAGAGCGTTGAAACGACATCTTGCAACTCTCAGAGTCTTGACGGCTACCATTTTGAAGTCGGAGGCGCGTCACGTTCAGTCAAACTCGACATCCCTCAAGATAACGAGAGGTTAGAGTCCCCGATTACATCCGCCGATCGTGCTTTCTAAGAGAGGTTGGGGTTTGGGAACGGCTTCCCCGGGCCGGAAATGCCTCGCTTTCCTGATGTAGTGCGGTTGAGGGGTGAAAATATGCCTTGACGCTACGCCTCGGAGAAATATAGAATCTCACATAACTGTTTCATCATAGACTGTACGACTTTGTGGGCGAAGTTCCCATTATGCGGGTCCTAATGGAAGAAGGGTCTCCGTGAACTCAGGAGAGTTGTTGATTTCCTTTGCTTTCGATTTTGGAGAAGTCTTTCCTGTTCTTCACCTGTGACGAAATTGGATCGCTTATCCCCTTCTACTGGCGTTTAAGAGCAACGCGAGCCTCTTCATCTACAAACGCGCGTCCTGCTGAAGTATCTTTTGTCTTTTCATCAAATCAACAGTGCTAAAAGGAGGTCGGCTTCTTCCGGATCTTCCAGTATCTTGCCCTGATGGTGGAGTAGCGTCTCTGGTGACGGTTGGAGCTTCCATGCTTGAAGAACCGTTGGGGTGGAGGAAGTGGCTCTGGTTCTGGTGATCGTAAGTGTATCGTGCAGAGATGACACGGTTTTGATCACGAAGTGATGGAGCTATGGCGCTGTTTCGAAGGGCGAGGATGGTGCTGGAGGGCGCAAGATGTTAGCGCTGGAAGGATGCAAACTGTTAGCACAAAGTGTGGTACTATGGCTGGCATGCGCGTGCGGCATGTGTGCCTGGTAAGCGCGTATGGCAAGCGCTGGCATGCGCGTCTGGCAAGCGCATCAGGTAAGCGCATCTGGGAAACGCGTCTGGTAGGCGCTGGATCGTCTTGGAATGGGCGCTGACTTGGATTTCGGTATGGTGTGGACCATTGGCTTGGCACGGTCTTTGGCTAAGTATGAGGCGTTGTACACCAGAATCTGGGAGAAGTACGGACATATGGCCACAACCAAGAAGGTCACTAGTCGATTTGCGCTGGTTAAGCATGTGGAAGAGGCTTTATCTTCCATCGAGGACATGCGTGAGGTGACTGGTCACACCGTTTCTGAAGTCGTTATTGCCGACTGGGAGCACCAACGCGATGTGTGCGTAGAAAAGGAGTTCAACACTTCGTGGTTTGTCGAAGGCCTTTATGAGATCCTAAAGTTGAAAGATGCAGCAATCGAAAGCCTTTCCGCTGAGGAGATTGCACGACAGGAGGTAGAACTCGAAAAGCTTTCCAAGATGTTGACTATGAAGATAGCGGCTCTTGAAGATGCAAAGTTGACTTTCCAAGAAGAACAGACCTCTGTTGGATGATTTTCCTTGAATGTTTCTCTGTTAAACTTTCATTTAGGTTCTTTTCTCTTTTTTTTGAAAGACATACTGGATGTCCGGTTCAAAGTTTGACCAGTTTTGGTAGACAGCTGGTAACTTTTGAGGATATTGGATTATTTTTGGGATGAATGGTTTTGATAATATGACTCTGATTATGTTTTGGGAAAGGAATATTGCTTTTATGAAAGTGTGTGCTAGCAATAGGCATAATACTCGGTAGTATAGTGGTTTTACTAAAAACCTAAAAAAAAACGTATATCTTGCGTAGTCTGAATTTACTCACTTCATAGGTTTTTGCGAACATGCCCCTCTTCATGTAAAAAGGCGGTTTTGCTAGTAGCATCGCCAGTTAGTCCCCGATTCTTTGGTAGCGTATTCAACGAGTCCCAGTTTTCTCGTGTAGTTTTTGCAACCCAGTAACCGGTCGTCGGCGGTTGAGTCGGACCGAGTCGCAAGTCCCCAATCGCTGGTAGCATCTTCAACGAGTCCCCGTTTTCTCGTGTAGTTTTTGCAACCGGTAACCGGGTCGTCCCGGTAGTTGAGTCGGATCGAGTCGCCTTCCCCTACCATCTTGACATCCGGGTCGAAGAACGAGATCGACGATCGACATTGTAGCCGATAGATCAATCCTCCCACCGTGGTCGCCAATTGTTTATGGGTAAAAATCGTTTACTGCCGATTTCGGTAAATTCGGTAGGTGAGTGAGAAACCGATTCAAACCCTAAACAAATGTCTTTGCACGTGAGCACTTTATAGATTCGAGAGATCAATGCATGTACAAGTCCGGCCTAAACCAAGAAATGGCCGTTCCAGGACTTGCTTCGGTCACAAAGTGGAGGAGAAGGGTTGATTTGGGGAGGGAAGCAAAGAAAGGTGTTGAGACCGGAGTAGTTACGGGAGAGTAGTATCTCGACTTGTATCGAGAAAGTAAAAGCTTGGGAAGCTTGCAAGAGATGGAAGCTTTTAGGAGAGCTTGCAAAGTTGCCTTTACGAGAGTGTGGTATTTTTCTCCCGACCGAGACTTGTTGTCCGGTGGAAATAGGTAAGACCTATTTATACAAGTCGAGATTGAAACGTACTGGCCTCATGAAGGAAGAGAGTAAAGGGTGAAATAATGGGAGGAGGTGGTAACCGCATGGTTTAATGGGCGAAACGTTTTTCACCATTATTTCCTCTTTTATTTGACCGCTTTATTCCTTTTCACGCTTTCTTAATGTGAGCGTAGTGTACGTATGTCTTTGTGACCGCCAAACCAAAACCCTAAAGAAGCATCCCCGGTTTGTGTCGATGTCTCGAGTGTTGGTTGCATCTTGAGTGCAAGTGGCGCTGCTAGTGGCGCGTGTGGCATGTGCCAATGGCATGTGCGGAATGCCTTGGTGGTAGGTTGCACGGTTTGCAAGTTAGGTTACCAGCGTGTGTGTTTGGCATGTGCCAATGGCATGTGCGGAATGCCTTGGTGGTAGGTTGCACAGTTTGCAAGTTAGGTTACCAGCGTGTGTGTTTGGCATGTGCCAATGGCATGTGCGGAATGCCTTGGTGATAGGTTGCACAGTTTGCAAGTTAGGCTACCAGCGTGTGTGTTTGGCATGTGCCAATGGCTCGTGCGACCATGTTGACCTAGTTGCAAGTCTTGCAAGCCTAGGGCGCTATGTTTGGCATGGGCCAAAGGCATAGCGTCTTGGAAGTATGGCTTCCGACACGTGTTGGCATGTGCCAATGGCACGTGCGGCCATGTTGACCTAGTTGCAAGTCTTGCAAGCCTAGGGCGCTATATTTGGCTTGGGTCAAAGGCATAGCGGCCTAGAAATATGGCTTGCGGCACGTGTTGGCATGTGCCAATGGCACGTGCGGCCATGTTGACCTAGTTGCAAGTCTTGCAAATCTAGGGCGCTATATTTGGTGTGGGCCAAAGGCATAGCGGCTTGGAAATATGGCTTGCGGCACGTGTTGGCAAGTGCCAATGGCACGTGCGGCCATGTTGACCTAGTTGCAAGTCTTGCAAACCTAGGGCGCTATGTTGGGCGTGGGCCAAAGGCATAACGGCCCAATGGCACGTGCGGCCATGTTGACCTAGTTGCAAGTCTTGCAAACCTAGGGCGCTATGTTGGGCGTGGTCCAAAGGCATAGCGGCTTAGAAATATGGCTTGCGGCACGTGTTGGCATGTGCCAATGGCGCGTGCGGCCATGTTGACCTAGTTGCAAGTCTTGCAAACCTAGGGCGCTATGTTGGGCGTGGGCCAAAGGCATAGCGGCTTGGAAATATGGCTTGCGGCACGTGTTGGCATGTGCCAATGGCACGTGCGGCCATGTTGACCTAGTTGCAAGTCTTGCAAACCTAGGGCGCTATGTTGGGCGTGGGCCAAAGGCATAGCGGCTTAGAAATATGGCTTGCGGCACGTGTTGGCATGTGCCAATGGCACGTGCGGCCATGTTGACCTAGTTGCAAGTCTTGCAAACCTAGGGCGCTATGTTGGGCGTGGGCCAAAGGCATAGCGGCTTAGAAATATGGCTTGCGGCACGTGTTGGCATGTGCCAATGGCACGTGCGGCCATGTTGACCTAGTTGCAAGTCTTGCAAACCTAGGGCGCTATGTTGGGCGTGGGCCAAAGGCATAGCGGCTTGGAGATTTTGCATTGTTGCCATGGTGCGCAGGGTGCGGCTTGGTTTGGCATTGTTGCCACGGTGTGCAGTATGCGGCTTGGTTTGGCATTGCTGCCATGGTGCGCAGTATGCGGCTTGGTTTGGCATTGTTGCCATGGTGCGCAGCATGCGGCTTGGTTTGGCATTGTTGCCATGGTGCGCAGCATGCGGCTTGGTTTGGCATTGCTGCCATGGTGCGCAATATGCGACTTGGTTTGGCATTCTTTTGCCATGGTGCGCGATATGCGGCTTGGTTTGGCTTTGGCATTGTTGCCATGGTGCGCAGTATGCGGCTTGGTTTGGCATTGCTGCCATGGTGCGCAGTATGCGGCTTGGTTTGGCATTGTTGCCATGGTGCGCAGTATGCCGCTTTGTTTTGGAATTAGGGTTCTGTGTCGAAAACCCTAATCTGGTATTTTGAAAAAATACCCCTATTAATTATTTACACCTGAGTTAAATGCTCTTAGTTAATGTGTTGCGGGTAACACTAGGTCATGGGGTTTTACGATCTTACCCCTTGTTTAAAAACCACCATCAACACATGCATGTATGAAGTTATATTCAACTAGCATCAACACTAACACCATGATAATTATTTCATCATGTCATCATGCTAGTTAATTAATTTCATCATTATGAAAGTTAAAGCATTAACTTAAAGCTCATGCATATTTTTGCTTCATTAATCATGTTCTTTATACTTGACAGTGGTTGGACTTAATTAATTAGACTTCATTATTGATTTATGTGATTCACTGTTGGATGATCAATTCATTTTTTTCTTTTTTGCATAAATTTTATTGTGTCTTGATTTTTTCTTCCTCTAATCTTGATTTGAGCTTTTGTTATTTCCTTGAAACTCTATTATAAAGTTATGGCAACATCCTAAATTACAATATATATATATATATATATATATATATGTACAACATGAAGAAAATGATGAAAACATTACAAAAAAAAAGGCAACTACTAACTTAAATGTTGATATAAGAGAGTACCTGTATAGTTAAAATTTATAGTTCAAAGACAACATTCGACGTCCCCATCATCATCCGATATCATGAAGAAAAAAAAATCAAATATATGTTGTAAATAAACTACATAGAAACAAACAATAAATTTAGTGGTAAATACTTATTTTAATAAAATATTAAAATTACCTCTTAAACTTGTAGTTGGAAGTTGAAACTTGGAAACTTCAAAACACAGAGGAAGGAAGAATTGGGAAGCGGAAGAAGACAACTGGAAAAAAAATGCCTTCTTGAGTTTTTAAAGGGTGAACATAAAGAAGAGTACTGGAAAAAAAACAGTGTTGTCATGATTTTGTTTTCTAAAAGAAGGGAAATGAAAAACCAAATTGACGCGACCTATTATTCGTTGCCTCCCCCAATGAAAGAAAAAAAAATAGTGTGATCATGTACCCACGTTTTGGTCACCAACTTCAATCTTTAATTCATGAATCAAGGAATTTGCTTTAGTTCTTCACTTCTTTCAAAGACAAAAATGGGTACATGATTTGGACGTGGTGGTGGGTACATGTTAAAATGGGTACATGATTTGGACGTGGTCACGGGGGTACATGTTAAAACTTAAAATGAAATAAAAGAAAGAACTATATATGCATCATCATGCAGTGGTGGTGGGTACATGATTTGGACCTAATAATTATTTCATCTTATAAGAAGTGCAATTTTAGATTGAATCTGATAATGGGTTGGTTGACTCTACCCTAACTCATAATGCAATTCCTACTTTACCGAGCTTTTTAAGCATTCAATGATTAACTTTTAGAAACTAGTAGTCTAGTACCATATAGACTTGTTAAACCTGGCTTGATTGGGGTATACCCAAACAAATTGGGGTATCCCCAATTTTAAGTGGACATGTGACCTTACTAGGGGGAGGTCAAATTTGGTTGAAGTTACAATACTACCCTTGCCCTTTATAATTCTATTACCATAATCAGTTTTTTTGATTTTCATTTCATCTTCATTCTTCTCTTCTTATCTTCCATAACCACACCGGCTCCTCCCCCACCACCACTACCAAAACTCGTCGATTAATTCGTTAACATCGTCGATTCGAAAACTCCGAGTAATCTTCATCAATGGAACCACCGCGGCGGAAGGGTACTCGTATGAAAGGCGCCAATAGAAAACCCAATGAGTATAACCCTGGAATTGCAAGTTTGGTTCAAAAGAAAGTGAGTAAAAAAACCGTCGAAGAAGAAGAGATTGAACCCGCTCAAAACGAAGAAATGGTGCGATTAAGAAAGTAAGGGCCTACTTAAACTCACTCTAGTACTTCGATTTCATGTTTGCATGTCAAATTAGGTCAGAAAAATCGAATCTTTGAATTTGCAGTTATTTCGCCGGCAATGTGTTTGTTTCACGACCCTGCCGGGATTTCATAGTTAGGGTTTGGCCGGGATGATCGTTGGTTGAATATCTTGACGGCGGTTTAGTTTTTGTAACTGCTTTCACAGGGTCGGGATGTTATTCAACGTATAATCTTGCCGGCGCTTTTTTATTTTAAGCCGGGTTGGTTATAAACTTTAAACTTGCCGGCGGGATTTTAGTTTTTTAGCGTCTCCTGATGCCATGAATGATAAAGGTCGGAATTGTATCTAAATAATACCACGCCGGCGTTATGTTAGCCGGTGTTGTTTTATTATAGACGTTGCCAACTTTTGTAGTTGAAAACCCAGTCATAGTTGTTAAAAACCGGCAGGTTATTGGAATAAAACCCTCCCGACCCTTGTTTAGCCGGCTTGTTGATTAGATATCGACCCTTCCGACATTATTCCGCCGGAATGGTTATATATGTTGAGCCTTACGATTTATAGTTTTTTTCTTAATTGTTCTTGTTAAGGTTGCAAAAGGCAAACAAGAAAGCTCTGAAAGCTCTTAGTCCTCCTTCAAGACCTCCTCGTGTTGGTGACAAACTCTTGACTTCATGACATTGAGGGGCATACGTTGTGGAGGGAACGACAAAGATCCGTGTACCGAATGATGATTATCAACCACCATCAGAACCCAGTGATTCAGACGAGATTCCAGATGAAGACCAATCAATTCCATCTGGTAGAAGAGGTGACGATGATGATGGTGATGAAAGAAATCCGGCTGATGGAGGAGTTAACAATGATGATGATGATGATGATGGTGATCAAGACATGCCTAATGTTGGAGGAGGTAATGATGATGGTGATGATGATGATGGTAATGGAGATAAAGGTATGGATATTCATGATGAAATTGTTGAAGAGGCGAGAGAACAAGAAGAAGAAGAAGAAGAAGTTGGGGAACAAACCCAAGATGCAAGTACTAGTGCGACCGGGAAGAAGAAAAGGGTTATCAATAAACCAGCTAATTCCCACATGCCTCCCTCTGAATTGAAGGTTAAATTGAAACCAAACGAGCTTCCCCGGGGGACTCCAGAAGATGGTGGACATGTTCTTTTTGGATACAAAGACTCGTGGGCATGTGAAATCCAAAATACTATCGTAAGTAATGTCAATCCGTCTTTGTTTTTCATTTAAGTGTGTAACTATCTTAAATTTGCGTCAAGTGTTTGTATTTCTTTTCATTTTGTGTTTTTGGTATTTAGGATCACAAGCATGCTATCCGTCTCATGAGGCGCCAAGCTTCATGTTAAGTGACTAAGACTTGGGATCTTGAGGATGAATGTGAGGAGGCGAAAGTGATTGTCAAGAACTCTGGGTTGTTGCCTGCGGTGGAGAGTTCGAATGTTGAGTATGATAGAGTTACCGTATCTGCATTCTGTGAGAGGTTCTACGGACAGACCGATACAATGTTATTCTCATTCGGTGAGATGGAGATAACTCCCGATGATGCTCATCAAATTCTAGGCCTCGAGGTTGAGGGAAAAGCAGTCAGTGAGGGCTTCGATAATAACATTTCTTGGGAGGAAATCTTCAAATTGACCAACACTTTGTTCGGTTGGGATCGATTAAGACGGAGTCTATGCTTGCGATGAAGGATGGTAATCTAAGCAAGAAGTTTAATCAAGAAGCCGAGGGATACATTATCTGGGACCAAGAAAATCTTTGATGTGGAAGGAAGGGTGAACCCGTGCGAATCAATGCTACCGTGTCGCCTTATTTTCTATACGTCCCGGCGTATGTATCTTCCCCCGACGATTCCTAAGCTTGGTCGACGCCGATTATTTGCAACTACCGGATCCCTTAGATAAGATGCATGAGTATTCTTGGGGTACTGCGGTGGTCTCCTTCTTGAACAATGAGTTGACAAAGGCTTCAAGGGCACTCACCTGCGCAAGTTAACGGAAACATATGTCTCTTCCGGGTAATTGTATTGTCTAAATCATTTATATTTGCCAAATGCTTGTAATGTTTGATTCTTACTAAACTTTGTGTTTGCATAGGTTTGGATATATGAGCACTTCCCTACTTTGGTGAAAACCAACTCCCACGTCAAAGTGAATGAAAAGATTGCGATTGATAAGCCAAGAGCGCAAAGATACAGTTTTAAGGGTGCTCAGGAAAGGATATGCCGTGTTGCTTATTAACGTGCGAATCGCCTTGGACAAATTGATCATGGGTGAGGTAATATTTGATCCTTACCGAGATGCTAGAAATCAAGGTTTAATCCAAAGTAGAGATGATGTTGCATTATACTACGGACCCTTGTTGTTCTCCCATGGATTTTCAATGTACGATCCACATCGGGTAATGCGACAATTGGGTTACGTCCAAGAAGAACCCCATTTCGATCTTGAGCCTTTCTTTAAATTTTTAAGGGGGGACTGCAGCACATCCCAAAAAACTATTATCTTCGCTTACGCTCCACCCCCAACTCTAGGACATTGGTATGGAAGACTTGACCGTAAAGTTGATATGAGTCTTTTGGACGAGGTGACCGAAGGTCATGAAGCTCAAGAGAGATACATGTCGTGGTACTTTGGTTGGGCTCGTCCTACTGTGATTAGGGAAATGACTGGTGAACAATTGGCTCGTAAGAGGAAGATGGCATCGAATGACTCAACAACAATTCCTAACTTCCTTGTAAGTATTTTGGAGTAGCTCTTACTGTTTTAAGATTACATTATCGAATAATTCTATTAATTGTTTGTTGTTTAACTGAAAATAGAAGGGGCATTTGAAGACCTTTGTGAAGCTGTTGTGTTGCGCGAGAGAAAGAGGAGAGCCTTTGTCGATTGAAGAGCAAACCAAGCACATTCACTATGCTAGCAATCTTGACAATGAGGATGCCTATGAAATGTTCAAGAAAGCTGATGCTGAATTAAAGAGGGAAGAAAAGGCCAGGAGGGAAGCACAAGCCAAGATGAATGCTGACAAAAAGAGGGCTCGTAGTGGTCATGGTGGTGAAGGTAGTAGTAGTGCTGGTGTTCCTAAACGGGGCCGAGGTCGTGGTCGTGGTCGTGCTCATGGTGAATGAATCGTTTCCTAGTTTATTTCTTTATGTTGGGTTGGACAAATGTTAAGGTTAATGGTTGGACAAATGGTTTTTTAAGGTTTATGGGACATGTTTTCTTATTTTGGACAACAAATGTTTGATTTCTAATTGTCGAATGAAAGGTTTGTTTAACTACGTAAAGTTTCAAGACAAATAGCCGGCATGTTTTTTTTAAAGTTACATTGCCGAAAAAATCACGCCCGGCAAGGTTTTGAAGTGTTAGACTGCCGGCCCTGACAGCAGAAAATGCTTGCATACCAGGGTCGGCAAGTGAGTCAGATCATTACCAAGCCGAGGAAGATACAGCCGGCAATGTATTATGTTTTCGAACACGCCGGCGATTTGTTACAGAAAATACCTTCTCCTGATGCCTAAAACCATCATAACGCCGGCATGGTTTTAAATTTATACCCTGCCGACCATATCATAGCCGGCAGTCAAATTTCAAAATACATTGCCGACGTATGGACAGAAGAAAATGATTTACTGATGCCAAAACCATCATAACGTCGGCATAGTTATACACTTCTCACCCTGCCGGCCCTGGGTAGTCGGCATACTGAGAAAAAAAAATCTCGCCGGCAAATTCAAAATTCAAATTTTTGACAAGTACAATTTCATTGATTGACTTGTACTTGGGCACTATAACAGCCAAATTTGGGTACAATCCTATAAATACACTACTTCTCTCTACAAAACAACATACAGATAGTTCCAAAGCTCATATCATCATACAATCCATCAAACTCACCCAATAGCTAAAAAACAATGACTTCATTTGATTCAAATGAAGATTTGGCAATCACCAAAGCATGGTATGCGGAAAATCGACTTAGACGTCAATCCTCCGAAAGGGAGGATTCCACAACCTTTTGGGCTAGGGTACACAACAAATTTAGCGTCGAGTTTGGTAATCCTAATGGAAGAAGTATTCAACAAGTCCATGAAAGGCACCTAGTCATCGAAAACGCGATACTTGCTTTTTTGGCTCTCCAACCTCGGATTTTTAAAACTCGCCCCTTCACCTTGTTCATTGCACAATTTGTAAGCAATTTTGTGGTTTTTTTTTACGCAATCCATGTTGTTTTATCTTCCAATGAAACACCACTAACAAATGTAAGTTTGTTTTTGTAGCATGAAGTCGTGAAAGCGCGCTACTTGGAGGAAAAGGGGGAAGCATTCGCGTTCGATGCAAGCTATCACTTCTTGGCACAAAGACTCCCGGAGGATAACCCGGAGTACTTGGATGCCGTATCGTCTTCGGATGAGGAAGATTGATGGCTTTAGAAGTTTTTGTATAGGTTTTGTGGGTAGACCTCTATGTAAACCCTCCGTTTTAATCAATGTAGTAACCAAAATTGCATGAATAAAGTGAATTAGATCTTTCGATATTCTGTTTTCAGTTTGGTATATGTAAATGTCGGCATGGTTATAAATCCTTAACATGCCGGCTACACATACGCCGGCGCTGCCATAAATTATATGCATGCCGACTATATCATATCCGGCGTTATAGGAGATATTTACGTGCCGACCGAAAAAAAGTCGGCATAATCTTCATTCAAAGACCCTTCCGTCCACAAAACGGTCGGTGTTTTATTCATCCAAGGACCATGCCGGCTAAGATTGGTCGGCATTTTATTCAAACAAATACCATGCCGGCTATATTATAGCCGACACCTTATTCAAACCTGGACCCTGCCGACCTTTCATATTTTCAAAAAAAAAAATTTGATCGAAATCGAACTCATAAGGCAGATAAAAGATTTAATCTACTGAATTCATAATTTCAAAATTTTAATCTAAACTCAATTAATTAACCTAATCAGAAATTTTAGTGTTAATTAAACAAGGGCATTTTAGCCATTTAGAAAAAACAAGGTTAAGGGGTGGCTTGGCTTTACTTCAAAATGACCCTATTTTGTCTCATTGGGTATACCCCAATCAAGCCAGGTTGTTAAAACCCTGCCTAATTCTTGGCATTTGATGGAAAGTGTGATTTAATAATGGGACAAGTATATCTAGCTAATTGTTGCCGACGAAATTTTAGTGGCTATAATTTACCGACACGAATTTTATCAAACTTTCGTAAATTGTATAGTGAAAAGCATTTTAAAACACCTATGTAAAGAATATAAACATGACTATCGAATTATACACATTTCTTATACTAACAATAATCAAATAAAATGGTAGTATTATAATTTCTTAATGATATAGGTCATCTATTAGTTGGACAAAATTTAAAAATTAATAGGTCATCTATTTATGGACGTGGGGAGTATTAAAAAATTAAAATACCTTGTAACAACGTTTTTTAGACTCGTTAAAACGTTTTCACGCACGTTATAACCATTACATAGGAAATTCAAATCAATAATTTTTTTTATTTCCTATGTAACCGTTACAACGCCCGTTATTTTCAAAAAACGTCCAAAAAACGCGTTTTTGGACTATATAACGCGTTTTTAGCCCAAAACGTGCTCACACCTGAGAAAACACATTATAACGGTCACACCTAGTGTCCGTGACCTGAGCCGTGACCCGTTTTTCGAACCTTGCTCTCCTGCGAGATGGAAGGTTAACCTTGCTCTCCTGCGAGATGGAAGGTTAACCGTTTTTCTAACGTTAGAAATAAACGAGGATAACTATCAAAGGAGGGGCCACGAAATACAAACCTGTGTTTGGTTTGGTTTCCTAGAGCGATCCTTCAATAAACCAGGAGGAGGAAGCGGATACTGGGACAAGAATAAGGACGTCAGGGAATAGCGTAAGTAAAGAGGAAGAAAGCCAAAGCATAAATAAACTAACCTCGTCAGACATTTCAGGCCAAAAAAGCCTACCCGGTTTGTATGCCGCGAGATGGGCATGCTCCGGGAGAGGACCAGTCCGAGCGTTACCATCCTCGTGAAAACCCCACACCAGAAGACCCTCGGCTACTAGTGAAAATATCATCCAGTCCTCGTCACTAGAGAAGAGAAGGTGTCTATTTCGCGTCGTACCAATAGGATCAACATCCAGAAGAAGGACCTTGGAAGAGTTATCCACATGCTTGCGATGAAGCTTGACGCCCCATTCTTGATATGCCCTCGTGGTCATAACTTTATCAATGTAATTCGCGGAAAAGGAATTAATATTATAATCCGAAGGATCAAAGTCTTGCACCAAGAGCGGTATTTGGGAAGGACCCCCGTTAGACCTTCTATTAAATTCATTGGAAAGACGAATCGCGTTGCTACACAACTGATAAACGCCTCGTTGAAGTTTGGATAGAATCTCGTAAAAGGGAGGATTCTTTGGATCATACAAGGGAATAGAAAGACCAGCCCTCAACTGACCGACAGTGATTAGCATCCTCGTAGAAATCCAGGTCTCAGTTCGAATCCACCGATAGTTCAATTCTATGAGTTTGGATGCTGTAACCGGAGAAGAAGCCGTAGGATCGATCGCTTGGGACAGAGGGAAACCCATCTTCTCAAAGTCGACTTTGAATTCCTCAGAAGTCCTAGATGTGGTAGGATTAGGAATTTTCTTGGGAGCCATTGAAGAAGAAGCAAGTCTTAAGTTTGCAGAAGATAGTAAAAGGAAGAGAAAAAAAAAGGTTAAAATACAAAAATCTAAAATATGGGGGTATTTATATAGATAACTGGTCAAACCAGGTTACCCACGATCGAAGAATATGAACCGGTAATTAGCGGTTGCACGAGGGAAGAGACCACGTGGAGAGCATGAGAGGAGAGATTTTGCGGTTATACAACTTCAGATGGTTCTTATTCCAATCTCGCCTCGTTCGAGTAGAATAAGAAAAGGCAAAATGTAGATACCTGTTTATGGGTAAAAATCGTTTCTGCCGATTTCGGTAAATTCGGTAGGTAAGTGAGAAACTGGTTCAAACCCTAAACAAATGTGCTGCACGTGAGCATTTTATAGATTCGAGAGATCAATCTGTACAAGTCCGGCCTAAACCAAGAAATGGCCGTTCCAGACTTGCTTCGGTCACAAAGTGGAGGAGAAGGGTTGATTTAGGGAGGGAAGCAAAGAAAGGTGTTGAGGAGAGTAGTATCTCGACTTGTATCATAAAGTGAAAGCTTGGGAGCTTGCAAGAGGTGGAAGCTTTTGGGAGAGCTTGCAAAGTTGCCTTTCTGAGAGTGTAGTATTTTTCTCCTGACCGAGACTTGTGTCTGGTGGAAATAGGTAAGACCTATTTATACAAGTCGAGATTTGAAACGTACCCTGACCTCATGAAGGAAGAGAGTAAAGGGTAAAATAATGGGAGGAGGTGGTAACCGCATGGTGTTAATGGGTGAAAACGTTTTCACCATTATTTCCTCTTTTATTAGACCGCTTTATTCCTTTTCACGCTTTCTTAATGTGAGCGTAGTGTACGCTGCATGCTGTGACCGCCAAACGAAAACCCTAGAAAGCATCCCCGCCGGTTTGTGTTGATGTCTCGAGTGTTGGTTGCATCTTGCGTGCAAGTGGTGCTGCTAGGACGCATGTGGCATGTGCCAATGGCATGTGCGGAATGCCTTCGTTGCGAGGTTGCACCTCGAGCGTAAGTGGTAATGCCGAGCTGCTAGTGGCGTGTGTGGCATGTGCGGAATTCCTTGGTGGTAGGTTGCACGGTTTGCAAGTTAGGATACCAGCGTGTGTGTTTGGCATGTGCCAATGGCATGTGCGGAATGCCTTGTTGGTAGGTTGCACGGTTTGCAAGTTAGGCTACCAGCGTGTGTGTTTGGCATGTGCGGAATGCCTTGTTGGTAGGTTGCACGGTTTGCAAGTTAGGCAACTAGCGTGTGTGTTTGGCGTGTGCCAATGACATGTACGGCCATGTTGACCTAGTTGCAAGTCTTGCAAGCCTAGGGCGCTATATTTGGCGTGGGCCAAAGGCATAGCGGCTTGGAAATATGGCTCCGCGATACGTGTTGGCATGTGCCGCTGGCACGTACGGCCATGTTGACCTAGTTGCAAGTCTTGCAAGCCTAGGGCGCTATATTTGGCGTGGGCCAAAGGCATAGCGGCTTGGAAATATGGCCTGCGATACGTGTTGGCATGTGCCAATGGCACGTACGGCCATGTTGACCTAGTTGCAAGTCTTGCAAGCCTAGGGCGCTATATTTGGCGTGGGCCAAAGGCATAGCGGCTTGGAAATATGGCTTGCGATACGTGTTGGCATGTGCCAATGGCACGTACGGACATGTTGACCTAGTTGCATGTCTTGCAAGCCTAGGGCGCTATATTTGGCGTGGGCCAAAGGCACAGCGGCTTAGAAATATGACCTGCGATACGTGTTGGCATGTGCCAATGGCACGTACGGCCATGTTGACCTAGTTGCAAGTCTTGCAAGCCTAGGGCGCTATATTTGGCGTGGGCCAAAGGCATAGCGGCTTGGAAATATGGCATGCGATACGTGTTGGCATGTGCCAATGGCACGTACGGCCATGTTGACCTAGTTGCAAGTCTTGCAAGCCTAGGGCTTTATATTTGGCGTGGGCCAAAGGCATAGCGGCTTGGAAATAGGGCTGCGATACGTGTTGGCATGTGCCAATGGCACGTACGGCCATGTTGACCTAGTTGCAAGTCTTGCAAGCCTAGGGCGCTATATTTGGCGTGGGCCAAAGGCATAGCGGCTTGGAAATATGGCCTGCGATACGTGTTGGCATGTGCCAATGGCACGTCACGGCCATGTTGACCTAGTTGCAAGTCTTGCAAGCCTAGGGCGCTATATTTGGCGTGGGCCAAAGGCATAGCGGTTTGGAAATATGGCTGCGATATGTGTTGGCATGTGCCAATGGCACGTACGGCCATGTTGACCTAGTTGCAAGTCTTGCAAGCCTAGGGCGCTATATTTGGCGTGGGCCAAAGGCATAGCGTCTTGGAAATATGGCTCTGCGATACGTGTTGGCATGTGCCAATGGAACGTACGGCCATGTTGACCTAGTTGCAAGTCTTGCAAGCCTAGGGTGCTATAGTTGGCGTGGGCCAAAGGCATAGCGGCTTGGAAATATGGCCTGCGATACGTGTTGGCATGTGCCAATGGCACGTATGGCCATGTTGACCTAGTTGCAAGTCTTGCAAGCCTAGGGCGCTATATTTGGCGTGGGCCAAAGGCATAGCGGCTTGGAAATATGGCCTGCGATACGTGTTGGCATGTGCCAATGGCACGTCGGCCATGTTGACCTAGTTGCAAGTCTTGCAAGCCTAGGGCGCTATATTTGGCGTGGGCCAAAGGCATAGCAGCTTGGAAATATGGCCTGCGATACGTGTTGGCATGTGCCAATGGCACGTATGGCCATGTTGACCTAGTTGCAAGTCTTGCAAGCCTAGGGCGCTATATTTGGCGTGGGCCAAAGGCATAGCGGCTTGGAAATATGGCCTGCGATATGTGTTGGCATGTGCCAATGGCACGTATGGCCATGTTGACCTAGTTGCAAGTCTTGCAAGCCTAGGGAGCTATATTTGGCGTGGGCCAAAGGCATAGCGGCTTGGAAATATGGCCTGCGATACGTGTTGGCATGTGCCAATGGCACGTACGGCCATGTTGACCTAGTTGCAAGTCTTTCAAGCCTAGGGCGCTATATTTGGCGTGGGACAAAGGCATAGCGGCTTGGAAATATGGCCTTGTTGCCATGGTGCGCATGGTGCGGCTTGGTTTGGCATTGTTGCCATGGTGCGCGATATGCGGCTTGGTTTGGCATTGTTGCCATGGTGCGCGAGATGCGGCTTGGTTTGGCATTGTTGCCATGGTGCGCAGATATGCGGCTTGGTTTGGCATTGTTGCCATGGTGCGCGATATGCGGCTTGGTTTGGCATTGTTGCCATGGTGCGCGATATGCGACTTGGTTTTGGAATTAGGGTTACGTGTTGAAAACCCTAATCTGGTATTTTGAAAAAATACCCCTATTAATTGTTTACACCTGAGTTAAATGCTCTTAGTTAATGTGTTACGGGTAACACTAGGTCATGGGGTTTTACGATTTTACCCCTTGTTTAAAAACCACCATCAACATTAAGTCCCCCGCTAGCTCGGAACAGGGGCTTTGTTGCGAGGTAAGCATAAGATGGTGACAGACTATTAACAGCAGAAACCGTAAAGAAAACTGAAGGAGGCTTGTCGACCTTTTATAAATAGGATTTGGAATCCTTGCCTCCGGTAGTTTTGCACAAATCGGGGAGGCCGGCACGATTGGTGGGCCGGTGCAGCTTGGGCGACGTTGGGAAGTTGGCGTGAGTTGGGAAACTGAGTGTGCTAGCTGGTGGGACCGGCGCAAAGTGTAGAAGCCGTGCGTGCTTGCAGGTCGGCGCAATTGGTGGGGCCGGTGCAACTTGGAAACCGTGCTTGCAGGAGTGACTTGGGCGACTTTGGGAAGTCGCGCCCTTTGTGGGCCCGTTTCTTACAGCGTGATTTTGGTAAAAGGGAAATCCTTCCCTATTTCAAAGTCTTCACGCCTATATATATATAAAGCCCCTTTCTCCCCATCCTGCACTTTATTCTTTCCCCTTTTCATACTAGCGGCAAAGAGAAACCGGCTTCCAGGTATGTCTTCCAGTATTTTTCTCTTTTTTTTTTTTTTTTTTTTTTTTTTTTTACGTAGGTGTAAACCTTAAGAGTAGGCGCTTCCACAATCCTTGCATATGATTTCTTGGCGTGCCTCTTTGTTTAAAATATTGTATGTATGCAACCAAGGGAATACTACATATATTGTTTGAACCCGTAGGAAATATTGCATATATGAATTTTTGGTCCTGAAAGAAATATTTGAACCCTGAAGAAAATACCGCGTGTGTATTTTGAACCCGTAGAGGATGCTCCGTATATAATTCTGAACCCGAAGAATGATACTGTAGGCGTATTTGAGCCCGTACGAAACACTGCATGTGTATTTCGAACCCGTAGAGAACTCCGAAGAAGAATACTGTGTATACGCTTCATATGACTTCGAACCCGCAGGAAAATATTGTATATATGATTTTTGCTTTTTGAAAGAAGTACCACGCGCGCAGTTTTTTGAACCAATAGAAAAATCCTCCATATATATTTTTGAACCCGAAGAAGGATACTGTAGACACACTTGTACCCGTATAGAATGCCGCGTATATAGTTTCGAACCCGAAGAAAAATACTGCGTATATAGTCTTGAACCCGAATAAAATACTGTGTATATAGTCTTGAACCCAAATAAAATACGTCCTCCTTCCCCTTTCCTTTTTTTTTTGTTGGGTACGATTATGTGTCAGGGAGATAACTTCGTCTTTCTCCGTTTGTTTTGTGTAGATATCTTATTACCAAATTGTCATGAAGGAATTCGATAAGATGTTACTTGAACCACATTTCACTTCGTCGAGGGATGCTCATAATTCCAAACCGAACACAGATGATGAATTCTTCACTAGAGCCCTCGCCCCTGCTCGGAAGAATCACCCAGGTTTCGTGCCAATTTTGCTAACCGGTGGTGAGGATGAAAGGAAGACACGTTCGGTTCGCCCAGAGAGCACCATTCGGTTCTTTCTTCATAAAGGGGTATATTCTTCTTCCAACATTGACTTCAGGATGTGTCAAAGCCCATTGCGTTCTTTTGATAGATGGGTTGAGTTCATGGTGAGCAAGGAGCATATAAATACCAAATTGACTCGAGCGCGAGGTCATTGATGCCGTCAAGACTTGAGAAATCTCCGTTAGGAAGGATATCCCGTGCTTGGTTGCTTTCATCTCCGGATGGTGTTCGGACACCCATACAATCATATGTAGATGGGGCGAGATAACTTTCTCCTTGGAGAGTGTGGCTCTCTTGCTGAATCTTCCGGTAACTGGGAATCTTAAAATCCAATTATTTGAAAGTGAGGTGAAGATGCGAGATGACCTTGCCACTAAGTTGGGGGATTTCGCTCGGAAAGACTCCATTGCGAAGTCGAAGGACTCGCACGGAAAGAGGATGAAAGGTGCCCTTACGGTTGGTGGATATCTCAATGGTTTCCGGGACGAGTTGGAGCCCGAATGTAAAAGCATGATCTTCATGTCGCAGCATTTTTGGCTCTCTCGGTTGTCTACGAGACATTTTTTATGACGGTTCCGGCAAGAAGGGAATAAGACCAGAGTTGTTAGCGATTGCTTTGTGAAGTTGGCAAAGGGTGAAGTTCTTCCCATTGGCAAGTCTGTTCCTTGGTTCCCGTATGTGCATCCTGGATCACCTAGTTGCGAACATGCGAGTTTCGAATGGTTTCATGAAAGTGGATTCATATGTGCACGTTGCTTTTCTCGCAAGTCCGGCTATGGGAGCACTTTGAGAAGTATGCTCCGAAACCGTTGCCTTCGCTTCCGTGAGTTGGGGTGGCTCCTGAATTCTTCGATGGGTGAACAGGCGTCCAAGAGTTGGCGTGAGCTTGGTTAGTTTTCTTGATAAGTTACATGAAATCAATTTTCGTCCATGGGGGCCGGTCCATAAGTCAGTGACTCAAATTGACACTTTTGCTTCTGCTCCGCTCATGTCTTTGTCTTCTGATGACGATTTGAGCATTGGTGAAAACCTGTTCATTCAAAGCTGCTTGCCCAATTATATGCCGTCTTTCTTCGTGGGGTCTTTCCAGATAGCTTCTTACAATATTGACCGTGCTGCTCGTCACATGGGTTTCGATCAAGGGGTGCCTCTTGTTTACCGGCCGGTGATCTCTAAGGATTCATTGCGTGTCGCCCTTGACGCTTGATGCCCTTAAGCCGGTATCCGTCTTTCCTTCTTTCAAATGGGAAGAGTAACTTCGACGACCTTCGGCTATAATGAGTTTTGGTGCGACGAGTTTACTATGATCCGAGATTTTGTGAATAACGTGGTGGAAAACGTTCGTTGCAAACCTTCCCCAGCAGTTCTGAAGGAGTATCCGATGTTGAGAGATCCCAAGCGAAAGTTGCCTAGCAATTCGGAAAGCCCCCAAGCCAAGGAACGGAGAACAAAGAATCGTGCTGGCGGGTTCCGGACGGTTTCACAAGATCCTCCCACGGCTCTTGTGTCTTTCAGTTCTTCCAATAACCAGTATGTGTCTCCTCTTCGTTGGTTTGTCTCAAAACACGTGAGTTTCGGCCGAGAATATGTGTCTTGTTTCCTTGTGGCTTCGGTAGTGTTAATGCTTTTGTCGCTCTTGCACGTTGCCGGGAGACGGCAATTTCTTCAAAGAACTCCGGCAGATTGAGCCTTCTCATAGCGATGATGAGTCGAGAGAGAAGAGGGTTCAACAAGTGAGAGTAATTCATCCCAGAAGACTGGTACTGGTTCTGTTTCGGGAAGTGGTTCGGTGAGTTTTCGCACTTCTTTTCTTTCTTCTTTTTTTTCCTCTTTTGGGAAATATCCGACTCAAGTTCGCAGGAGGAACCGGTTCGGAGGATGATTCTGGGGTAGAGCCGCACGAAAACTTGCCTTTGGTGACCACCGCTGGTGACTTGGAGATGGGCGTTAGCCAATTGCCGGGCACGGATGCGGTTCAAACGGCGGATGATTCTCTGATGGTTGCTGTCGTAGACATGGAAAAAGACCCTCTGCGAGTAGTGAGGCCAGGTGCAGGCGCCATTTTTGATCCCCCGTACTTGGTTCCTTATCCAGTCATGTGCTGGTTGGCGGTTTTAGCGTGCCGACTAAGCATGAGGCGTTGTACACCAGAATCTGGGAGAAGCACGGACATATGGCTACAACCAAGAAAGTCACTTGTCGATTTGCGCTGGTTAAGCGTGTGGAAGAGGCTTTATCTTCCATTGAGGACATGCGTGAGGTAACTCGGTCACACCGTTTCAAGACGTTATTGCCGATCGGGAGCACCATCGCGACGTGTGCGTAGAAAAGGAGTTCAACACTTCGTGGTTTGTCGAAGGCCTTGCCGAGATCCAAAAGTTGAAAGATGCAGCAATCGAAAGCCTTTTCGCCGAGGAGATTGCACGACAGGAGATGGAACTCGAAAAGCTTTCCAAGATGTTGACTATGAAGAGAGCGGCCCTTGAAGATGCGAAGTTGACTTTCTCCAAAAAGAGCAGACTTCTGTTGGATGATTTTCCTTGAACGTTTCTCCGTAAAACTTTCATTTAGGTTTTTTTTTTTTTTTTGAAAGACATATTGGATGTCTGGTTCAAAACTTGACCTTTGATAGACAAATGGTAGCTTTTTAGGGTATTGGATTATTTCGGGATGAATGGTTTTGATAATATGACTCGATTATGTTTTGGGGAAGGAATTTTGCTTTTATGAAAGTGTGTGCTAGCAATAGGCACAAGACTCGGTAGTATGACGGTTTTACTAAGAACCTAAAAATAGATTGTATATCTTGCCCAGTCTGAATTTACTCACTTCATAGGTTGTGCGAACACGCCCCTCTCCATGTAAGAAGGCGGTTTTTGCTGGCGGCTTTGCTGGTAGCATCGCCAGCAAGTCCCCAATCGCTGGTAGCATTTTCGGCGAGTCCCCAGTTTCCTTGTGTAGTTTTTACAACTATTAACCGGGTCGTCTGGTAGTTGAGTCGGATTGAGTCGCCTTCCCTATCACCTTGACATCCGGGTCGAAGAACGAGATCGACAGTCTGACATTGTAGCCGATAGATCGATCCTCCCGCTGTGGTCGCCAATTGTTTATGGGTAAAAATCGTTTCTGCCGATTTCGGTAAATTCGGTAGGTAAGTGAGAAACTGGTTCAAACCCTAAAAAATGTGCTGCACGTGAGCACTTTATAGATTCGAGAGATCAATCTGTACAAGTCCGGCCTAAACCAAGAAATGGCCGTTCCAGACTTGCTTCGGTCACAAAGTGGAGGAGAAGGATTGATTTGGGGAGGGAAGCAAAGAAAGATGTTGAGGAGAGTAGTATCTCGACTTGTATCTGAAAGTGAAAGCTTTGGAGCTTGCAAGAGGTGGAAGCTTTTGGGAGAGCTTGCAAAGTTGCCTTTCTGAGAGTGTAGTATTTTTCTCCTGACCGAGACTTGTGTCTGGTGGAAATAGGTAAGACCTATTTATACAAGTCGAGATTTGAAACGTACCCTAACCTCATGAAGGAAGATAGTAAAGGGTGAAATAATGGGAGGAGGTGGTAACCGCATGGTGTTAATGGGTGAAAACGTTTTCACCATTATTTCCTCTTTTATTTGACCGCTTTATTCCTTTTCACGCTTTCTTAATGTGAGCGTAGTGTACGCCGCATCTTTGTGACCGCCAAACCAAAACCCTAAAGCAACCCCAGTTTGTGTTGATGTCTCGAGTGTTGGTTGCATCTTGTGTGCAAGTGGTGCTGCTAGGGACGCATGTGGCATGTGCGGAATGCCTTCGTTGCGAGTTGCACCTCGAGCGTAAGTGGTAATGCCAGAGCTGCTAGTGGCGTGTGTGGCATGTGCCAACGGCATGTGCGGAATGCCTTGGTGGTAGGTTGCACGGTTTGCAAGTTAGGCTACCAGCGTGTGTGTTTGGCATGTGCCAATGGCATGTGCGGAATTCCTTGTTGGTAGGTTGCACGGTTTGCAAGTTAGGCTACCAGCGTGTGTGTTTGGCATGTGCCAATGGCATGTGCGGAATTCCTTGTTGGTAGGTTGCACGGTTTGCAAGTTAGGCTACCAGCGTGTGCCAATGACATGTACGGCCATGTTGACCTAGTTGCAAGTCTTGCAAGCCTAGGGCGCTATATTTGGCGTGGGCCAAAGGCATAGAGGATTGGAAATATGGCCTGCGATACGTGTTGGTATGTGCTAGTGGCACGTACGGCCATGTTGACCTAGTTGCAAGTCTTGCAAGCCTAGGGCGCTATATTTGGCGTGGGCCAAAGGCATAGCGGCTTGGAAATATGGCCTGCGATACGTGTTGGCATGTGCCAATGGCACGTACGGCCATGTTGACCTGGTTGCAAGTCTTTCAAGCCTAGGGCGCTATATTTGGCGTGGGCCAAAGGCATAGCGGCTTGGAAATATGGCCTTGTTGCCATGGTGCGCAGGTGTCTTTGCTTGGTTTGGCATTGTTGCCATGGTGCTAAATATGCGGCTTGGTTTGGCATTGTTGCCATGGTGCGCAGAGGTGCGGCTTGGTTTGGCATTGTTGCCATGGTGCGCGATATGCGGCTTGGTTTGGCATTGTTGCCATGGTGCGCAGTATGCGGCTTGGTTTGGCATTGTTGCCATGGTGCGCAGTATGCGGCTTGGTTTGGCATTGTTGCCATGGTGCGCAGTATGCGGCTTGGTTTTGGAATTAGGGTTCTGTGTTGAAAACCCTAATCTGGTATTTTGAAAAAATACCCCTATTAATTGTTTACACCTGAGTTAAATGCTCTTAGTTAATGTGTTGCGGGTAACACTAGGTCATGGGGTTTTACGATTTTACCCCTTGTTTAAAAACCACCATCAACAATACCAAAAATACTATTCGCCACATGGACGTAGGATAAGACGCGAGTTATTCCTGGGGAATCCTGCCGAAAGATCTTGTACCATTTCCCGTGAATCCCCGTCAGTGACTTGTCAAATCAAGTCACGATCATCATTATTGACTGACTGACGAAATCAAAAGCCGTGTGCGAGATAGCATCGTATGGCGAAGTAACTCACTAGAAGAATCTAAACTGCGAAGCATCAATTGGAGAACCCGTCAAGATACCAATCATAAAATAAAGATGGGCGAAGTAAGGTTACTTGGATGGAAAGATAACTTGCGAAGTCAGTAAATTGTGGAACAAGAAAATGGACAAATGTCACGACAAACTCCCAAATTTGTCTGCGAAAGAAAGGGGAAAACTTTATGGACAACGATCTGGGCGAAGTATAAAGCATCTCCACGAGAACATGACGAAGTAAAATGAGCTGTACACCATTGGAAGTGGTTGGCCTATAAATACAGACCTTAGGACATCAAAGAAAGGGTCAGATTCTTTGGAGTGGGGGGAGCTTTGCTTAGAGTGTGAGATTAGGGTTTCCTTGTATTCAAGAACTTGTATTTTCACTACTTTGTGGTTAATCAATAAAAAAACTCTTATCCAAAACACTTATTATGTTTTAGATTTGTTTTGTTTCATACTTGGGTGTACTACTGGATTTCCAGTAGTTACATAACCTATAGAAACTCATTCAACCAACGACTCGTTATGTCACCATATATCATTTCTTTTCTATATAAACTCGACAAACATGCATTCAATATGAGTTTCTCTAGTTTTCCCATAGTTCTAGTGTATTTCTGTGCATATTTTAGGGAAACAATTATTAATTGTCACTTTCAATGGCTCATCATAGTGTTTCAGGTCTAGTTGGGAAGCTCGTAATCGAATTGGAGGTCACCAAGGATCTTTGACAAATATTATGAAGTTTATAAGCACGCTGAAGATATACAAAAAGCAATTCCCCATCTTTGCACTGGCATCAGAGTTATCAAAGGAGATGCAAGACGTTCCGGTTGTATCAAGGAATGGAATTTTATACTTGGTTTGTACAGACACGCTATTATTTTACTCCATTTGTTACTCACGTTTCAAAACTTGGGATTAAAGCCCCGTTTGGGATTGATTTTTTTCAACCAAAAGCACTTTGTAACAAACTTGTAACAAACTTTACCAAAAATTGTGTTTGGTAAAAAAAATTCAAAGTGCTTTTGGAGAGAAGCACTTTCATTTTAGGCCTGCTTTTAAAAGCTACTCAGCACTAGCTTTTAAAAGCGGGGAAAATGTGTCTGTGGACCCACATAATTCGATTTAACTAATTCTTTATTTTAACCTTGTTAATTTATTATAAAGACAAGTTTTACCCTCAAATATTGTACATTTGACATTATAATTCTAATTTAATTTTATTTCTCTATTTTTTATTTAAAATAATAAATACAATAATAATTAAAATTATTATATAAAATAATAAAAAAATTAATAAATATTAAAATATAAAATGAAAAAAATAATAAATTTAATAAATATTTTTTTTGATTTTTTTTTAAAATAATAATATTTCATAGCAAACCATAATCATAAATTTTTAATCAAATAATAAAAACAATTAAAAAAAATTTAATAAAATATTACTTATATTTTATTAAATATATTAAAATTAGAAATATAATTTATTATAATAAAATTGTATTAAAACTAGTTTTTTAAAATATGTCTATTTTCGTCACTAACTACATCACCAGCACTTTTAAATACCAGTTTACCAAACAGAATTTACAGTTTGTTAATTGCACAGTGCTTTTTAAATTATAGTTTACCAAACGTCATGCAGATTTATTTTCACAAAGACAAAGACAAAGAACGCACAAAGACAAGACAATAGAAAAACGCTTTTCTAAAATTCACAGCAATACCAAACTAGCCTTAAATGGTTTGTTTTCATGTGTTTAGAGTGTAAGGCGATTCGCTCAATCGAGGAAACAACCCACAACGATGCAACAAGGACGGTGCACCACCGTATATTTGAAGGACACTTGATGAAGGATTACAAGAAGTTTGATTCGATAATTGAAGTCAATCCAAAGCCAAATGGAAAAGGTTGTATTGTGGCACGGTCAATTGTGTGTGAGAAAAGGATCGAGGATTCCCCAACTCCCTTTGCTTATATACTTTTTTGCCATCAGGCCATTGAAGAAATGAAAAAACACCTATGCGATAATGAATAAATGAATAGATATTCTATACCGATCAAAAAAAAAAAAAAAAAAAAAGATATTGAATAAATGCTGGAAGCCATCTATCTAGACCAATTGATATTGGGTTTATGTGTACCTATGCACCAACGTACTTTTAATTATTTATGACTTGGTTGTGTTATTATTGAAATACCTCGAGACATCCAGCCTATATGTCTGTTATCAATCAGTGATTCAGTGTTTGTAAGTGTACGTGTATGCACTACAGGAAAAATATACATCTACAACTAGAGATTTACAACACTTTTCTAAACACCGCAGAAAGTCCTATGTTTTACAACTGGTTTCAAAGGAAAATTTGTCGTATATCATCACTGTCAACCCTTAGGAAACAAGGGGTTGCGCTAAGAAAACAAACGAAAACTCCTTAAGCAAAACAGTTGCGACGACATTTAGCTATAACAACTTTGTTCCATATATGTAGTGGCTTAGCCTATCACAAGTCTGACAAGTGTTGTTGAAGAACACAAAAATATGATAATGAAAAAAATGTTAGAGGGGAGATTCGAACATGAACCTACTGCATGGAAGTCTAGCTCATCAACCACCCTTTCAGTTCACAAGTTTCGGTTTTTTTCTTTTTTTTTAAATAGAAACCTACAACAACACTTATAAGTGTTGTTGAAGTAAAAATATATAATGTTGGAAAAATGAGGTTATAGGGGAGATTCGAACATGAATCTACTGCATGGACGTCTAGCTCATCAACCATCCTTACCGTTCACAAGTTTTGGCTTTTTTTTTTCTTTTTTTAATAAAAATGTATAAAAACACTTAAAAGTGTTGTTGAAGTAAAAATATAGAACATTAGAAGAAATGAGGATGGGGGGATTTGATCCTCAACCTCTTGTATGGAAGTCTACACCACTAACCATACCTACACTATTACATGTTCTGTCAAGTTTGTGGTTCTTTAATACACTAACTTTATGACAACCCTTCATAAGAGTTGTAAAACAAAATGTAATGCTCCAAAATAATGCTCAGGTGACTGAGACGCAAACAACATGAAGCCTTCTCTGTAAATAATCACATACACGCCTTCTCTGTAAATAATTACATACATTTTTCACTATCTGTAATATTTACTTTACTCATTTTAGATAAGGGTAGTCTGGAAATTTTCACAGACTCCATAATATTTATTACCTTTATTTCTAGTAAGGGTAATATGGTGATTTTAACAATTTATAATTTTAGTTTACTTATTTTCCGATAAGCGTGGTCAGGTCATTTTCATAGTCTTCGTAATATTTACTGCATTAATTTCCAAGAAGGGTAATATGGTCATTTTCACAAGCAGTAATATTTACTTTACTTTTTTTTCGATAAGGGTAGTCAGGTCACTTTCACAATCTCCATAATATTTATTGCACAAATTTTCATGAACGGTAAAATGATCATTTTCACTATCTGTAATATTTACTTTACTTATTTCAGATAAGGATAGTTTAGTAATTTTCACAATCTCTATAATATTTATTACCTTTATTTCTAGTAAGGGTAATATGGTTATTTTAACTCTGGTAATCTTTGAACCTGGGATGTTCAATTCTGATATATTTCTTATCCAATTCTGATATATTTCTTACCTGTAAATGGATGGATTCGTCGTTCTTACCAAGTTTCTGACTTAGAGTAATCAACTCGCGGCCAGGTTTCGATCTCGGAGCATTTTATACATAGAATATGCAGAAATAAGGTTTGTTTAAGGTTTCGTAGAATATATCGAAGGAATCTTACCTGTAAATGGATGGATTCGTCATTTTTACCAAGTTTTTGACTTAGAGTAGGCAACTCGCGGCCGGGTTTCGATCTTGGAGCCCGGTATGCATACAATATACAGAAATAAGGTTTGTTTAAGGTTTTGTAGAATATTTCGAAGGAATCTTACCTATAAATGGATGGTTTCTTCATTCTTACCAAGTTTCAGACTTAGAGTAGTCAACTCGCGGCCAGGTTCCGATTTAAGAGCCTAGTATGCATACATTTATGCAGAAATAGGGTTTGTTTAAGGTTTCGTAGAATATCTAGAAGAAATTTTACCTGTAAATGGATGGATTCGTCGTTCTTACCGAATTTCTGAATTAGAGTAGTCAACTCGCTGCCAGGTTTCGATCTCGGATCCTAGTACGCATACAATATGCAGAAATAAGGTTTTTTTAAGGTTTTGTAGAATATCTCGAAGGAATGTTACCTGTAAATGGATGAATTCGACGTTCTTACCAAGTTTCTGACTTAGAGTAGTCAACTCATGGCCAGTTTTCGATCTCGGATCCTGGTATGCATACAATATGCAGAAATATGGTTTTTTTAAGGTTTCGTAGAATATCTCGAAGAAATCTTACCTGTAAATGGATGGATTCGTCGTTCTTATCAAGTTTCTGAGTTAAAGTAGTCAACTCGCTTCCAGGTTTCGATCTCGGAGCATGGTATGCATAGAATATGCATAAATAAGGTTTGTTTAAGGTTTCGTAGAATATACGGAAGGAATCTTACCTGAAAATGGATGAATTCGTCGTTCTTACCAAGTTTCTGACTTAGAGTAGTCAACTCACGGCCAGGTTTCGATCTCGGATCCTGGTACGCATACAATAAGCAGAAATAGGTTTTTTTTTAAGGTTTCGTAGAATATCTCGAAGGAATCTTACCTGTAAATGGATGAATTCGTCGTTCTTACCAAGTTTCTGACTTATAATAGTCAATTCGCGGCCGGGTTTCGATCTCGGAGCCTGGTATGCATACAATATGCAGAAATAGGGTTTTTTTAAGGTTTCGTAGAATATTTCGAAGGAATCTTACCTATAAATGGATGGTTTATTCGTTCTTACCAAGTTTCTGACTTATAGTAGTCAACTCGTTGCCCGGTTTCGATCTCTCGAGCACGATTTGCATACAATATGCAGAAAATAAGGTTTGTTTAAGGTTTCGTAGAATATTTCGAAGGAATCTTACATTCTCGTAAATGGATGGATTCGTCGTTCTTACCCAGTTTCTGACTTAGAGTAGTCAATTTCGATGATGTATCATGCTAAGTTTGAAGTCAGAACCCTCTCAGAGCTTCTTGGTTCATAGATTGTATGTTATTATATCAAGTTTGAAGTTCGAATCGACATTGAGCTTCATACTTATCGATTTTGATGATGTATCATGCTAAGTTTGAAGTCATAACCCTCTCAGAGCTACATAGTTTATAGATTGTATGCCATTACACCGAATTTAAAGTTCGAATGGACATGGAGCTTCATATTTATCGATTTTGATGATGTATCATGCTAAGTTTGAAGTCAGAACCCTCTCAGAGCTTCATGGTTCATAGATTGTATGCCATTATACTGAATTTGAAGTTCGAATCAACATTGAGCTTCATATTTATCAATTTTGATGATGTCTCATGCTAAGTTTGAAGTCAGAACCCTCTCAGAGCTTCTTGGTTCATAGTTTGTAAGCCGTTATACCGAATTTGAAATTCGAATCGACGCTGAGCTTCATATTCATCGATTTTGATGATGTATCATGCTAAGTTTGAAGTCAGAACCCTCTTAGAGCTTCTTGGTTCATAGTTTGTAAGTCGTTATACCAAATTTGAAGTTCGAATCGACACTGAGCTTCATATTCATCGATTTTGATGATGTCTCATGCTAAGTTTGAAGTCAGAACCCTCTCAGAGCTTCGTGGTTCATAGATTGTATGTCAATATACTGAATTTGAAGTTCGAATCGACATCGTGCTTCATATTTATCGATTTTGATGATGTATCATGCTAAGTTTGAAGTAAGAGCCCTCTCAGAGCTTCTTGGTTCATAGTTTGTATGTCGTTACACCACATTTGAAGTTCGAATCGACATTGAGATCCAACTTATCGATTTCGATGATGTATCCTGATAAGTTTGAAGTCAGAACCCATACAGATCTTCTTGGTTCATAGTTTGTATGTTGTTATACCATATTTGAAGTTCGAATCGACACTGAGCTTCATATTTATCGATTTCGATGATGTATCCTTCTAAGTTTGAAGCCAGAACCCACCCGAAGCTTCTTGGTTTATATTTTGTATGTCATTATACCACATTTGAAGTTCATGACTTGTATGACTAGTCAAAATTGCCTTAAGACCTACGTGACTAGTCGAAATTCAAACCGGAAGCACAAAGAGAAAGCACAAAAGCACAAAGAGAAAGCACAAAAAAAAAACACACTTTCTTATTTTTTCTGCTTTATTCCCATATATTTTTGGATTTTTGTTTTACAACTGAAGGTTGATAATAATATCTTAAATTTATTGATATATTTTTTGGATTTTTTCATAACAAAAGTTGATAATAAAATCGAATACGCGAGTTTGAACTAGCACAAAGAGAAACACACAAGCTACTCAATCCATATGAGCATCCTAAAACAAATCTACACCGTCCCTTAATTTCTGCAATCCGTATGAACATCCCAAAGAAAATCTACACCGTCCAAATCTTTTTAGATAAAACATCAAAAGTAAATCCTTTCACTTCACTTCCTTTCACTTACGTCTCATCTCTCTAATTTTCTCCGCCTCTCTCACTCAGAAGGAACCCTAACTCACAAAATTCACTTTTCTATTTCACCCTCTCTGTGAAAAAACTAGTAGATCGATTATATCTCTGTACAAAAACCCTAAATCTGCTATTGATGATGTTTTGAGTCTCAAAGAAGCTGCTGATTTTATAGATATAGGGTTTCAGATTCATTCTGTGCATCTACAGGGTTCGGATTTGCTATTGAGAATCAAGAAGAAAAGATGATGATAATAATGGGTTTGGTTCAGATTTGAAGAATGGTGAAGTTAGGGTTGATGCTGGTTTAGTTGTGAAGTAAATCTGAGATGTCTGAAGTTAGATAAGAACTGAATATGAAGGAGATTTTGTTGTATTATGATGGGGGTTCGGAAACTAGGGTTTGAGTTGGTGTTTGAACTGGTGGAAGAGGTGGTTGATGTGATGGTGTTTTAGAGATGGGTATGCTGGTAGTGATTATGAACGGATCAGAGAGGAGGTTTTTTGTTGAAACAAGATCCGAGAAGATCTTTGCTGCTGGTGTTTAATTAGAAGACAATGAATCAAGATAACAATAGGTAATTCCTAAGGAACATCAATTTCATGTATAAATGCCTTGATTTGAGAATTTTGAAATTAGGGTTCTTCATGAATTATTGGGTTTTCAATACAAACCATGTTTTTTAATGAAAATATGGATTGGGTACTTTGATTTACTGGCTTAATTTTAGTTTAACAAGCTCTTGGTAATAAACTTTGCATGATTTGATTATAATTTAACTTTGTGAACCCTAGAATCTCTGTTTTTAGTTTTAATGATATCTTTAAATTCAGCCGTTGGAATAGGATGAAATTTTAGTATGTTGTGTTTTGTTAATTCATAATGATATAGTAAAAGTTTCATGACGATCATGTACTTTTTACTAATGCCAATATTGCATAATCTATGACTACATTCTGCAGAATTTATATCCTGAACAACCTATTTTCAATGGGTGCATCTCATTATCCATATATCTTATGAAGCTGAATATTTAACATGTTGTTTACCTATATGTAAGAAACTTACTGTAAAAATTTCATGAAGTTCTGATAAGTTTAGGTACCCCAAAGTTTGTTATAATCGTAACTGAATTCCGTGTGTTATATGCTGAAAGCAGCCATGTTGAAGTGTGTATATCTTTTTAATGAACCGTTGGCATCAAGTGAATTTTGGATATGTTATGGTTGGACATGTCAGGACAACTCTGTTAAATTTTCATGGAAATCAGCTTAGGGAGAGTGGTACAAAGTGTGGTAGTACAGAGTACTTTTCCAATTTTTGTTTCATAAAGTCTGAAGTTGTTTGATAGAATGGGAGTTAAGGGTTTTTCGATTTTGTCCCTTTGTTTGACTTTGGATTTGGTGAGATTTGAGATTTTGTATTTTTTATCCTCTGGTTATTTTAGATTATGTTGGGAAGATGAAGGAACTCTTAGAAAGCTGGTTACAGAGAATCAAAAAGTGGAGGAGGAAGATGAAAGTTATATGGATGGTATAAGCGAAGGCCAAACCTAAGGTTCCATGGATGGCATCCAAACTTTGTTGCAGCGGTTTAGAAATTAGGAGGAATTCAAAGTAAGAACCTTGTTCAATATGTTGTTTATTGTGTTTAAGTATTTGACAGATGCATCATATTGGTAGCATAATAGGCTGTTTACATTTCATATTCCAAGAAAACTTTGCTTAATGTGGATCGAGTTAGTTACAAAAAACAACAACTTTGTTTCTTGTTTTATGCAGATGTTGAAGTTCATCCCAACAAGGGGTTGTCAATGCTTTGGTTGAAGCTGAAAGCCGAGTTGAAGCCATCAATGGGAAGATTGCACAAGTAGTTGTTGTGGGCTACCAATCAAACATACAACCATCGAAACTCAGAGTAGACCCTGATGAATTTGAAGGTGTGGTAAGAACTTCTAGTTTCATACACTTACTTTAAATTTTGTGTTCTGGTCATTTTATTCATTTGCAATCTACATTCTACTAACTTTCTTTTGATTTTTCTCATAGTTTTAATTAGTGGATATAATTTATTTTTTTTTTGAAAGCGCAAAGCGAGAAGAAGATACTGAGGCTTTCAAGTCAAAGGTTAGGTTTGAGAAGCTCGAAGTCACACAGAATAAGCGCTCCAGAATGATTGGCAGCAATTTAAGACAACTAAAAGGCATGCTAAAAGGTTTTCCCCCCAACTTTCTTTGTCGTCTGCATTGATTTTGCAAGAAAAACATAATTGCCTTGTAGTCTTACATGTGATTTGTCGGGTTCCATCAAATAGACAACTCTAGCATAGATATCTGGAGGTTTTTTCCTCCATGATTACTTTCACTCATTCTTTACCAAAGTTTATGGGTTAGGTTATGTAGTGTTAAGAAGCTTGTCATATGATCATAATTAAAGTAGTATGATGACTCAGAACATGTTATATATTGTACCTTCTCTGAAATGTATCTGAGCTAAATTGCCTATCATTTGATTGTGGGATGTTGAAGGGTCTATCCTGCTTCCTCTAATATGAGTATTTCTCTACTGATGATGGATGTACTCTTGCGCTTAAAGCTTACTTTGGTTTGTATTGGTTATATTTCCTTTTGGAACTTACGATATTCAGAATTTTTATGATATTCCAAGGAAACTGTTCTATACTTCCATGTTTAGTTTTGTGACTTTTTTTTTTTTTTTTTTTTTTTTTTGTTTTTCTGAATCACATCTTGTTTAGCATCATTAATCTAGGTTAGTTTTGTATGTTTAGTAGATGATATTATTTTGAGGGGTTCTTGTTTCTTCCACATATTTGGTGATATCATTGACCTACTATAACATATTCTCTGATGCCATGATCTTACAATTGCTACTTCCCTAGTGCCATGGTCTTACAATTGCACTGGTTCTTTTTGGTTCCATAAATTGCTGATTCACTGAATCTTTTCATATCTATTCTTTGTGTTAGGAAAAAACTAAAAAGAGTATGATATAGTCATGCAAGTCTTGGCCACAGTACCAACACCGGTTTTCCTTTGCATGAACAACAACATAAGACGGGTTGTGTTATTGGCTGTTTGAGGAAAATACAGAATTGGTGTTTGCCTGCTGTACATGAAGAGTACCAGCGATTTACAGGTGCTAAAGCTATGCCAACTAATGTGAAGTTCATTGAGAACTATGATACTTCACGTCTAAGCCAGTGCCTCTACGGTATCATCTACCGCTATGTTTCTCATAATCGTCGTTTGGTTTACCAAGAAGAGAGTGTGCAGCGAAAGCGCTGTTACATACTAGAACGTGTATGCTACTGCCACACTTATAGGGGAGGCCAATATCTTCGTTTTACGATTTATATGATATTTTTAGTCATGTTCAAAGAGTCTATCAGTTTCTTTTCTTTCGTTGCGCAGCGCAGTTTCATACGAAGTTAGCTAAGTAATGTAATTGGAGTGGCAAGATAATTTGAATGAATGTATATGTGTTACACTGGCAGGTTAATATGAATGTGAAATACTTTCGGCAATTCGGTTTCAGCTATAATTTTTTTTCTTCAAAATAGTTATATGCACACAACTTCTAATAAGAGTTGTGTTCCATATTTCAACTACACAAACAAAGGTTGCGAAAGAATGTTTTTACGACATAATTAGGTGATGTCCAACATAGTTCTACAACTCTAACAAGTGTCGTGCACATCTTATTCATAATATTAATAAGAGTTGTTACATATTTCTACAATACACATCCTAGGTTGTCTAAGATAGTCCTTCAACTTATACAAGTGTTGTGTTATATATTTCTGCGATACGCATCCTAGGTTATCTAAGATAGACCTACAATACAAGCAAGAGTTGTGTTAGGCTTTAAAAAAAAATCGAAAGAGAATCACAACTTTGGCAAAATATTGTCGAACCACGAAACACATCACCCTTTACAACTCTTAGTCAAGTATTGTAGAAAAGTTTGGACTTTCTATAATAACCCACCTACACAATGCATAAAATAGCGTTGTCGTAGGGGTACTACAACGCTAATATAGTGTCGTCAATGACGATTTTTCCCGCAGTGATGGATAAGTGAGGTAACCCATACGCAGTATATATTTCTACGAAAATATCAATAAAGATCGTATCATAATTCATTTAAATGGGTTTCATGCATATCGTTTCTGTAAAGTGTCGTAGAAACGTGTATTCAGTGGATTCATGCATTAATACCACGAAAAAATCCATGCCAAAAGGAGGAAGGCTTACTCTCATTAATACCGTGCCACTCTATCTTGTATTCCTGTTTACTTCTTATCCTTATTCGCTGTTACCGCAACAGTGGAAAAGAAGATATAAAAAATCTAGAGACTTTTTAAGGGTGACACGCAAGAGAAAAACTAGTGATATCTCCTGAGGGGGGTCTGGGATACACAAAATAAAGCTTACAAACAGGGCTCTCCTTGTCAAATGGATATTTGGCTTCGGAAAATTTCCGAGGAAAATAATTCTACAAAAGCATGGAGGAAACGAAGCAATTTGGTATCTGGATCTTGTTCGAACTTCACATGCCAAAAGTTTATCGAAAGGTATCATGACTTCTCCCCCTCTTGTAAAGGAGAATTATCGTGTATCACTTTAAATAATGGAGAGGTCACTAATTTTTTGTAGGAAAGTTTGGTGCACAACTATTCCATTAACGTGATAAATATCCTAGAATTTAGAAACTCTATACTTCTAAGAATGCAACTATAAACCCATGAGATTATCCATGGGACATCGTCAAACTCGGCATTGAAAGATGAGGAGATTGCAGAGGTGGTACAAATGGTGGATAATATAAAATGCAAGAATAATATCCAGCATTATTCCAGATACTAGAGTTTGGCTGCTCTCGTTTGCAGGTGAACTCTTCTCAAAATTGTGCTACAATGTTCAAGATGAGGAGATCTATAGAGAAGGAAACGACTTCACTAAACCACACATCTTACAAACGATATACAAAGGTTTCCTTTTTCGTTTGGGCTAAGCTATGGAATGCTCACCTTAAATGGATGTATTGGTGAGACGAGCAGTGGTACCACCAATGGTTGATACGAGATGCAAAATTTGCTTAATGGAGGAGGAAACCAGCAATCATACTCTAGTTCATTGCTCTTTTGTTTATGAGGTGTGGAGCTACTTTTTTAGATACATATGAATAATTAAGTAGAGTAATGTGTATCACAACAGGGATGTGCCTTGATGGTTGATGAGTGCCAAATAGTGCATATTTATACACCTTTTTATTGGCATTTTACTCATCTTTTGCGCTTAGAAATCAGATATTATCCCAGATTCTGTGTTTTCTTTGTTTTCAAGAATAAATATTTGTATTAATTAATTTTGTGTTTTTAGGTAATAAATAAAGCTTGGAGAATCTGAGGAGCCAAAAGAGCGAAGAATTAGAGACGAGCATCTATGGAGCAGATAGCCAAAGCCCACGCGCGCAACAGTTGCAACCCAACAAGTAGCAACTCATCTACTAGACATGGGCTTGAGCTAGACCCGACCCGCGACCGGATCCGAGCCCATCCAACCCGAACCGTTGAGATCACACCTAGCTGCATCCTACGGTCGCTGCTTCCACGCACATCGAAGTTCGCTGCTCCCGTGCAACACTAGATCACTCCAAATCTTCCTCGGCCCGTTCGAGATCTCGCCACTATGCATCCTACGCTCGCTCCATCAGTCTCATCAAAGCTTGATGCTCCCGCACCAAAACGAAGACACCTATATATTCCCCCAAAACCTAAACCTAATTTCTCTTTCTTCCTTCCTCTCCCTCACCCGACACAACCCGGACACCACTCCGTCCCTCTCTTCTTCCCCGACCAACTCTGCTAACCACCACCTTCTCCATCTCCTGCCACAGTAGCAACAACCACTCTGCAACAGTACGCTCCATCTTCGCCACCTCTAGTTTTAGTTATCCCTTGCCTAGCCTCTCTCAACAACTCTAGAGGCTATGAAAGAGATAAATGGAACTAGGGTTAGGGTTACTGTGTAAGCAATCAATTAATGGAGTCGAGACGATTGAGTAGAGCCATCACTCGATTCGAGAGACGTGGGTGAGAGATTATTGAATTTAATTTCTATTTTAAAGTAAATTTAGGGTTTGATATTTTGGGGATTTTGCATGTATAAATAGAAGGTGTAATTGGATGTTTGAGGGCATGCACTGGCTAGCGAGAGCGTTAATAGTAGTTTTATCTCTGTTGTATCATGTTCTAATTTGATTTCCGGGTGTTTGATGAAACCCCGATTCCAATGTGAAGCATGTCCGATTTGATATGATTTTTGTTGTGTTCTAATATGATTAAGATTAGTAGTTAGCCATTGAGTTTACAAGCACTGTGATGAGTGGTACTGTAAGAAGACCACTCATACTAGGGGTGAGTTAACAAATTTAGTTAATGAATATCTAGCCAAGACCTTCAAAGGAAGGCACATGATCATAACTTAGCTTGCATTGCCTTAGCATAAGAACAGTGGTGGAAATAATCACCACCGGTCACTTCCTAATTTGTCACAATCATTTGCTACTTTAGTTCGGTTCATCACAACTTCTCAGTCGTTTCGACAAACCAAACACTAGTCTTGTTACTTTTTAGAATTCAGTTTGGCAAGCCATACATCATCTTAAGCACCACAAGTCCTTGTGGGATCGACCCATACTTGTCGCGTCTCCGATAGACGCCGTCCACTTGCGGTATTACAAGTAGGCTTAAATTTATACACATTTCGAGGCCTACCAAGTTTTTGGCGCCGTTGCCGGGGACTTGGCGTGTGCCCCGTGATCAATTCTTTGCCTTTACTTGAGTTTCATCCTACCCCTGTACATATTCGCTTTGCATTATTGTTTAACCTTTAGTAGCGTAACTCATAGTCATCGTAACTTGTAACTTGTTGTTAACCTTTGCATCATCTTGTAGCTTAATTTATGCATCTGTAAAATTTCTGTCTTTTATAGTTTAAAGCATATGCCATTGTAGCTGTAACTGTTATCATTCTAATCTGCATTGTAGTATAACTTAACCTTTAATTCCATCATTAGTGCATCATACATCCGTAATTTTCCTTTTCTTGTTTAACTTAGTGTAACTGTAGTGTAACTTGAAGTCCATAGTACCCCTGCACCTTGTTTGTATATTTGTTATCCCATGGCTCAATTTTTAGCTGCACAGCTCTAAATTTTGCCATAACATTAGTGCTCTCTGGTTTTGATTGTGTAATCTTGGAAACTGAAATTGCTCTGTTGAGATTGACCAGGTACTGTGTGTTCTTTGTCTTTCTTGAGCAAAGCCTAGGAGGAAAAGAAAAAGCGCAGGGCTAGAGGTTAGTAATTGAACATTGTATGACCCCGATAAGCTAGTCCACCTGCTAGCCCTTGGTCTACCACCTGTATTGCCCCCGCATGACGGAATAACCATCTTGCTTGCCCGATAACTCAATTGCTTTGCCAAATATATATGAAATCGGTGTTTTTGGGTGATCTCGTGCTGTAACTACTTGGTCCCGACAAGACCTGCGCTTAACTCCAGCCCTGTAGCCGAGAGCTTAAGGCTCGCAAATCGCTCATCTATTGCATCTGCAGTGAACCTTGCATACCACAGGATAACCACGAGCATATCCTTGAAACCCTTTTGAACCTTTGAGCCATTGTCTACCCCGTGCTTTGAGAAAATCCTGATCTTGACCTGTGAAGTATTGACCTCCACCCAGCAGGCTGTGAGGTTGAGCTTGGATAGCTAGAATACCTACAAGCCAAGATGAAGTCAACTAAGATGGTTGACATCAACTCAAGTCATTGTGACCTTGAGTGATTTACGATAAAGCCATCTGTGAGACCCTGTTGTGCTCAAATCCAGCCCCTGCTGCTGTAGAGGCTGAGATACAACTGGGTAACCTAAGCTGTTTAGCTGCAAATCTGTGTGATACCCTGGTTGACTGTTGAGCCAGTTACCTTTCATACTAGAACTGCTGTGGCCTGTTGAGCACAGTGAAAGACACAGTGAATCTGTGGGGCCTGTGAGCTAACTGTTGACCCCTGCAATACATCTCGAATCTGCCTTAAACCTTGTGTGAGTTTGTGCTTTCACTTGCTTTGTGCTTTCCGACTTGCACACAACCTAGTCTTTGTATCATTTTTTTTTTTTTTGAGTTGGTGTTTCTTTGTGTTGGTTTCACTAAGCTACCATGTGCTGTGCTAAGTAATTGTTGCTTGTTTTATTCTGTGTCTAACTTGCTCTGAGCAACACAATCAAAACTTGGGCTCTGCACAAACATCACACCCAATCAATCTGGGCTGTGCAACTTGTTCCCTGCACAAACCCTGAAACCCAATCACCTGGGCTGCTCACAATCAACCTGTGCACTGGGCTTTGCACAAACAACCCACTTCTGGGCTGTGCACAATACTAGGGCTCAATCCACTTTTGGGCTATACATTTTTCAACATAATTTGGGCCGTGCAGCTACTAAACCGAAGCCCACACTACCTGGGCTGTACACAAAAACTGAGCCCACAATCACTAAGCTTTGCCTTTTCGTTGGGCTAACTGAACCTGGGCTGTTAACTCACTGAGCTGCTGGGCTTCATAAGCTGAAGCCCACAACCACCAAGCCATACTGCTGGGCTGTACACACAAACTGTGCCCACCCACTGGGCTTTGCATTCTGCCAACCTTCAGCCCAATCAATTGAACTGCTGGGCTGTGCACATAACTAAGCCCACTTCCCATAACCTTTGGGCTGTGTTTCTACAGCAACCTGGGCTGCACAGCAACCTGAGCGTTGCACACAACTACTGGGCTTCCCACAAAAACCAAACTGAGCCCACAGTTCACTGGGCTATACATTCCCAACAAACCAAATCCCACACAAACCAAATGAAACCCAATAAACCAAATTAAGTCCATTACAACTAGGCTTTGAGTTCAATTTGAGTTGATAAATCATGTCAGGATTTTGGTCTGCAACTGGGGATACAAACAAATCAATTAGAGAGCTTGCTTACGGGCACGCTTCACAGTATGAACTCCCCACATACCATAGTGATTTTAGGGAATTTTATGAGCCTTCTCACGGCCCTGACCTCACATACCCTAATCATTATGATCACATGCATCATCCACCACAGGTTGAAAATGAACACTTTTCTCACACCCAGTCATCACTTCTAGATCAATTAGAAGCTCAAGTTTCTGCTTTAGAAAGGCAATTACATGAGCAATCTGTCAAATCTAATTCCCCTAGGCACTATGCAATGTACACTTGTACCTTATGTGGTAGCTTAGACCACCCTGCTGAGAACTGCTACATTTTACATGAGTTTAGGCAGTCTAGGGAAAGCCATGATAATCAAATGTACGAATTGTCTAGAAGTGACTATTGGGACCATAATTAACCTACACACATGCATCATTCACCACAGTGGGGAGATGAACAATTTTATACTCCCCCAACTCTTATTTTGCAATCAATAATGGAAACACTCATGGAGCAAAATGCTAGGCTTGAAATGAATGCAATGCATGACCATCCATATAGCAACATGTCTGAATTTCCTTTCTCTAGTGAACCTCATGCACAACCATACAGTGATTATCCATATGAGGAATGCATACCCACTAGTGAAGACTCTCCTTCAATAGAACAACTCAAGATGATTCTCCAACAGAACCTGATTGAGTTACAAAATGATAGGATTGAAAATAGTGTTTCTAGTCTACTCACGCAACTAACATTGAATATGAACCTAATCCAGGGGTAGATGAGTACACTAAAAATACTACAATTTTGAATGGAGAGATGAATTCTTGCTATGATGATGATGATGAATATGAAGAGCATGTGTATTTTGAAAATGTAGTAGAATCTTTAGGTTCAGAGACATTAAGTGTCTCTTCTGTGAACCCCATGAATGATGCTTCTTCTAATATTCATATATGTGATGATGATGTGGAACTGTGCAATTATCCTGTGAAAATGAACATGATTTACCCTCTTTTGACTTTAGGAAAGTGTGTGATGGTACAAATGATTTTAAAAATGAAAACAACCTAGATGTACCTAACCTCTCTCTCGAGTCACAAATTGATACTCCTCCACCAAACCTAGGTGTAGTTTGTCACAAAAATTGCAAAACCAACTTTTCCTCAAAATGCCTAACTTAGGCCTAGAACTTTGTGCTTCCCAAGTCCTCTTGGACTATTTTGAATCAAAGTATAACACTCTTAAGGAGCCACAGTTGGAATGTGTATGTCTTTTGTAATTAGCAAAACTCATTTTGAGTTAGACCTTTTGCATGATGTACCTTTAAATTTGCAAGATTTTGTGCTCAAAACCGCACCTGTTCACAAGTTTAGGTTTGGGGGAAACTCATTCCCATACACAGTCTTACTTGCACTCTCATATTATATTTGTGTAAGGCTGTTGATGTTTGTACATATTTTCTATTGGGTTGACCCTCAACTCTTTAGACTGTTGGTTTATGGTGAATTTTCATTGTATATAATCCAGTAGGACTTGTTAAATTTTCTTTTCTTAAAATCGGTTGAGTCTTCATGCGCATATATTATGCTAATCCGATATGATCTCCGTTGAGAATGTTGGATTCTAGCCTTGACTAAAGAAGCTTAACCGTGCTCCCGCCGACATCCAGTAATCTCTTCCCTTTCTCTTATCAAAGATAGTTCTCATGGTATGTGATTTGTTTAAAATTTTTCCTATCTCACTACAAGAAAATGGGTGTATTGCAACATGTCACAAATGTGGCAACAACCCATATTTAGTGTGGCTATAGCTTTTTGCCACATAAAAATATTTTGCCACACCGGTGGCAACAGCCTGGGTGGCAAGAAATAATTGCCACCCCTTTAAGGTACAGTGGCAATAGCTGGATTTCTTGCCACACCAAATGGTGAGGCAATAACATGAGGCAAAAGGTATTTCTATTTTTCTTTTTTCTTTATTTTAAATTTTAATTATTTATTTTAAATTTTTTGCCACATCAACCGGTGAGGCAATAACATGAGGCAATAACATTTATTATTATTTAATATAAAATTATTTTAAATTACATTTTATTCAAAAATTATTTTGCCACATCATTGTCGTGGCTATGAGTGCGGGAAGACAAACCCTGATGCCACAACTTGTATGTAGCTAAAACTCATTTACTGGCCATTGTAATACTATGTTTTAAATTATGCACGGTAACAAAAAACAGTAAAACACTAACAAAAAGTAAATCCAAATATATAGAATTTAAGTTCCATTAAATAAAAGTAGTTGTGACGAGGCATAGAGAATCCCAATTAACCATAAGGAAACAAAAAAATTACACAATCAAAACTAAAGAAACCTAATAAATCAAACTTGGCCTAGTCCATGTTAAATCAACTCCCAGGCGGCCTAGGTATCCAATCCCAGATGTCTGTTCCTGTTCCCCGCGTACCTGCTAAACAAGACCACCAAGCAAAAAGAATATCAACAAATGTAGAGAATCATCATGTCTAATGGAACATCAACAAATACCTTTATTTTCAAGGAAGAGAGACTTACAATCATTTTGAGGTCTGTTGAGTTGGTCCCTGGATATGTAAAGCGGCTCCTCAGGTCCAAAGAGTAGCTCATGAGGTCTTCCAGGCTGCTCCCTAGGTCTTTGGCGCTGCTCTAATGGTATGAAAGGCATCGCCCCGTGTCTGTTCGGATGCTCCCCAGGCCTGTAAAGCGGCTCCGCAGGTCCAAAAAGTTGCTCCTCTGGTCTGCCAGGCTGCTCCCCAGGTCTTTGGCGCTGCTCTAAAGGTATGAAAGGCGTCGACCCGTGTATAGATAGTTGCTCCCTAGGTCCCGTGATGATTCTCCTCGATTACGAAGAGGTGATCTCGAAGGTCCCGAGAGTTGCCCCATCTCGTAAATAGGTCCGCACCTGCACAATCCGACATACTCCATCATTTGGTTCTCGACGCATGTTATACTTTGCTCATTTTGCACTTCCATTCGTCTCTCCCATTCTCGCATCTCGTTCTTTCATTTGCCTCTTAAATTCTTCCTCTCGCTCTTCCTTTTCTCTCTCAAAATCCTCATTTCTCGAGTATTCAGTTGCATCTTTGAGCTCTTATACGTTTATGTCTGTTTGTAGGTACTACATTTGCATAGACTTCATTACGATTATTGTTGATTACCATCTTCATCCAACCCATTCTCATCCAACCCGGATTGTTCCCTCGGTTGGGCCTATGTATATCGGGAACAAAAAATAAAATAGGCAAAAGGATCTTCTATAAGGAGAAAATTCATGAACTTTGCTAGTGATACTTTGAAACCATTACAATAGACTTACAATGTATCCTTGTGAAAATGGGTCCAAAGCTTTTCCACCGACTTTATTTATATGGGTTTTAATGAACACGTCACCATCAGTTGGTGGGTTCCCTCCAATCTCTTGAGCCTAAACAAATTCAACCACATAATGATTAATGGTATCCAATAGAATTATATGATTAGAATTCTGACAAAACTTAATAGAAGAAAAAACTGGTTTGGCACTATCCAATGTTCACTAGCAGTTAAGTCGAACGGATGACCAACAAGTGCTAAACATGCTAAAGGAAAGAAAGGCCATTTAAGCATTTTTGAAAATACATGCATCTACATACCATTTCAGCTTCACATCGAGAGTAGTTTTCCTTCCCATTGTGTGCTTCGTTTTCTGTTGGCTTCTACTAATGGCATTTTTCTTGGATAGTATCTTACGAATACACAAGTCAAAATTAATTAGGCATGAATATTTTAACAGAACTTAAATGCAAACATTTTAGATGTGTGAACTTACTTGATGCCCTTCACTATCCCAAAGTTTTACAAGAGACTTCCACTGCCCTTCGGTTAACGAATTGGGTTTATCTTTCAGATTCATTGCATGTGTATTTATGAGCTTATAGTGTTTCCTTTTCCATTTACCCTTCTTGTCTTTAAATATTCCACCAGCAATAGACAGGGTACCTTGTTTATGACATTCATCAACAGCAAACAAATCCTGAAATGAATAAAACAAAAAAATTACCATTCAGTTCATAAGTCACACAAACAATCCTTAAGTTCACTATAGAGTATGTTCACCTTAACTTCGGCCCACAACCAATCCTTGGCGTTGTCATCTTGCAAATTCCAAGGGTTTTCCCAGTTCAACGGCGAGATTGTTTGAGCAACACACCAATGACACCAGAATATTTCGCTTGGTTTTTTCCACAAGGTTTATCTTTTTTCATATCCCAATCAACCATTTCCCTTTCTTTCTCCTGTTTTTTCTTTCCAATGAAAGATGCAAAAGTGGTATCACCTCGCACCTTTCTCTCTCGATGGATAACAACTGCTTAGAGAGTAATGTAAGCATTTCGTACATGGTTAACTAAAACTACATCTAAACATAACAGTACCCCCAAAAAAAAAAAAAAAATCACCAGTAGTTTCGGAATTGGAATGCTCTCCTTGCTCCCCATTTTGTTGATATTCGATCCTGCATAAAACCACAAGGTTTCCTTTATAATCATACATCAGAAGAACACTCAGCAAGAATATAATAAAAGAGTTGGAATCTATGAGAGAAGTGTTGGAATATGCTAAATGTCCACATCTAATCAAGGTGCTCATACGTAATACTTAAGCAAGAATATAATAAAAGAGCGAGTTTTGAAGCAACACTAAAACTAAGCAAATACATCTCCATAAACAACATTATTGAGTGTTCCAAAGCAGAAAAAAAATTCAGCGGGCGAGAACAAATAAGTTGATAGAAAATTTGAACCCAACCTAATTAGATTAATATTTGAAAATACTTTTCAATAATACTTCAAACTAGTAACCGGAGCTTATAGTATGGTACTGGAAGAACATCTCATAAATTAGTACTACAAAAGTCATTTGTCAATAAAACCAGTGGCCTACTATGGTGTAACACCTAGTTACATAGAGGGCTTACTGAATGTAACCTTTAAGTCTACAAAAGTCCCCTGTCAAGAAAACTTCCTTCTTGCACAACTAATAAGAAAGTTAACGTCACTACTGCTAATACTAATGTGACTTCTAGAAGAATCTATTACCTTTTTCAGGGTATTAAGCTGAGCAGTAAGCACCTCGAAGAATAAGTCATTAGATAAGAGACAACAGACCAAAAGTAAAAACAAACAATTCAGAAATAGTAAACCACACGCAGCACATGATCATCATTACTAAAACCTATCCTGCTCACAGACTTTAGTCTATTAGACTTTCAAATTAGAACTGAGTACAAGGTTTAAGTACACCTTAACCAACAGAAGATAATGCTTTAAACATCACATCTACACACAATTGGCAATTCTCAAACAAAATCAAATCCAAACAAGAACTGAAACAAAATAGATGAAAAATTCTTACCTAGTACTCAAAATGGCCCTAACAATCAAATTTGAGAACCAAACAAAAAAAAAATCTGGCCAAAAACAACATAAACCTTATAAGAAAGGGAAAGATAACAGGGATTAAAAACTTACTCTTCCTCAAATTCCATCTTCAGAAATTAAATAACCCTAAAAAAAAAAATCAGAAAATCGAAAAGCCAAATTAAAGAAAACCCCTTTTGGAATTGAAATTTCAGAGCGGAAGGAGGTGAGAAAATGACCTGAATAGTCTCTGGAGAGTGAAAAATCCAAATTAATCCAAAGAACTGTGTATATCTGTAAATAAAAAAGAAAGAATAATTTATTATGATCGATTGGAAGTTATTTAACTATTGATATAAGCATAAAAATGTTATACCTTGATGTTTTTGATCTCGGAACTGATAATCCCACAGAAAAGGTGTATCTCTTAACATCCCTGGACTGATTTTAGGGTTCAATTTATAGATACTCCAAAACACCAGGCATGAATAATCCCGCCCAAAAGGACTTTCTTTTGATTTCATCCCGCCCAGAATGAAAATATTAGGGTTCAAATCGAAAAAGAATTGACCGAGATTATTCCCGCTAGATGTTCTTCCTTCTCAATATACTCTTGTTTTCATCAGATTTTCATCCTACGGCGATCAAAAATATTTCCAAAATTCCGTACTAAATCTTCTATGAATAACCCCTAATTCCCCTTTTCCTCTAACAAACTTTCCCTAATTTGAAGCGAAAATATCTCACGAAAATTTATCCTCGTTATCTCCGGTTCTCTCTCTGTTGCTCTGCAACTTTGTTTTGGGAAGGCAAAAGAAAGAGAGAAAATACTCTCGCGTATTAGTTAGGTCAGGCGCAAGGAACAAAGTTGTGAGTTTGTTAATACGTGGCTTCCAGTTCTATACATTTGTTAATACGTGGCTTCCACTTCTATACATTTGTTAATACGTGGCTTCCACTTCCATAACTTTGTTAGAACGTGGCTCATCTGTGTTAGTGCATATCGGATGACAAAGAAAAATCTATGTCATCTTTTTTTCTTCTTCTTATCATATTTTAATTTTTTAATTGTTTATTTATTTATTTTTCTTATCATATTTTAATTTTTTAATTGTTATTAAAATGTTGTTACAGGGAGTTGGTAAAAGTAGCCTAGCAACAAGTTATGCTCCTGCATCCTTTTGGATGGCGATTGCTATTATGTGGAAAAGAAAAATTCCTACTATGGCATTAACATCATAACTAGCTAAAAACAAAATTCTCCAGGAAAACCATGGTGCCCCCGAAACTGGCCTAAAATTCTAGCTTTATATAATTTAATAAAAAATCGGTCATTACGAGTGATTATACTCGATGTGACTAATTTATGTATGTATTTCAATTTAACTAAATCAAAATATCCATGATTTTGCCAGAAGATTACTCGACCGTACTCTCTATGACCGATGATCATATAATTTAATTCAACCGTGCTCAATTTTGCATAATTTAATCTGGATCATAGTCACCATGAGTGATTATACTCACCATGACTTATGTTGAAGGATTTTTTTTAATTCTTTTACTTGCTTTATGTGTGTATATATAAAATTTCATGTCGATTTTTTGTGGAATTTATTTACCTTCGGCAATATAATGGTTTCCTACATTATTTTCGAATGATCTTTATCGGAAACTGAAAGTTAATCGAAGGATTGAAAGCTATCGAGTTAATATTTATCGCAAAACTAAAAATACATCCAATTGATATTGAGTATGTCCTGAACCACAATGAACAAACCTCGTCTGAACAATTCTCGAATGATCTCTCGGAGAATTTTGGGCTACTAATTCATTTGATTTTGGGAAATTGAAAGTAATTCCACTTGTGAATCCATGATCAATTCTATTGTCTTTTATTGAAATCAATGATCAATTTTATCAATAGCACGGATTTGATTCTAAAATTCAAGAAATTAACTTTTTTTCGTTTGTTTTTGCATAGAATGTGTGACCGACAGATACACATCTTTTCATCCCTTAGGGACTCCTCCCTTCGGTCGTCGTCCAACAATCAAAAAACTTAACTCAGATTTCAAATGATCTCGATCTATCAGATTAACATCAAAAATTTACCAAACAAACATGGAGTTTTAAGAGTTGATAATACCTGATATTGGGAGCCATCGAGATTCTCTTTTTGCTCAACTAAGAATACAAAACAAGTCGAGATGATTTTAGCAGTGGATGTGGGAAAAAAATAAAATCAAGTTCTAGGGTTAAGTTACACAGGGGAAGGAAGATTGCACAGGGGAAGAAAGATGAGATTTTGGCTATTCGACATTACCAAGAATGCGTATCCGGGGTTTTCCCAAAAAAAAAAAAAAAAAAAAAAAGTGAATCACGTGATTTCTACCATTGTAATTATTGTAATATTTAATCGATAAAATTGTTGAAAAAAGAAAATGAATATTTAATAAATGTTTTTAGCCTCAAAAAGGTATTTAAAATTTATTAATTATCTTATTCTACATTATTTAAACCTATTGCCACGTCTGTGTGTGGCTAGAAATTAAGCTATTGCATCTTCAAAGAGTAACATGAGGCAAAAACGTATCTTTTGCCTCGTATGTTCACATGTGTAGCAAAAACTCTTACTTAATGCCACACCTGTTATGGCGTGAGGCTAAATCCCCCCTTATTGCTACATTATTTATAAATGTGTGGCAACATAATGAGGCAATAGACCCACTTTCTTGTAGTGTCTGTTGACACATTGAGGACAATGTTTGATTTAGGTTTGGGGGTGCATTTGCATATTTTTGCATTTAGAGTTTTTAGTCTTTTTAACCTTTTATTTTGATAAAAAAAAAAAAAAAAAAAAATTCAAAACTCTTTGCAAATAAAAACCTCCAACTTTTAGAGATTTTAGAGTCACTAGCATGCTTCTAGCTATGTTTACATAGAGAATTTTTTCTGACCGAAATAACAGAACTTGGAAGTACCGGAGAACACAATCGGGTTTCTTAGTTGATTAGAGCGTTAAAGTTGGATTTAACCATACCGGAGGGCGAATTAGGTCTTTGTTAGATATTCGGTAGTAGAATTGTGATCACCCATAGTGGAGACTACCCATTTTACATCAAGTGAGGCACCAATCTTCAATTTTTGCAACTTTCTAGAAAAGTTGTTAGAGTGTGTGTCACCGTACGTAAATTCCGGTAGGAATGGTGAGCTACCCAACTTCGCACCAATTTCAGACTACTTTTGATCTCTTGAGTGCTAGTTTTTGTCAATCATGAGGGTGACGTCTAAAGATGAAAACTCCTTCTAAATATCGATTTGCAGTTAGCATCACTCTCTCTCTCAATCAGCAAGACCCATAGAAACACATCATCATCAGCAAGCGGAGCATCATCAGAATATTGAAAGAAAAATTGATATAGTCCAAGGTTTATGTGCAACAAAGAAAGAAAATAGGATGAGAATTAATAAAATTTATAAAATCAAGACAATACAAGTTGTGAAAAAATTGAGTGTTAAAGTCCTTTGTCCATGGAGTTAGTTGTTTCATTATTTGTATTTTTATTTTCACTTTTTGTAAACTAAAAAAAAAAAAAAAAAAAAAAAAAAAAAAAAAGTATTGTAGTTTATTTTTGCTACCACCATGGTAAAGAAGAGTTAAAAAAGAAAAATCCAAACAACAAGGAAATTGAGTAGAAAAGTTAAAAATTGTCAAGTTTTGTGAAGTTTAGAAGTTCGTCATCAACAATTGAAGACCGAAGACCGAAGATTGAAGACGTTTCTATGGTTTCCTATGAGAGAGTGATATTAATTGCCGATCGGGTGAGAAGTGAGTGAGTACTCCCATCCTTGCTAATGGTTGATTTCCTTCCTTAGAGATCATCGAGAAAAGATTCTTTTTGTCCACACTTCGTGGAGTCTCCGGTTTTATTTCGGAAGGTTATCCTTCTTACCTACAACGTGTGCGGGATTTCTCTCTTATTTCCTCCCCGCACACATGAGAGACTAAAAAAGCGATCTTTTTGAGTGCAATTATCATAAAACCCTAATGGTGAGGCGAGAAGTCGAGGCTTATGATCACAATCGAATCCGAATTCTTTCATATGGTATGGTTACTTCTCGCTCAGCACTTAAGGATGAGAATGCGTTCTTTGGTAGTTCTAACTTCCTGTTACTAGCATGCAGAAACTCTATGTCCTCATAGCTTCTTGGAGGCTTGAGACTCTTTTACACTCTAAAGTTGGAGAAGGTTTTGTGGGTACACCTCTGGTAAACCCTCACGAGACTACAACTCGTCCACTAGGGACACCTAGGGGTTTAAAGGCTTCGTGCATACGCTAAATGCATTCGAGAGACCTGCGACATGGGTATAGTTAGGATTTCTTCATTTCTGTTTCACTTGAGGACAAGTAAAATTCAGGTTTGGGGGTATTTGATGAGTGCCAAATAGTGCATATTTATACACCTTTTTATTGGCATTTTACTCATCTTTTGCGCTTAGAAATCGAGATATTATCCCAGTTACGTGTTTTCTTTGTTTTCAAGAATAAATATTTGTATTAATTAATTTTGTGTTTTTAGGTAATAAATAAAGCTTGGAGAATCGAGGAGCCAAAAGAGCGAAGAATTAGAGACGAGCATCTATGGAGCAGATAGCCAAAGCCCGCGCGCGCAACAGTTGCAACCCAACAAGTAGCAACTCATCTACTAGACATGGGCTTGAGCTAGACCCGACCCGCGACCCGGATCCGAGCCCATCCAACCCGAACCGTTGAGATCACACCTAGCTGCATCCTACGGTCGCTGCTTCCACGCACATCGAAGTTTGCTGCTCCCGTGCAACACTAGATCACTCCAAATCTTCCTCAGCCGTTCAGATCTCGCCACTATGCATCCTACGCTCGCTCCATCAGTCTCATCAAAGCTTGATGCTCCCGCACCACAACGAAGACACTTATATATTCCCCCAAACCTAAACCTAATTTCTCTTTCTTCCTTCCTCTCCCTCACCCGACACAACCCGTGACACCACTCCATCCCTCTCTTCTTCCCGACCAACTCTGCTAACCACCACCTTCTCCATCTCCCCGCCACACCAGTAACAACCACTCACTCCCGCAACACCGCTCCATCTTCGCCACCTCTAGTTTTAGTTATCCCTTGCCTAGCCTCTCTCAACAACTCTAGAGGCTATGAAAGAGATAAATGGAACTAGGGTTAGGGTTACGTGTAAGCAATCAATTAATGGAGTCGAGACGATTGAGTAGAGCCATCACTCGATTCAGAGACGTGGGTGAGAGATTATTGAATTTAATTTCTATTTTAAAGTAAATTTAGGGTTTGATATTTTGGGGGATTTTGCATGTATAAATAGAAGGTGTAATTGGATGTTTGAGGGCATGCCTGGGCTAGCCAGAGCGTTAATAGTAGTTTTATCTCTGTTGTATCATGTTCTAATTTGATTTCCAGGGTGTTTGATGAAACCCCTGATTCCAATGTGAAGCATGTCTGATTTGATATGATTTTTGTTGTGTTCTAATATGATTAAGATTAGTAGTTAGCCATTGAGTTTACAAGCCTGTGATGAGTGGTACTGTAAGAAGACCACTCATACTAGGGGTGAGTTAACAAATTTAGTTAATGAATATCTAGCCAAGACCTTCAAAGGAAGGCACATGATCATAACTTAGCTTGCATTGCCTTAGCATAAGAACAGGTGGTGGAAATAATCACCCTGGTCACTTCCTAATTTGTCACAATCATTTGCTACTTTAGTTCAGTTCACTGTCACAACTTCTCAGTCGTTTCGACAAACCAAACACTAGTCTTGTTACTTTTTAGAATTCAGTTTGGCAAGCCATACATCATCTTAAGCACCACAAGTCCTTGTGGGATCGACCCATACTTGTCGCGTCTCCGATAGACGCCGTCCACTTGCGGTATTACAAGTAGGCTTAAATTTATACACATTTCGAGGCCTACCAAGTTTTTGGCGCCGTTGCCGGGGACTTGGCGTGTGCCCTGTGATCAATTGCTGCCTTTACTGAGTTTCATCCTACCCCTGTACATATTCGCCTGCATTATTGTTTAACCTTTAGTAGCGTAACTCATAGTCATCTGTAACTTGTAACTTGTTGTTAACCTTTGCATCATCTTGTAGCTTAATTTCGCATCGTAAAATTTACATCTTTTATAGTTTAAAGCATATGCCATTGTAGTTAATCGTTATCATTCTAATCTGCATTGTAGTATAACTTAACCTTTAATTCCATCTGTTAGTGCATCATACATCTGTAATTTTCCTTTTCTTGTTTAACTTAGTGTAATCTGTAGTGTAACTTGAAGTCCATAGTACCCCGCACCTTGTTTGTATATTTGTTATCCCATGGCTCAATTTTTAGTTGCATGACTCTAAATTTTGCCATAACATTAGTGCTCTCTGGTTTTGATTGTGTAATCTTGGAAATCCAAATTGCTCTGTTGAGATTGACAGGTACTTGTGTGTTTCTTTGTCTTCTTGAGCAAAGCCTAGGAGGAAAAGAAAAAGCGCGAGGGCTAGAGGTTAGTAATTGAACATTGTATGACCCCGATAAGCTAGTCCACACAGCTAGCCCTTGGTCTACCACTGTATTGCCCTGCATGACAGAATAACCATCTTGCTTGCCTGATAACTCAATTGCTTTGCCAAATATATATGAAATCGGTGTTTTTGGGTGATCTGTGCTGTAACTACTTGGTCCCGACAAGACCTGCGCTTAACTCCAGCCCCTGTAGCTGAGAGCTTAAGCTGCAACTGCTCATCTATTGCATCTGCAGTGAACCTTGCATACCCTGGGATAACCCTGAGCATATCCTTGAAACCCTTTTGAACCTTTGAGCCATTGTCTACCCTGTGCTTTGAGAAAATCCTGATCTTGACCTGTGAAGTATTGACCTCCAGCCCTGTAGCTGTGAGGTTGAGCTTGGATAGCTAGAATACCTACAAGCCAAGATGAAGTCAACTAAGATGGTTGACATCAACTCAAGCTGTTGACAGCCTTGAGTGATTTCTGATAAAGCCATCTGTGAGACCCTGTTGTGCTCAAATCCAGCCCCTGCTGCTGTAGAGGCTGAGATACAACTGGGTAACCTAAGCTGTTTAGCTGCAAATGCATGTGATACCCTGGTTGATTGTTGAGCCGCCACCTTTCATACTAGAACCTGCTGTGGCCTGTTGAGCCTGGTGAAAGACACAGTGAATCTGTGGGGCCTGTGAGCTAACCTGTTGACCCTGCAATACATCTCGAATCTGCCTTAAACCTTGTGTGAGTTTGTGCTTTCACTTGCTGTGCTTTCCTGACTTGCACACAACCTAGTGCTGTATCATTTTTTTTTTTGTGAGCTGGTGTTTCTTTGTGTTGGTTTCACTAAGCTACCATGTTTTTGTGCTAAGTAATTGTTGCTTGTTTTATTCTCGTGTCTAACTTGCTCTGAGCAACACAATCAAAACTTGGGCTCTGCACAAACATCACACCCAATCAATCTGGGCTGTGCAACTTGTTCCCTGCACAAACCCTGAAACCCAATCACCTGGGCTGCTCACAATCAACCTGTGCACTGGGCTTTGCACAAACAACCCACTTCTGGGCTGTGCACAATACTAGGGCTCAATCCACTTTTGGGCTATACATTTTTCAACATAATTTGGGCCGTGCAGCTACTAAACCGAAGCCCACACTACCTGGGCTGTACACAAAAACTGAGCCCACAATCACTAAGCTTTGCCTTTTCGTTGGGCTAACTGAACCTGGGCTGTTAACTCACTGAGCTGCTGGGCTTCATAAGCTGAAGCCCACAACCACCAAGCCATACTGCTGGGCTGTACACACAAACTGTGCCCACCCACTGGGCTTTGCATTCTGCCAACCTTCAGCCCAATCAGCTGAACTGCTGGGCTGTGCACATAACTAAGCCCACTTCCCATAACCTTTGGGCTGTGTTTCTACAGCAACCTGGGCTGCACAGCAACCTGAGCGTTGCACACAACTACTGGGCTTCCCACAAAAACCAAACTGAGCCCACAGTTCACTGGGCTATACATTCCCAACAAACCAAATCCCACACAAACCAAATGAAACCCAATAAACCAAATTAAGTCCATTACAACTAGGCTTTGAGTTCAATTTGAGTTGATAAATCATGTCAGGATTTTGGTCTGCAACTGGGGATACAAACAAATCAATTAGAGAGCTTGCTTACGGGCACGCTTCACAGTATGAACTCCCCACATACCATAGTGATTTTAGGGAATTTTATGAGCCTTCTCACGGCCCTGACCTCACATACCCTAATCATTATGATCACATGCATCATCCACCACAGGTTGAAAATGAACACTTTTCTCACACCTACCATCACTTCTAGATCAATTAGAAGCTCAAGTTTCTGCTTTAGAAAGGCAATTACATGAGCAATCTGTCAAATCTAATTCCCCTAGGCACTATGCAATGTACACTTGTACCTTATGTGGTAGCTTAGACCACCCTGCTGAGAACTGCTACATTTTACATGAGTTTAGGCAGTCTAGGGAAAGCCATGATAATCAAATGTACGAATTGTCTAGAAGTGACTATTGGGACCATAATTAACCTACACACATGCATCATTCACCACAGTGGGGAGATGAACAATTTTATACTCCCCCAACTCTTATTTTGCAATCAATAATGGAAACACTCATGGAGCAAAATGCTAGGCTTGAAATGAATGCAATGCATGACCATCCATATAGCAACATGTCTGAATTTCCTTTCTCTAGTGAACCTCATGCACAACCATACAGTGATTATCCATATGAGGAATGCATACCCACTAGTGAAGACTCTCCTTCAATAGAACAACTCAAGATGATTCTCCAAATGTAACTTTGATTGAGTTACAAAATGATAGGATTGAAAATAGTGTTTCTAGTCTACTCACGCAACTAACATTGAATATGAACCTAATCCAGGGGTAGATGAGTACACTAAAAATACTACAATTTTGAATGGAGAGATGAATTCTTGCTATGATGATGATGATGAATATGAAGAGCATGTGTATTTTGAAAATGTAGTAGAATCTTTAGGTTCAGAGACATTAAGTGTCTCTTCTGTGAACCCCATGAATGATGCTTCTTCTAATATTCATATATGTGATGATGATGTGGAACCTGTGCAATTATCCTGTGAAAATGAACATGATTTACCCTCTTTTGACTTTAGGAAAGTGTGTGATGGTACAAATGATTTTAAAAATGAAAACAACCTAGATGTACCTAACCTCTCTCCTGAGTCACAAATTGATACTCCTCCACCAAACCTAGGTGTAGTTTGTCACAAAATTGCAAAACCAACTTTTCTGAAAATGCCTAACTTAGGCCTAGAACTTTGTGCTTCCCAAGTCCTCTTGGACTATTTTGAATCAAAGTATAACACTCTTAAGGAGCCACAGTTGGAATGTGTATGTCTGCCTGTAATTAGCAAAACTCATTTTGAGTTAGACCTTTTGCATGATGTACCTTTAAATTTGCAAGATTTTGTGCTCAAAACCGCACCTGTTCACAAGTTTAGGTTTGGGGGAAACTCATTCCCATACACAGTCTTACTTGCACTCTCATATTATATTTGTGTAAGGCTGTTGATGTTTGTACATATTTTCTATTGGGTTGACCCTCAACTCTTTAGACTGTTGGTTTATGGTGAATTTTCATTGTATATAATCCAGTAGGACTTGTTAAATTTTCTTTTCTTAAAATCGGTTGAGTCTTCATGCGCATATATTATGCTAATCCGATATGATCTCCGTTGAGAATGTTGGATTCTAGCCTTGACTAAAGAAGCTTAACCGTGCTCCCGCCGACATCCGGTAATCTCTTCCCTTTCTCTTATCAGCATAGTTCTCATGGTATGTGACTGTTTAAAATTTTTCCTATCTCACTACAAGAAAATGGGTGTATTGCAACATGTCACAAATGTGGCAACAACCCATATTTAGTGTGGCTATAGCTTTTTGCCACATAAAAATATTTTGCCACACCCGTGGCAACAGCCTGGGTGGCAAGAAATAATTGCCACCCCTTTAAGGTACAAATGGCAATAGTTTGGATTTCTTGCCACACCAAATGGTGAGGCAATAACATGAGGCAAAAGGTATTTCTATTTTTCTTTTTTCTTTATTTTAAATTTTAATTATTTATTTTAAATTTTTTGCCACATCAACCGGTGAGGCAATAACATGAGGCAATAACATTTATTATTATTTAATATAAAATTATTTTAAATTACATTTTATTCAAAAATTATTTTGCCACATCATTGTCGTGGCTATGAGTGCGGCAAGACAAACCCTGATGCCACAGCTTGTATGTTGCTAAAACTCATTTACTGGACATTGTAATACTATGTTTTAAATTATGTACGATAACAAATAACAAAAAATGAATCCAACTATAGAATTTAAGTTCCATTAAATAAAAGTAGTTGTGACAAGGCATAGAGAATCCCAATTAACCATAAGGAAACAAAAAAATTACACAATCAAAACTAAAGAAACCTAATAAATCAAACTTGGCCTAGTCCATGTTAAATCAACTCCCAGGCGCCTAGGTATCCAATCCCGGATGTCCTGCTCTGTTCCCCGCGTACTGCTAAACAAGACCACCAAGCAAAAAGAATATCAACAAATGTAGAGAATCATCATGTCTAATGGAACATCAACAAATACCTTTATTTTCAAGGAAGAGAGACTTACAATCATTTTGAGGTCTGTTGAGTTGGTCCCTGGATATGTAAAGCGGCTCCGCAGGTCCAAAGAGTAGCTCATGAGGTCTTCCAGGCTGCTCCCCAGGTCGTTGGCGCTGCTCTAATGGTATGAAAGGCGTCGCCCCGTGTCCTGTTGGGATGCTCCCCAGGCCTGTAAAGCGGCTCCGCAGGTCCAAAAAGTTGCTCCTCTGGTCTGCCAGGCTGCTCCCCAGGTCTTTGGCGCTGCTCTAAAGGTATGAAAGGCGTCGACCCGTGTATAGATAGTTGCTCCCAAGGTCTGTGATGATTCTCCTCAGTTCTGAAGAGGTGATCTGAAGGTCCTGAGAGTTGCCCCGATCTCGTAAATAGGTCTGGCCTGCACAATCTGACATACTCCATCATTTGGTTCTGACGCATGTTATACTGCTCATTTTGCACTTCCATTCGTCTCTCCCATTCTGCATCTCGTTCTTTCATTTGCCTCTTAAATTCTTCCTCTCGCTCTTCCTTTTCTCTCTCAAAATCCTCATTTCTCGAGTATTCCAGATTGCATCTTTGAGCTCTTATACGTTTATGTCTGTTTGTAGGTACTACATTTGCATAGACTTCATTACTGATTGACTGTTGATTACCATCTTCATCCAACCCATTCTCATCCAACCCGGATTGTTCCCTCAGTTGGGCCTATGTATATCAGGAAAAAAAATAAAATAGGCAAAATGATCTTCTATAAGGAGCAAATTCATGAACTTTGCTAGTGATACTTTGAAACCATTACAATAGACTTACAATGTATCCTTGTGAAAATGGGTCCAAAGCTTTTCCACTGACTTTATTTATATGGGTTTTAATGAACACGTCACCATCAGTTGGTGGGTTCCCTCCAATCTCTTGAGCCTAAACAAATTCAACCACATAATGATTAATGGTATCCAATAGAATTATATGATTAGAATTCTGACAAAACTTAATAGAAGAAAAAACTGGTTTGGCACTATCCAATGTTCACTAGCAGTTAAGTCAGACAGATGACCAACAAGTGCTAAACATGCTAAAGGAAAGAAAGGCCATTTAAGCATTTTTGAAAATACATGCATCTACATACCATTTCAGCTTCACATCGAGAGTAGTTTTTCCTTCCCATTGTGTGCTTCGTTTTCTGTTGGCTTCTACTAATGGCATTTTTCTTGGATAGTATCTTACGAATACACAAGTCAAAATTAATTAGGCATGAATATTTTAACAGAACTTAAATGCAAACATTTTAGATGTGTGAACTTACTTGATGCCCTTCACTATCCCAAAGTTTTACAAGAGACTTCCACTGCCCTTCGGTTAACGAATTGGGTTTATCTTTCAGATTCATTGCATGTGTATTTATGAGCTTATAGTGTTTCCTTTTCCATTTACCCTTCTTGTCTTTAAATATTCCACCAGCAATAGACAGGGTACCTTGTTTATGACATTCATCAACAGCAAACAAATCCTGAAATGAATAAAACAAAAAAATTACCATTCAGTTCATAAGTCACACAAACAATCCTTAAGTTCACTATAGAGTATGTTCACCTTAACTTCGGCCCACAACCAATCCTTGGCGTTGTCATCTTGCAAATTCCAAGGGTTTTCCCAGTTCCAACGGCGAGATTGTTTGAGCAACACACCAATGACACCAGAATATTTCGCTTGGTTTTTTCCACAAGGTTTATCTTTTTTCATATCCCAATCAACCATTTCCCTTTCTTTCTCCTGTTTTTTCTTTCCAATGAAAGATGCAAAAGTGGTATCACCTCGCACCTTTCTCTCTCGATGGATAACAACTGCTTAGAGAGTAATGTAAGCATTTCGTACATGGTTAACTAAAATTAAATCGAAACATAACAAAACCCCAAAAAAAAAAAAAAAAAAAATCACCAGTAGTTTCGGAATTGGAATGCTCTCCTTGCTCCCCATTTTGTTGATATTCGATCCTGCATAAAACCACAAGGTTTCCTTTATAATCATACATCAGAAGAACACTCAGCAAGAATATAATAAAAGAGTTGGAATCTATGAGAGAAGTGTTGGAATATGCTAAATGTCCACATCTAATCAAGGTGCTCATACGTAATACTTAAGCAAGAATATAATAAAAGAGCGAGTTTTCAGAAGCAACACTAAAACTAAGCAAATACATCTCCATAAACAACATTATTGAGTGTTCCAAAGCAGAAAAAAATTCAGGCAGGCAGAACAAATAAGTTGATAGAAAATTTGAACCCAACCTAATTAGATTAATATTTGAAAATACTGTCAATAATACTTCAAACTAGTAACCGGAGCTTATAGTATGGTACTGGAAGAACATCTCATAAATTAGTACTACAAAAGTCATTTGTCAATAAAACCAGTGGCCTACTATGGTGTAACACCTAGTTACATAGAGGGCTTACTGAATGTAACCTTTAAGTCTACAAAAGTCCCCTGTCAAGAAAACTTCCTTCTTGCACAACTAATAAGAAAGTTAACGTCACTACTGCTAATACTAATGTGACTTCTAGAAGAATCTATTACCTTTTTCAGGGTATTAAGCTGAGCAGTAAGCACCTCGAAGAATAAGTCATTAGATAAGAGACAACAGACCAAAAGTAAAAACAAACAATTCAGAAATAGTAAACCACACGCAGCACATGATCATCATTACTAAAACCTATCCTGCTCACAGACTTTAGTCTATTAGACTTTCAAATTAGAACTGAGTACAAGGTTTAAGTACACCTTAACCAACAGAAGATAATGCTTTAAACATCACATCTACACACAATTGGCAATTCTCAAACAAAATCAAATCCAAACAAGAACTGAAACAAAATAGATGAAAAATTCTTACCTAGTACTCAAAATGGCCCTAACAATCAAATTTGAGAACCAAACAAAAAAAAAATCTGGCCAAAAACAACATAAACCTTATAAGAAAGGGAAAGATAACAGGGATTAAAAACTTACTCTTCCTCAAATTCCATCTTCAGAAATTAAATAACCCTAAAAAAAAAAATCAGAAAATCGAAAAGCCAAATTAAAGAAAACCCCTTTTGGAATTGAAATTTCAGAGCGGAAGGAGGTGAGAAAATGACCTGAATAGTCTCCGGAGAGTGAAAAATCCAAATTAATCCAAAGAACTGTGTATATCTGTAAATAAAAAAGAAAGAATAATTTATTATGATCGATTGGAAGTTATTTAACTATTGATATAAGCATAAAAATGTTATACCTTGATGTTTTTGATCTCAGAACTGATAATCCCACAGAAAAGGTGTATCTCTTAACATCCCTGGACTGATTTTAGGGTTCAATTTATAGATACTCCAAAACACCAGGCATGAATAATCCCGCCCAAAAGGACTTTCTTTTGATTTCATCCCGCCCAGAATGAAAATATTAGGGTTCAAATCGAAAAAGAATTGACCGAGATTATTCCCGCTAGATGTTCTTCCTTCTCAATATACTCTTGTTTTCATCGGATTTTCATCCTACGGCGATGCAGAAATATTTCCAAAATTCCAGACTAAATCTTCTATGAATAACCCCTAATTCCCCTTTTCCTCTAACAAACTTTCCCTAATTTGAAGCGAAAATATCTCACGAAAATTTATCCTCGTTATCTCCGGTTCTCTCTCTGTTGCTCTGCAACTTTGTTTTGGGAAGGCAAAAGAAAGAGAGAAAATACTCTCGCGTATTAGTTAGGTCAGGCGCAAGGAACAAAGTTGTGAGTTTGTTAATACGTGGCTTCCAGTTCTATACATTTGTTAATACGTGGCTTCCACTTCTATACATTTGTTAATACGTGGCTTCCACTTCCATAACTTTGTTAGAACGTGGCTCATCTGTGTTAGTGCATATCGGATGACAAAGAAAAATCTATGTCATCTTTTTTTCTTCTTCTTATCATATTTTAATTTTTTAATTGTTTATTTATTTATTTTTCTTATCATATTTTAATTTTTTAATTGTTATTAAAATGTTGTTACAGGGAGTTGGTAAAAGTAGCCTAGCAACAAGTTATGCTCCTGCATCCTTTTGGATGGCGATTGCTATTATGTGGAAAAGAAAAATTCCTACTATGGCATTAACATCATAACTAGCTAAAAACAAAATTCTCCAGGAAAACCATGGTGCCCCCGAAACTGGCCTAAAATTCTAGCTTTATATAATTTAATAAAAAATCGGTCATTACGAGTGATTATACTCGATGTGACTAATTTATGTATGTATTTCAATTTAACTAAATCAAAATATCCATGATTTTGCCAGAAGATTACTCGACCGTACTCTCTATGACCGATGATCATATAATTTAATTCAACCGTGCTCAATTTTGCATAATTTAATCTGGATCATAGTCACCATGAGTGATTATACTCACCATGACTTATGTTGAAGGATTTTTTTTAATTCTTTTACTTGCTTTATGTGTGTATATATAAAATTTCATGTCGATTTTTTGTGGAATTTATTTACCTTCGGCAATATAATGGTTTCCTACATTATTTTCGAATGATCTTTATCGGAAACTGAAAGTTAATCGAAGGATTGAAAGCTATCGAGTTAATATTTATCGCAAAACTAAAAATACATCCAATTGATATTGAGTATGTCCTGAACCACAATGAACAAACCTCGTCTGAACAATTCTCGAATGATCTCTCGGAGAATTTTGGGCTACTAATTCATTTGATTTTGGGAAATTGAAAGTAATTCCACTTGTGAATCCATGATCAATTCTATTGTCTTTTATTGAAATCAATGATCAATTTTATCAATAGCCTGGATTTGATTCTAAAATTCAAGAAATTAACTTTTTTTCGTTTGTTTTTGCATAGAATGTGTGACCGACAGATACACATCTTTTCATCCCTTAGGGACTCCTCCCTTCGGTCGTCGTCCAACAATCAAAAAACTTAACTCAGATTTCAAATGATCTCGATCTATCAGATTAACATCAAAAATTTACCAAACAAACATGGAGTTTTAAGAGTTGATAATACCTGATATTGGGAGCCATCGAGATTCTCTTTTTGCTCAACTAAGAATACAAAACAAGTCGAGATGATTTTAGCAGTGGATGTGGGAAAAAAATAAAATCAAGTTCTAGGGTTAAGTTACACAGGGGAAGGAAGATTGCACAGGGGAAGAAAGATGAGATTTTGGCTATTCGACATTACCAAGAATGCGTATCCGGGGTTTTCCCAAAAAAAAAAAAAAAAAAAAAAGTGAATCACGTGATTTCTACCATTGTAATTATTGTAATATTTAATCGATAAAATTGTTGAAAAAAGAAAATGAATATTTAATAAATGTTTTTAGCCTCAAAAAAGGTATTTAAAATTTATTAATTATCTTATTCTACATTATTTAAACCTATTGCCACGTCTGTGTGGCTAGAAATTAAGCTATTGCATCTTCAAAGAGTAACATGAGGCAAAAACGTATCTTTTGCCTCGTATGTTCACATGTGTAGCAAAAACTCTTACTTAATGCCACACCTGTTATGGCGTGAGGCTAAATCCCCCCTTATTGCTACATTATTTATAAATGTGTGGCAACATAATGAGGCAATAGACCCACTTTCTTGTAGTGTCTGTTGACACATTGAGGACAATGTTTGATTTAGGTTTGGGGGGTGCATTTGCATATTTTTGCATTTAGAGTTTTTAGTCTTTTTAACCTTTTATTTTGATAAAAAAAAAAAAAAAAAAATTCAAAACTCTTTGCAAATAAAAACCTCCAACTTTTAGAGATTTTAGAGTCACTAGCATGCTTCTAGCTATGTTTACATAGAGAATTTTTTCTGACCGAAATAACAGAACTTGGAAGTACCGGAGAACACAATCGGGTTTCTTAGTTGATTAGAGCGTTAAAATTGGATTTAACCATACCGGAGGGCGAATTAGGTGTTTATTAGATATTCGGTAGTAGAATTGTGATCACCCATAGTGGAGACTACCCATTTTACATCAAGTGAGGCACCAATCTTCAATTTTTTGCAACTTTCTAGAAAAGTCATTAGAGTGTGTGTCACCGTACGTAAATTCCGGTAGGAATGGTGAGCTACCCAACTTCGCACCAATTTCAGCACTACTTTTGATCTCTTGAGTGCTAGTTTTTGTCAATCATGAGGGTGACGTCTAAAGATGAAAACTCCTTCTAAATATCGATTTGCAGTTAGCATCACTCTCTCTCTCAATCAGCAAGACCCATAGAAACACATCATCATCAGCAAGCGGAGCATCATCAGAATATTGAAAGAAAAATTGATATAGTCCAAGGTTTATGTGCAACAAAGAAAGAAAATAGGATGAGAATTAATAAAATTTATAAAATCAAGACAATACAAGTTGTGAAAAAATTGAGTGTTAAAGTCCTTTGTCCATGGAGTTAGTTGTTTCATTATTTGTATTTTTATTTTCACTTTTTGTAAACTAAAAAAAATCAAAAAAATCAAAAAAATCAAAAAAATATTGTAGTTTATTTTTGCTACCACCATGGTAAAGAAGAATTCAAGAAGAAAAATCCAAACAACAAGGAAATTGAGTAGAAAAGTTAAAAATTGTCAAGTTTTGTGAAGTTTAGAAGTTCGTCATCAACAATTGAAGACCGAAGACCGAAGATTGAAGACGTTTCTATGGTTTCCTATGAGAGAGTGATATTAATTGCCGATCGGGTGAGAAGTGAGTGAGTACTCCCATCCTTGCTAATGGTTGATTTCCTTCCTTAGAGATCATCAGAAAAAAGATTCTTTTTGTCCACACTTCTGTGGAGTCTCCAGATTTTATTTCGGAAGGTTATCCTTCTTACCTACAACGTGTGCAGGATTTCTCTCTTATTTCCTCCCTGCACACATGAGAGACTAAAAAAGCGATCTTTTTGAGTGCAATTATCATAAAACCCTAATGGTGAGGCAGGAGTCGAGGCTTATGATCACAATCGAATCCGAATTCTTTCATATGGTATGGTTACTTCTCGCTCACACTTAAGGATGAGAATGCGTTCTTTGGTAGTTCTAACTTCCCGTTACTAGCATGCGAAACTCTATGTCCTCATAGCTTCTTGGAGGCTTGAGACTCTTTTACACTCTAAAGTTGGAGAAGGTTTTGTGGGTACACCTCACAGTAAACCCTCACGAGACTACAACTCGTCCACTAGGGACACCTAGGGGTTTAAAGGCTTCGTGCATACGCTAAATGCATTCGAGAGACTGCGACATGGGTATAGTTAGGATTTCTTCATTTCTCGTTTCACTTGAGGACAAGTAAAATTCAGGTTTGGGGGTATTTGATGAGTGCCAAATAGTGCATATTTATACACCTTTTTATTGGCATTTTACTCATCTTTTGCGCTTAGAAATCGAGATATTATCCCAGTTAATGTTTTCTTTGTTTTCAAGAATAAATATTTGTATTAATTAATTTTGTGTTTTTAGGTAATAAATAAAGCTTGGAGAATCTGAGGAGCCAAAAGAGCGAAGAATTAGAGACGAGCATCTATGGAGCAGATAGCCAAAGCCCGCGCGCGCAACAGTTGCAACCCAACAAGTAGCAACTCATCTACTAGACATGGGCTTGAGCTAGACCCGACCCGCGACCCGGATCCGAGCCCATCCAACCCGAACCGTTGAGATCACACCTAGCTGCATCCTACGGTCAGCCGCTTCCACGCACATCGAAGTTTGCTTGCTCCCGTGCAACACTAGATCACTCCAAATCTTCCTCACCGTTCAGATCTCGCCACTATGCATCCTACGCTCGCTCCATCAGTCTCATCAAAGCTTGATGCTCCCGCACCACAACGAAGACACTTATATATTCCCCCAAAACCTAAACCTAATTTCTCTTTCTTCCTTCCTCTCCCTCACCCGACACAACCAGACACCACTCCATCCCTCTCTTCTTCCCCCGACCAACTCGCTAACCACCACCTTCTCCATCTCCCGCCACGCCCGCAACAACCACTCCCGCAATGTGGTCGCTCCATCTTCGCCACCTCTAGTTTTAGTTATCCCTTGCCTAGCCTCTCTCAACAACTCTAGAGGCTATGAAAGAGATAAATGAAACTAGGGTTAGGGTTCTGTGTAAGCAATCAATTAATGGAGTCAGAGACGATTGAGTAGAGCCATCACTCGATTCAGAGACGTGGGTGAGAGATTATTGAATTTAATTTCTATTTTAAAGTAAATTTAGGGTTTGATATTTTGGGGATTTTGCATGTATAAATAGAAGGTGTAATTGGATGTTTGAGGGCATGCCTGGGCTAGCCAGAGCGTCAATAGTAGTTTTATCTCTGTTGTATCATGTTCTAATTTGATTTCCAGGGTGTTTGATGAAACCCCTGATTCCAATGTGAAGCATGTCTGATTTGATATGATTTTTGTTGTGTTCTAATATGATTAAGATTAGTAGTTAGCCATTGAGTTTACAAGCCTGTGATGAGTGGTACTGTAAGAAGACCACTCATACTAGGGGTGAGTTAACAAATTTAGTTAATGAATATCTAGCCAAGACCTTCAAAGGAAGGCACATGATCATAACTTAGCTTGCATTGCCTTAGCATAAGAACAGGTGGTGGAAATAATTTCCCTGGTCACTTCCTAATTTGTCACAATCATTTGCTACTTTAGTTCAGTTCACTGTCACAACTTCTCAGTCGTTTCGACAAACCAAACACTAGTCTTGTTACTTTCTAGAATTCAGTTTGGCAAGCCATAGATCATCTTAAGCACCACAAGTCCTTGTGGGATCGACCCGTACTTGCCGCGTCTCCGATAGACGCCGTGCACTTGCGGTATTACAAGTAGGCTTAAATTTATACACATTTTGAGGCCTACCAATGGTTGGTCTAGACATTGGCCTAATGCTATGCACAACTTTATCTGGAATCGTGTTTCGCAAACTATTTGGTGGGATATATATAGAGGAACAGAAGATTCTTCCACAACGAGAGTCAAAATGAAGTTGATACCATTATTGTGGTTAAATCTCTCTTATATGAGTGAGGACTTCCATCCAAGGTGTTAGTGGATTATCCTATGAAAGACTTGGTGGCTCGTTAGGAGGAAAAGATTTATCCGAAATGATTGGGATGTCATTAGCGCTTGTCTTTGTAAGGTTTGTCTGAATGGGCGGTATACCATGTTAGGAAAAAAGCCTGTGAGGAGGCGGTTTTTAAGGTGTCCATTTGGGCAGTACACCAAGAATTTTTGTTAGTGGGAATTATATAAATGCCCCTCCTTCTCATGGACTTCAAAAATACCCTTGTTCACTATATTAATACCCCTAATCTAAAAACAAGGAAATTCAATTAGAAGATACTTCCTTTAATACCCCTAATCTATTCGATACCTCTTCTTCTTCATTACTAAAAACCGAAAATCAACTTCTTTATCGTCATCTCCGCTAGTACATCTTCAGAGTCGCCTCCGCCACCACCTCCACCGATCTCGGCATTAGTTCTGGCAGCACCTCTTATGCTTCCAGCAAATCCATCACAAGCAAAGCAAAGATCACCACCTGATTTAGATCGATTTTCACCCGATTGATTAAATCAAGCTTGATAATCATTATCAACTCATTAATATTCCTCTTCTTTTGATGTCTATTATAGATTTAATGGGTTTAGCTTTTCAATTGAAAGTTCTTCTTCTCAATCGATAGAGTAACAAGCTCGAATTTAAGATCCATCAGCAACCCTAGTTTCAAATAATAGAGGTGAAGATTGTGGTGGTGGTGAAGGAGGATATCAAATCTCTGTTCTCTGTTTAATTAGAAGAAGATGATGGTGGTTGAGGAAGATACCAGATCTACAATGATGGTGCCAAGGCAGCGATGAAGGAGGTATGTATTTCAATCTATCAATTGATTATCTTCTTTCTCTAGTTTGAGTTTCTGCTGGTGGTGGTAGTATGTAGATAAAATCAGTCATGAATATTGTGTTGGTTCAGGTTCGAATGATGAAATAAAATCAGTCTTGAAGATAGTGGTGGTTATGGTTGTTGGTGGATATTCTGTGTGCTGGTGGTGTTGGTGATGCTGGTGAGGTTAGAACGATGAATTTTGATGATGGAGATTGTGTTGGTTGTGGTTGGAATGATTAATTGAAGTTGTTCATGAAGATAATGGTGATTCTGGTTGTTTGTGGTGTTGGAAATGTTGTACGTCTTTGGCGGTGGTGGTGGTGAGGTTGGACGACAAGTTGTTGAATACTACTCCATCAACTATTTAGGGAGTCAACAACCAATGTTTGTGTATCAACAATAGAAATGGTAGTCAACAACCAATATTTGTGTATCAACAATAGAAATTGATCTTAGTGTAAGGAGTCAACAACAAATATTTGTGTATCAACAATAGAAATTGACCTTAGTTTAGGGAGTCAACAACCAGTGTTTTTGTATCAACAATGGAAAAATGGAATCAACAACCAATATTTGTGTATCAACAATAGAAATTGATCTTAGTGTAAGGAGTCAACAACAAATATTTGTGTATCAGCAATAGAAATTGACCTTAGTTTAGGGAGTCAACAACCAATGTTTGTGTATCAACAATGGAAAAATGAAATCAACAACCAATATTTGTGTATCAACAATAGAAATTGATCTTAGTGTAAGGAGTCAACAACAAATATTTGTGTATCAGCAATAGAAATTGACCTTAGTTTAGGGAGTCAACAACCAATGTTTGTGTATCAACAATGGAAAAATGGAATCAACAACCAATATTTGTGTATCAACAATATAAATTGATCTTAGTGTAAGGAGTCAACAACAAATATTTGTGTTTCAACAATAGAAATTGACCTTAGTTTAGGGAGTCAACAACCAATGTTTGTGTATCAACATTAGAAAAATGGAATCAACAACCAAATTTGACAAATATTTTGAACTTTTGATTTTTCGGATCAACTTAAGTTGTTGACACCTAATATTGATGGCGGCGGCGGCGGCGGTGGCGGCAACAACAACAATGGTGGTGGTGGTGGTGGAATATTATTGGTGGTTGTATTTAGTAAGTGGTGGTGGTGGCGGAGTGGTGGTGGTGGTGGTGGCGGCGGTGTTGTTGGTGGTGGTGAAATGGTGTTGTTGGTGGTGGTGAAATGGTGCTGCTGGTGGATGTGAAATAATAGAAAAATCTATTTTTTAATGTATAAGATTTTAAAATGGAAAATAATACAGTGAGGGTATTAAGGTAATCTATTTTTTAATGGATAAGGTATTTAAATGATAGGGGTATTTATATTGTTGTATAAGGGTATATTTATTGGGTGTGAAAACTAAGGGTATTTAATAAATTTACCCGTTTTGTTATTGGATTACGAAGCCTTTGTTAAATTATCAAACATTTTAGTTCACTGCTTGCTTGGGCTTTGTTTTTTTCTTGTTGAATATTAACCCAGGTAGGAACTGCTAGGTCCCTAATCTCTTCCTAACACTATATCTTTAAACCCTAATTCCCGCTACGAGCAGAGAAGCAATAAGCAACAATGTCAAGCATACCCCTAGAGATCCTAGAATAGATTTTATTGAGGTTACCAGTGAAATCCATCTTACGTTTCAAGTCCATATGCAAGAGTTGGCATTCATTAGTTTGTAGTCCACGATTTGTCAATGATCACCTTCGTCTTGCCAGCAAAAAACCCTAGAATCATGATCATAGGCGCTAACCACCTGGCCGCTGTTGGAGTTATGTTTTATTCCGTAGATTATGCTTCAATACTAACATCGTCAGTATCATGCAAGTGTGAGGGAACTGTTTTGATGGATAATCCAGGGATAAAAGTGAATGGAGATTTTGTTTCAGGGCCGAGGGTAGTCGTATAGTGATTCTTTGGAACATCAACTCATGAATACAAGGAGATTATACTACCGAGAAGCTATTTTTGGATCACTTGTTATGGGTTCGGTTATGATAACAAAGTCAATGATTACAAGTTGGTATGTGTAACACCGGATGAAGTTTATGTATACACGTTAAAATCTAATTCATGGAGAAGATTCAGCACCATAACTTACGGGTATTTTCAAACTGATTTAGCAGGAGGTTTGCTTTTAAACGGTGTTCTTCATTGGTTGGCCACCGCTATCACTGATATAGACTACTACAATTTTATACTTTCTTTTGATATTAGCAGCGAGAAGTTCATGAATATGCCTTTTCCAGAGAATATTTTTCAAGACAATCAAATTTACCAAGATAGTGATTTTATGCTTAGAGTTTAGGGAGATTCCCTTTGCTTAGTTTGTTGTATCGAATCTATCGATGATGATGATGTTCGAGTTGATGTATGGGTCATGCAAAATTATGGAGTGAGAGAGTCTTGGGTTAAGAAATTCACCACTACCCAAGTAGAAATTACCTCGTATTCGCATTTATTAAAGCCCTATTGGTCTTTTCGAACTGGGGAGATTCTTATGCAAACTCACGCAGACTTCGTATTCTATGACAGAAAGAATGACAGGATTAGGGTTTTGAACCTCGATCCCATTAATGGTTGGTTTGATAATCTCAAATCGGAGAGTTACATTGAGAGCTTAGTTTCACTAAATTCAGGTACTTATACGGCCAAAAATAGAAGGCAAAGAGGTTAACGAAATCCTGATTTAATAGATGGCTCCATCGATTCTGAAGATCTCAAAGAATATTGAGCCCCTCTTTGGTATACCGAATATGCGTAATCTTATGAAAACATTTTATCAAAACAAATGGGGTAGCGAGAGTTCAGAAGGACCACATGTCCTGTTTATTTAGTTCCATTGCAATTTCGAAGCAAGATTTTTTTTTCTCCAGGAAGCCATTTTCTGTTTGTTTGTTTTATTGGGTTTGGCATGAAATCTCTCCATTTTTTTCACGGAGTGGATTACTGGTATTTCAAAGTGGAGCCATAAAGCCATCCCGGCCTGTCTTATATTAGTATTCAAGTTTTCAGCTTAGTGTTTGTTAGCTAATCCAAATGCATCTGGAGTCTCGGCTTAATCAGACCTCGTTCTCTGTAGATGTTACCATCCCTAGACTAGCATTAACTTATCCAAGTTTATTTTTTTAAATCAATTGAACTTGATTTTTTCACAGCTTTGATAGACTGCCGAAGAAGTGCACCGTGAAATGCACCGTGCAAGAATCCAACAGTCCCAACAGCGCCTCTCAACATTGGGATAGGGAGTGGCAGGAATGGGCCCCACCACTCCCTCTCACACGGTGCAGTTGTGGTGGAATCCCTTCGGTGATTCAATCGTTTCTGATTTTTTTTCATGCTAGAGATACAGGGTTTGATTCGGCCTGTATCTGCTAAGCTTCGCTAAATAGGACAAAAAAGAAAAAGAAGTGGTTGATATCAAATTGTATGACTTCAATTTTCTGGAAACAGATTTAAGACCTATTGATGAATTGAACACAAAGTCATTTGTATATATATCAAGTACATTAAAGAACATAAAGATGCAGAGGTGTAAATTAGGTCGGGCCAGCACGTTTATGGCTCAACACAACACGCTAAAATTTGAGCACAGTATGGCACAACATGTGACCGGTGCGTTAGTTTAATGTGCTGTGTTGTGCCATACAAATAGGCACATCAGCAAGGCACAACAAGCGGCACATCACAACACGTGAAGAAAGTACGCCACTTCATGCGTAAAATACTACACAATACATCACATTTGATGCATATTTCAAAAAAGAATCATTGTTTTAGCCAATTTTTGAAATTTTATTTTCGTTATGCTAATTTATTTCTATTATAATACATGTACTAACTAAAATATCTCAGAAATATTTATTTTGGAAACATAAAATAAGTGTGCTAGTACCGCACAACACGAAATATCACGTTTATTTTTTTGGTACAACACAGCACGCCATTTTGCACAACACATTTGAATATCTGGCACAGCCCAGCACAGCACGCTAAACACGTAATTTCGTGGGCTAGGCTATGCCGGACCGACACGTTTTACACCTCTAATTGAAACCTTTGTATGGAGAGTGGTGAGCATTTGGTCTGTAATCCGCGGATTTAACCGGGACCAACCGCATTTTTGCGGATGGATGTCCGAACCTTCATTAATGGGTTGAATGCGGATGGGATTTTTGGAATCCAACGGATTAAGGATTTGGTCCGGATGTAACCTTGAAAATCCATTGGACATCCATAACCGTTCGATTAAGGATATTTATATAGTTTTTGGAAAGTATATAGATAGTTTAGGAATTCTTAAGGAGTTTGCTTGGAGTGTTGTTTACGACACTTTTATATTTATATACATTTATAAAATGTGTAGCTTCTATGAGAAATGGTCTATGTTGGTTTTATTTTTTTATTATAACTTTTAATTAAAACAAATTCATTGGATTATCCATACCCAATTCGTTCATCCATTCATACATTGGATGCAAATCGTTGGGTGTTGGGTTGGATGCGGATGCCAAAGTTGAAATCCGTAATTAATTGTATTGGATGTGGATGAGGGAAAAACCGGTCCATACCGGCACATGCTCACCCTATGTGCGGATACTTATTATAGAACCGTTTTTTGGGGACTACTCAAAAAATGGGGGGACTACTCTCAAGTTTTTGGGTTGGTTATTGGTAGTAATTTCCAATCACCCCTTATCTGATTTTTTTTAAATACCTACTTTACCCTTAATGATAAACTTAGTTCGTGTGATGATTAATTAGTGTTAGTGTAATAATTAGTAACTGATTAGTTAATGATTAGTGATTAATGAGTTATATTAGTGGGATTGTTTTGTTATAACATTATTATTGAGAGATAAGAAGAAGAAGAAGAAGGAAATATGAAGAAGAAGATGGGTGAACCCATAAAATCTTTTTTTGAGTTTAGTAATTATGATTTGGGTGATTCATGTGATGATACCTCATCCTCGAATCGAACCCCCTTCACCTCATAGTGTATTTGTCAATACTTCTAATGATCCGGAAATGAGTTATTTGTTAGATGATGAAAGCTTTTTTCCCCAAACTCAAGCTAACCAAACAAATGATGGATTTTATCATCCACAACCTGAAGATGAAGCTATGGGTACTCAGGTATGCCTCATATTTAGTTAATGTAGCTTGAATTGTGCAAAAATTTGGCCAAACTCAAAATTTCTAGAAAATATTCGGTTAGGTCAACCTAGTTCGGTTACCAAATTTAGCTTGCAAGGTAACCGAACTGTTCTTAATGTGTAGTTCGGTTACTAAATTTAGCAGACGCAGGTAACCGAACTACGTGTTAATGGTGTTTTTTAGAGTTCGGTTATGTTTTTCCAGAACATGTAACCGAACTATTTCTATAGAGTTTACAGTGCATTGTCCGGTTGAGTCGATATCAACACTTTTGTTACCGAACTTTATGTTCGGTAATGTCGCTGAAAATATAAATACCGTGTTTCTAACCGAACCTTCGAGTTCGGTTTAGTCGATTTTATCAGTTTCATTACCGAACTTATACATAAAAAATCTAAAGATCGAGTTCAGTAAGGCCCCAATTTATTTCTGGAAACTACATAACCGAACTTTTTTTTCGGTAGGGTCGACAAAATATTTACATTACCGAACTTGTAAGAATTTTTTTTATGGTATTGACGTTGTGCTATTACTTGTAGGTTCCATGTGATCCAATAGAACCAATGGAAAACCAACCTTCCCCAGTTGGTATTTTGTACGATGACACATCCCATCACTACATGAATGACTTGGTATTCAAAAATCCGGAAGATGCAAAGAGTTGGGCTAGACAACATGCACAAAAAGACATGTGCTTATTAGTATTGAATGAGAGAGAAAGCAATGAAATGGTTTGTGAGAGAAGCGGTGATCCCGATAAAAGCCACAAGAGGAAGGGTTATGTTTATAAAGGAAAGACAAATAGGAAGAACAAAACTTTCTCAAAAAAGATTCATTGCCCATTCAAGCTTGCATTTAATTTGAACGAAGATTTGGGTGGATGGGTTCTCTATAGGGTTATGCAACGTTGTCATAATCATCCTCATCCGTAGCATCTTTAAGGAAATTTCATGGCGGCAAAGCTAACTCCTAAAGAGATGGACAAGGTAGCTAAAATGAGGACAATGGGTATTTCACCGGTTCAAATGCTCCAAATACTAAAGGAGGATAACAAGGATAACCACTCATCTTTTTCCACAATTTACAATGCAATTGAGACAATTAGAAGGAAGGAATGTAGAGATAGACAAGTAATGCAACAATTTTTTTTTTTTGCCCAAGAGAAAAACTACGCGGTTAAAAAGGATGTGGATTCGGAAGGAGAGATAAGACAACCCTTTATTGTGCATCCGACGAGTGTTCAATGGGCTCAATGCTTTCATGAAGTTCTAATAATGGATTGCACTTATAAGACGAACAAGTATGAGATGCCATTGTTGAATATTGTTGGGCGTACTTCGACGAAGTCTCCGTTTACCGTGGCGTTTTGTTTCTTAAGAGATGAGCTAGAACCTAGTTACATTTGGGCACTAAAACAAGTTAAGGCAATATTCCGAGGTGATGATATTCCCGGGGTTATAATGACCGATACGATGTAGCATTGATGAATGCAATAGAGGAAGTGTTCCCACTAGCATATAATATGCTTTGTACGTTCCATATATGGTGTAATTTGATAAATAGGTGCAAGCTAATAATTTTTACACCCAAGAAAAAAAGATATGAAGAGATTAAGATGCTACCGGAACATGAACGAGCGGATGCAAAAGAGGAACTCGAAAAACAATACGAAGAAAATTTCGCTAAATGAGTTGCTTTCAACGGTGAATGAGAATCATTGTGTTGGTATCTTAACGAGGAAGAGTATCATCTAAATCTTGCAGAGTTCATCGCCCATTGGGATACTCCGGATTACCCCGGTGTTGTGTCGTATGTTCTTCGCCAATGGATGGAACCATACAAAGAGAGGTTTGTTAATGCTTATACTAACCAATATAAACACTTGGGAAATCAAGCGACAAGTTTAGTAGAGTCGGCTCACCATCGTTTGAAGAAGAATCTCTTTGGATGTGTTAATAACTTCGTAACCATGTGGAATGCTATGAAAAATTACTTCAAGCGCGACATTGATAGAATTAAAGAGAAGTTCCAAAAAAGTCGTATATTCAAAATGAACGGAAAATATTCCGACAATCCATTGTTCAAGGGAATCCATTATAACGTGTCTCGGCAATGTTTGAAATTGTTGATTATAGAAGTCGAGTTGATTGAGAAGTGGGAAACCAAGGCGGATGAGGTGTGTGTATGTAACATGAAGAAGTCTATGGGACTACCTTGTCGCCATATGATAATCAACTACTAGCATGGCGCAATCCCTTTAAGTAAATTCACCCATATGAGATAATATTTACTGTATTATCTACCACAACGAGATGATCTTCTCTGCACACCCTGACATAGATTACCATGGACGCCTTTAGCTCAACATCAATAATCAAATCCAGCACCACCAAGATGATCTTCTCCTCAACAAGATGTCTTACCAACATCTCCACATGAATACTCCATAACGAAATATCTTCCAACATCGATAAGTATCCCATAAGCACCATAATGATGTACTCCTTACACCATTGATGGTCTCTCACATCCACCACAAGTGGTGGGATGAATTCCTCACATCTCTAATGAGAATTTCTTTTAGAACTCCATTAATAAAACTCATAGCCTAGGCCTCCTTTTATAGTAGACACAAACTTAACCTACAAGAATAGGGTTTCCTTAACTTGGCTATTAAGTTCCTAGACTTTAGGAATAAGTGAACAAATTTGGCTTAATCCCAAATATATGACCGACTTAGTTTTGGTTTTCCTAAACCTAACTAACCGACCCAAACAAGTTTAAGTTTATCTTAAACTTCTCACCGACTATGTTTGGTTTATCCCAAAACCAACTGACCGAATTTAACTAGCATGAGTTTATATTAAACTCAAATTCCTAACGGGCCTACCAACAATTCTCCACCTCGGATCATGCATTCATGCATGAGACGATCAACTTGTTATCCCTCCATCTTCTGAAAATCGATTGCACCATCACTGGTTGCCTACATATCCTCAATAGGAATCAAACCGAAATGTAGTTCACCCAAATTGTTCCATAGAACCTCCACCAGAAGAGAGCAAACCAAACTTGAACGTTACCAACTCAGACTTAACAATAAAATCTGACCATCTCAACAAATCAACATCATATGATCATCCGTTATGCAACATCTTGAGAAATACCTTACTCCTTTATGTTCATAACTCCACATTGATTGGCATCATTCTAGGTGTATTGCATGCCAACTCAATCAGATCATACACGATCGTTGTCCATATGCCACCTTCGAATTTAGTTATAGTCATTATGCGCCATTGAGCCTTTGCCACCTTTGAACTTGTTCCATACTACGAACACAGCTCCGTCTTGGATTTTCTTGCTCCACCTGAGTCAATGTTACGCTCTTATAAGCCACTAACTCCAAATTGCGCACCACATCCGTTAGGGTTGACATCCATAACTAATCGATCAGCAAATAAAACTACCACAGTAGCCTCCATGCGTCTGCTTAAGCATTACCTTAGCAGAACCATAGTCTTCATCTTCGTCTCTAAACTCCAGCCGAGTCAATTTCTTATTTAAACAACTGATCACATACTTGTTCTTTTCCATGAGCATGTCCTCCAAAGCGAGTTAACGAGAAACCTTGTGTTAGTTTGTCATAAACCAGCCTTCATGTTAGCTTCCAACAAACTAACCATCTTGTATGTACCAAAGCATATTGAGCATGACTCTAACTGCGCACCAAATACAACCAATCCATGGATCATTGCCACTGCGTGCCAATCTCGAGCTCATCTCTATGAATCTTGCTTTACGAGCCTATCTCCAATTGGATTATGATTCTACGACCATATTTTCCTAATTGAGTTTTACTCCTTCAAAAAACAAATCATATCTTCAATTAATGCATACATACCATACTAAATATATCCAGCTTCACAGAGTCTTCAACAGCTGACACATCAATCATCTTCATCACTTCAGCAACCTCAACGGGCTTTGACAACAATGTCCCTTTTACGAGCTTTAACATAATTGTCAATATAGTCTTTTATCAATTTCTTAGCAAGCATGTAGTTTCGACTTCGCGACAGTCAAACCACAACATAATAAGACTTGGATAGCAGTGTGACTAACGTCGAAGAATTCATTGTTACCGTCGTAACAATACATAAAGTCACACATTCTTCCTTGTGCATATCCCTTTCCCAATCTTGCTCCAAAACGTACACCAACGTTCGAAATCTGATAATCCGTCCTTCACACAAAGACCCAATCACACGACCATAATCTGAAACCTTTGGTAACTTCCTCAAGCTCCAAGCAATTCAAGACGCTCCTGTGTTTATTTTCTCAAACTATGCAGAGAATATAACTTGACGGAAACTATAATGTTGCTGAACCAAAAATTTCTCAAAAGAAATATTTACCTTCATCTCTACAAGCTCTGTCACTATTAAAATCAATTTCAATAATTGTAGCAGACGAGCAACCCCCCAAATATTATCATCGCTATAATGTAGCTCTCTCCAATAGAAAGTCTCACACTGATCATCAAGAAATCAAATAACCAATGGATAACAAAAGGTTGATGGAAAAACACGCCGAAATTGTAGCCCTACTCAAATTCATGCACCGTGTTTTCTCCTAAGTAATATGCGCTAGATCGTAGCCACACCACCATGCACATTGTAGTATTGTATCTTAATTCTTTAAGCTCTTGAAGTGTCCAAACGATACCTTTTTAATTCCTCATAACGGGTCTTCACCAAAGTAGGAACGTATCCGCAACACAAATAGACCAACCTATTTCTTCCAATGGTCTTGCACTTCAACCAGCTCCGATCGACTTCAAATGGTGTACAACCATACAAATGTTCGACTAGAACGTCATCGACAAGAATCAAAAGATCACTAACTATGTAGCTTCTCCATCGGAAACAAGATCGAGAGAAAACTCCAAAAACATTGTTCTACCCGACACAATGCCATACTCAACACGAGACAAACAAACCCTACAAAGCGTGTCGACAAACTTCTTCTTATATAAAAATAAGAAACCATAGCTCCACCACAACCAATATCACATCTCATCCAATGATCATTGTCCTGCAATTTATTTGTAGCCACATGCTTCAAATACTAAGACTGAAAATCAAACTCTTCACTTCTGGAACATATCAAACCACTGGCCAACGATCAATAATTCCAAAACGAAACCTACTAAGAGATTTCCCAGATCCTTATTGTAACAAACAATTAAGGCGAATGAGTATGAATTCATCTTCACATTCTTCAACTTCAGGTTAAAGAAACTCAACAACATGATCCAGCTGATGACGATTGCTATAACCAAATTATTGTTTCCCATGGTATGAACCAATAATAAGACTTTGACATGCTTATATTTCATCTTTACTACCACAAACATACAAACCAATATTTGTATCTCAACCACGATATTCTTGCCTTCTTGTGTCTTTCCAAGCAAACACCGATTAATTGAAAACCAAATCTACGTAGGTCTTTCAAACAGTTCACAAGAATATAGTACGAAGTATAGAGAATAAATAAACTTACTTGAAGCCATGCATAGGGTTTCTGCTCCAATAAGTGTCAATGTCAAATCTCCAATGTAGAGCACCATAAACATCAAGACCATACAACTTGACCACATCGAATGCAGATCACCTGATATAATCCCATTCCTTCAGAAGTACACTTTACTTTGCTTTTCTTTGTTCCCAAAATTGATGAAATCAAATCCTACACATACTTGATATCATCAAACTCTGCATCTTCGGAAGCTGTAACATCAAATCCTCACATACTTGATGAAACCAAATCCTTTGTCTTCAAAATTTTCTTGCAAATCCAAAAAATCCAAAACTTCTCTCTTCAAATCTTCTATCCAACCTAAGGCTCTGATACCAATTGTTGGGGTTCAGAACCATCTACATGCTAATACTGCGGAAACAAAAATTGCTAACAAGAAACACTTGATCTCTCGGATTGCTCCATGAACCTTACTACGATCTAGGATAAGAAGAAGAGAAAGAGAACCACACAGATGCAAGCCATAAATCAAAGCAACAAGAAGTAAAGTACTCACAGATTTAACGTGGTTCAACAATATACACAATGTGTGTATATTGTCTACATCCACCAAACGGCTACGACCTCTTTCTTTATTATAGAACCAATTGAGAATTACACAAGAATTGAATAATCAATTATCGACTCACCACAATGTGACCGAACAACTCTCACAAACGCCATATAAATCCAACGTAGTGTCTTCACCCATATGAGATAATATTTACTGTATTATCTACCACAACGAGATGATCTTCTCTGCACACCCTGACATAGATTACCATGGACGCCTTTAGCTCAACATCAATAATCAAATCCAAAGACCACCAAGATGATCTTCTCCTCAACAAGATGTCTTACCAACATCTCCACATGAATACTCCATAACGAAATATCTTCCAACATCGATAAGTATCCCATAAGCACCATAATGATGTACTCCTTACACCATTGATGGTCTCTCACATCCACCACAAGCGGTGGGATGAATTCCTCACATCTCTAATGAGAATTTCTTTTAGAACTCCATTAATAAAACTCATAGCCTAGGCCTACTTTTATAGTAGACACAAACTTAACCTACAAGAATAGGGTTTCCTTAACTTGGCTATTAAGTTCCTAGACTTTAGGAATAAGTGAACAAATTTGGCTTAATCCCAAATATATGACCGACTTAGTTTTGGTTTTCCTAAACCTAACTAACCGACCCAAACAAGTTTAAGTTTATCTTAAACTTCTCACCGACTATGTTTGGTTTATCCCAAAACCAACTGACCGAATTTAACTAGCATGAGTTTATATTAAACTCAAATTCCTAACGGGCCTACCAACAGTACCTTCCCTGGATCCATAATTATCCTTTTCCTTGATCACAATAAACAATTAACAAAATCAGAAAGTGTTTCTGAGCTTGTATCTTTTTGAGCAGCTAACTAGGTTTTTCTATATTTGTCCCTTCTTATTGGGGTGGCTTGAAAAAAAAAGTCAAAAACTGATCTTAAGAATAGACCACTTGATGCATAGACCAACCTTTTGGTGAAGGTATGAAGTTGCAGTGAAATAGTCTGCTTAAGTTTATATTTCAAGCTTTATCCCCCACGAATCCAACGTTTTTAACATACAATCACCAAATCTCATCAAAGTTACCTTTATGTGTATCTTTTATGAAAATTTCAGCATTTCAGACATAATAGTCATGTTCAATATGCCCACAACTTTGTTGCCCAATTGCTCTGTGCGTATACCGGGTCCAGTCTCATAATGTAATTTTTCTTTTCGTTTAGTAAGCATTTTGTTTCTTAATTCAAGTTCTACATCTGCCAAGGTAAACCTCGAAATTTTCCTTGGTTTTTCCCAGAAATAATTAAGATAGATTAATTATATATGAATGTTGTGAACTTAAAAAACAAAGTTTGAGATCCTCTGGTACTTTCTCACGGTGGACACTTGAATGGCCTGCGATCACACATTGGAGTGATGAGTACAACAACTCTGATTTGAGTGATTGAACATATGTTTTCTATCCATGGATGATGCAACTCACGACTCATGAGTCTTCTTTGTTAATTAATTTTATTAAATGCAGAATCTATCTTCATATATTATGAGTGGGACGTTCTAGTGTGTCAACTATAAATTTTAATTAAAAGTGGGGACTATAATTAATTAAACCAAAGGTGTGTATCCATAGATCTTAGCCAACCAAGATAAGTTCACTAGTAGCGTTTTCTTCTTATCTTTGAGGGCCTTATTGACCATGAGCTAATGGACTGATTTCTTGTGCTCTTTCGAAGAAAATACACAAGTAAACGATCAGTCTTTTTGCAAAACAAAATTTTGGTTTTGCGGATTTTAAATTCATTGCTAAATATGTAGTGGGAGTTGTTTGCTCGTAGTTTTTCTTCGAAGGTCCCAATCATATTCGAAATGATACAGGAATCACACATTTGAGTCATGTAGAATCCAGTTGCATAAGAAAATTACAAACAATAAAATATTCTTTGGACGAAATAAGAATATCAGTTTCTTTAGTGCCAAAATCATTGAGAAAAATTCAAATCCACCACGTGTAATGTGAATTTGTTTCTTCATACTTTTCCTCTCAGATGTCCCCATCGTGTCAGTAGCCATGAGCAAGGAAATGTTCTTACTTCTGTTAAGCTGAAATTGTCACTCTGTTGAGCAAGTCATCCAAATTTGTGGAAAGACAAATGCATGTGTTTGGCAACCTTCTTCGAAGCTCACTGTTAAGCTTTAATATAGGATAGGAGTGCATCTTTAGGGAGACCGGTAATGTTCACGGCCAATGCATCAAAGATTTCACGTCTAAGTTCTACTCCCTCCGTTCTTAAATAATAGGTGATTTCATGTACAAATTACACATGAAACCAACCTATTATTTAACAACAGAGGGAATATTTGGTAAAAATTGCACGAACAAATTGATGCTTCAAACGAATAAACGCATCTGACAACTGATTGAAATCCTATCTATGGAGACAAAATATTTGGACTATCCCAGCACCGAACCAATTTAAAGATTCGGTACATCAAAACCTTGAACTCCCAACTAACCTTTATTATTACCTCAACTGCACTTACCAACAGCTTCGAAAACTGGTATTGTAACAGAGTTGACCAAGACTTCCGGTATGTCATTCTGTCAGTTAATAATATCTCGTTTGGGCTGCTGACTAGGTAAAATGGTGGGTCCTACTGACTTAATCTCCTTCACCAACCTGTCACTTACTCTTTCTTCTTCTTCCGCACAGAAGAAGAAATAAAACAAAACTGCTCATGCTTTACTAGATAAAAGAATGGTACTTCTTGATGATACCAATTTAAATACAGAGGTGATGAATTCAATGGTGATTACTAATGAAAAAGACGGAGAACAGGAAAAAGAAAGTTCTGAAACTTTGAATAGTATGACTGCAGAGAAGGTTAATTCAATGGTGATTACTGAGGAAGAAGAAACTTTGGTTACTATGAAATCAATGGTGATTAACAATCAAGAAGAAGAAGGAGGTGAAGATAAAGGTAGTGAAATTATTCTTGAAGCGGTTGATTTGAAATCAACTACAGAAATTGATGGTTCTGGAGGGGAAACGAAAGCTGTGTTGAAGATGCAGAAAGCTTACAGAGGTTATAGGACTCGGAGAAAGTTAGCTGATTCTGCTGTTCTTGCTGAAGAATACTGGTAATTTCATAACTCTAAACAATCCCCTTTGTTTGATTCTTTGTAAAAGCTGCTGTTTTCTGTCTGTTCTTGACAATTCTGGTGGTGGTGGTGGTTTTGCAGGTGGCAAGCAATTGATTTTGCAAGATTGAATCACAGTACCACCTCATTTTTCAATATGCCTGAAACACTTAGCTCAAGGTGGAATCGAGTTGCTATGAATGCATCCAAGGTTTTTTTCTTAGATTTCAGAATTTTACCAAGGAAATCTGATTTATTTATTTTTTTCCAATTATGATTGAAGTTTGTAAAATTCCCAATTTATATGGTTTGGGCAGGTTGGGAAAGGAGCAGCTAAAGATGCAAAAGCAAGGAAATTAGCATTCCAGCATTGGATTGAAGCTGTAAGTACCAAAATCCATTAAAAAAAAAAACAGTAAATTTAGCAGCTTTCATTTGTCATCTTGAGGTATTAATTTTGTGCATTTGTTTCTTTTTTTTACTGTTAGATTGATTCACGACATCGGTATGGACATAGTTTGCATTTGTATTATGAAGAGTGGTCTAGTGGAGATGCAGGACAACCATTCTTCTATTGGTGAGTGCAATTCAGTAAATTTTTCAGTCTCCAATTCATTCATTTCATAAAAATTTGTCAATGAGAGTAATTTTTAGGTGGATTACAGGACAAATTTGTTAGTTGTCGAAAACTACTACTACTACTTGATTGTGTGGTTGTATAGCGTAATTGGGATCCCAGAAGGCAAGTAATTCACTTTCTTAACATTGTAATGTAGGTTGGACATTGGAGATGGTAAAAATTTTGAAGTCAAAGACTGTCCTAGATCTAAGCTTCGTCAACAATGCATCAAGTATCTTGGACCTGTATGTCTTCTGACCTAAACTCTTGTTGTCCTATGGGTTGTAAATTTTGTATGATTGTTCGCTCTGAATGATAGTGATTTCTAAAATACCTTGTCTTTCTTGTTTGCCACCACTTCGTGCTAAAATCAGCAAGAGAGGGAACACTATGAGTACATAATTATTGATGGGATTATTCTTCACAAGTTAAGTGGAGAACTTATGGATACAAGTATAGGATCTGAAGGATCTAAATGGATATTTGTTATGAGCACTTCCAAGAAACTTTATGCTGGAGAGGTAATAGCACTACAATCTTGTTGCCGCACCATTCTGCTATTTTGGATGTTGTTGAATTGCTCACACTGTGCTTATCGTGTGCAGAAAAAGAAAGGGTGTTTTCATCATTCCAGTTTTCTTGCTGGCGGAACTACCTTGGCAGCTGGAAGGCTTGTTGCCGAGAATGGAAACCTCAAGGTGAATTATTGGCTTTATAATCAAACATAAGTAACTCGATCTACTTACTAAACCGAACTTAGTTCAGTGAAATGTAAATTGTTTTTTCATCCGTTTTGAGCTCTAATTCTTTATCCTATTGCAGACAATTTCTGCATATAGTGGACATTATCGCCCAACTGAAGAAAACCTTGACAGCTTTAAAGACTTTCTCAGTGAAAATGGGATCAACCTTAATGAAGTTCAGGTATGCATTGTGTTTTTTGTTTTCTGTATCTTTTGAGTCTGTGAGCCTTATCTTCAATTTTTGGTATTGTAGATCCGCTCTTCCACTGATGACTACGAGAGCAATGGAGACAGAAAATCAGATCATGGGAGTGCATCATTAGAAGCTTTTGCCAACAAAACTGAAGCCTCGGCATCTTCTGATTCTCTTCATCTTGGAATTTCGAATGGTGAAGTGGAAGACCAAATACTCTCAGAACCAACAGAAGGTAGTCTCAGAATTGAAAGGAAAGCAAGTTACAAGAGAACCTTATCAGGTGGTCTCCAAAGTCCAAGAGCAGATGTGCCCAAGATAAAAATATTAGAGAGGATCAATTCCAAGAAGGCTGTATGCTCATATCAACTAGGTCACCAACTCTCGCGAAAATGGTCCACTGGAGCCGGTCCAAGAATCGGATGTGTTGCAGATTACCCTCCTGAAATACAACAACAGGCCTTGGAGTTTGTGAATCTCTCACCAAGAGCTCCACCGGAAACTTCTCAACACTGTACTGAACTCTTTCCATCTTCTCTTCGCTCAAAAAGTGGTTCAGTGAGTAACTGTAATGTTTGATAATCGAGTAATATTGACCTCTTTTCTTCCATAGATTTTTACCTTTGCATATCACCCGTTACCTTTGTATTGTTTCTTACTTCCGTTCGTTTTATCAATGCAAGCTGTAGATCGTCTTGAGTGCAGTATTTCAACAACAGCACAATGTAATCTGTGATTCAGAAGCTAGTTTAGTTGAATATACAGCCTTGTTTACTTGATGCAAGTTTGAAACAGAAGGCAGAAATAAAAAAGCTTATTCAACTTAGAGGTACTTCATGTGAAATGGAGAGTCTGTGCGATCACACAGGAATCAGTTTATTCTCTTACCCATTTTTAAACTTCACAAAAAAAAAAAAAATTAACAGTAGCTTTCAAGAAAATATGCAAAACAACCCAATGTTTTCTTACAAGGTTTATCACATGGATACCAGCCAGATGCACAATAAAAGATTGAAATAAAGCTAATTCTAACTTATAATTTCAACATCCGGGTTCTCTAGAGAACGGAACTTAATCACACAACCAGGTGAGGCTCTTGGAATTCTTGGTACCTGTAACATAAGTTGTTTTTCACTTCTAGCATTTACAGAGCAATCACAATAATTATAGTAACGGATAGTCATCATTTCCAAAGCTTTTGCATTCCTCAATATCAGATTCACCCACATCAGCTCCGTTGGGTTCCCAGTAAATCCCTGAAAGCAAACTGATTTAAGGTGTAAAAACATACATCCAGTAGTCACAATACCGAGTAAAGAACTATAAACTTTCTCGTCATAGTTGTCTTCACACTCATCAGTGCGACCGCACTCAGCAACATCAGAAGCATCTCCTTCATTTTCATTGTCATAGCTGTGTGTTGTTTGATCCTCCATATGCTGGAATTGAAATTGAAACAATAAAAGATATCAAATGATTAAGTTCTATAGACATAATAAGTTAACAGACCAATACTTGAGTTTTGCTCTATATCCAATGACGGTATGCATAAACATAAGTTCCGAGCACTTGCCATCTCAAATACGAGCGACTCCAGATTAGGAGCTGCTTTGAGCAAAGCAATTAGTCCTTCATCAGTGTTTATTTCGTCAGATATGTTCAACATTTTGACATTATGAAATGTCGGCAGATAGTTCGACTCATAGTAACTGGGGCAGATAGCCTGTTTATCACAAGGCAATAGCAACAAATAAGTCAGTTGGAAGGAGACAAATTATACCATAGAAGGGGAAAGAAACACAAAACTAACTATTCTAAAGATAGATGTAAGCAAGAATACCAGAAGGGTTCTATCGCAAACAGTAAGACACTTCACATGTGCAAGGGCAAAAAGTACCCTCCTTCTTTGTTTTGGACTATCAGAATCATCATCATCAAAGTAAAAGCAAACAGCTGCTTTCACGAGAACGGGAAAGCTGGACAAGACAAATTTTTTTGCCTCAGTACCCCAGTAGCTGAAACTTACAAGCCTTGGTGCATCGATTTTGAAAACACAGTCTTGTAAAACATTTTCCCCAGTATCAATCTTCAGGAGTTGAAGTGTAGGGATTGAAATAGAGAAATTCCTCATAGTAAAAATGCTGAATTTCAGAATCAGTTCTTCAAGGACAGGTGAATTTGAAAAGAGTTTCTCATTCCAGCACTCACTGCTACAATCAAATTTAGAAAGTTCAAGGCGCTTGAGTCTTGGAAAAGAGATATATTTAGGAAGGCGGATACTAGGGTAAGTATTTAGCTCCAACAATATCAGTGATTCACAAGTAAAAAGAGACAGGGGTATAAACAATGGGTCATCTCCACCTTGGCGTAACTCTAGACTGAGCTCTTTAAGATTACCCCTTATTACATTAGAGATCCAGGAACGAACCCGAGATTCTTTCAAGCGGCGATGGCAGGTGAGAGAGAACTTGTCTATGTTTGACGTATTATGACGATGCAATGTACCATCCACAAAATCCATGAATTCCTCGACCCTCGAAGAAATGGAACTGTTAAAATGAAGGGTGGGGATAGTGGTCCAAATGTAGTTCCATCTTTTTGATATTATGCTAGTACGAGCACCATCCTTGATACGAAGAAACGAAAGGATATGGTGAAGAAGTGAGTCCGGTAAATTACTGATTCTATCCTCTGCTACCTCCCTCATCATATTGATATGTGTCCCCTTGAAATAATCATACAAAGAAGAAAAGGAAAATTCAAAAAAAAAAAAAAAAAATTATGATAAAATTGAAAAAATTGAAAAAATTATGTTGCCATGGCTTTACTTTGATTCTTCATTTAAACCCCCTAATACAGTAATATCACAAGAATATTTGATGGGGTAACACTGATACAGCAATAAAATGTAAGGTTCTCCTGATTACTAAAAACAAATTCAAAAACCTAAAATTTCATTCGAACAACTTATATTAGGGTTATTGTTCATGGAAATTTTAAAATATATGGAAATCAAACATTCAGAACATGGAATTGAAGATTTAGTTAAGCAAAATACCTTAAAACCGCATCAAGAAGCCTGATTTGTGAGTGGTTTCAGAGAAATGAGTTCAGGAAACTGAGAGAGATTAAAGAAAGAGGAAAGTGATTTAGAAAAGATTGTGAACTCGGGGCGCTTGGATTTAAAGAGATGACTCGGTTTCACACGGGTCAGATTGAAGTAGGTGTAAATATTTTATTAGCAATCTTGGTAAAGGGGCGGCACATAATGGTAGAGGGGCGGCAAGTGTGATAGCAATGTCCTCTTATTGGTTAGGGGTGTCCTATATGGGTGTAGATTGACTAGATTACCCTTTTCACCTTAAATTAACCAAAATCAAATCAAATTTTTTAAACCTAATGAATCGAGAAAAAATCAAATCGGTTTTTTTTCATCTTCTTTCTCCTCCATCAACCCTAACCTCCATTGAAACCGAAAATTTCATCGTCTTCGATTAATCGGCGATTTGAAAAATGTTTGGAAAAACCCAGTTAGGGTTTAGTTTATCGTGTTGGATTTAAGGTAATTTTGTATCAAAAATTAGGATTTTGTATGAAAATTGAAATTTCTGGGTTTATGTGAGTTACGGTTGGTAATAACTCAATTACGAACCGTAATCGAGATTTGAAGACCATACGGTTGGTAATAGTTCAATTACCAACCGTATGTTCTTATATCTCGAGAATTTTCTTCGATTACGGTTGGTAACTATTTTAGTTTAGCAACCAGTGGCCGAAAGTTCTGATTTGTTACTCAAACAACCATACCAACCGTAAATGTTCCCGTGTCTTAAGAATTTATCAAATAATGATATACTGGTTCAAAAGTTAAGTTGACACACCAACCGTAGGGTAGTTACGGTTGGTATCGAGCATTTAGTTACCAAATCAGTAATCGGTTTTACGATTGGATCTTCCCCAAATTTAACCGATTCACGGTTGGTATTCGATAACTTACAAACGTAACTAAGAGTTACTGATTGGTAACAAGCAAAATTGCAACCGTAAGTTCTTGAAAATTCAAAAGTTTTGATTTTGTTATGTACTTTAGATAATTTTGAGCGAGAAAAAGCTAATGGGAACTAATTTAGAAGTATACTGGGTCACTTGGAATCACTCATTTTGGTTGAGTGAATCAAAATCTAGGGTTTCACAAATATCACATAAGTTTTCTTTTTCTTCTCCTCTATTTTTTTTTATAACTCTAAAAATCGATGTTAGAGTTATAATAAGTGAAAATTAATTATCAACACTAATCTTGATTATCATTACTAATCTTGATTATTAACAATAAGGGCTAATTAGTCATTTCAGTTTTTCATTGATAAGGGGCACTTGAATTTACTTGTAATGACCTTTTTTGTCTTATTAGGTTGCCGCCCCTCTACCAATTCTTGCCGCCCCTTTACCAAGCTTGTTTATTAAAGCACCGCAACTTTGACTCGGCATAAACTAATTTAAATGCGACATATCTTGGTAGTAAATTCACAATTTATAGGGGATACCAGTATTACCTGGGAGTTAGAGGTGTAAATTGGGTTGTGCCAAAGACGAGCAGCACAGCCTCGGACATCACGCTAAAATCGAGCTCAACCCGGTAGACAAAGACGTGATTGATCAAAGACGGCCCATGACGTTAGTTTCATGGGTCTGTCTTTGAGTTAGCTAATCGGATAAAAGATGTTTCGGCACGGACGCGACACGGATAAACACGTGGCCCATTTCAAAGACAACACGTTAAGAAAGCACGTCATAGCATGCACAAGTATACCATATAACAAGGCATAATACATCACATTTTGTGTATATTTCACAAAAGAGTCACTATTCTAGCTAGTTTTTGACATTTTATGTTGGCTTATTTTTATAACAACACATATAATACCTAAATATTTGGAAAATATATTCCAATATCGTTGTTATAATGCCTTACCTATATTTGACTAGAACATTAATTTACATGACAATGATCCAATTTTATATTTGATAGGTTATTTCTTTTTATTGAATAAACTTGTTAATTTTACTTGAAATAATTTCAAATGATATGTTGTCTATTTAAATTCTCGTGATAATGTCTGACTTAATGTATACATTAACTGATTTCAAATTGTTTATAACACGTGTGCCAACACAACACAGCACGGCACATCACGTTTGTTTGTGTGATGTGTACGTGGGCTGTGATGTGCTTAGCATTTGACTAGTAAAGCACAGCACGGCATAGCACGTTTAAATCGTTGGCACAGCACAACACGGCACATGGCATGTGAAGCACGCGACTTCGTGTGTTGGGCCGTGCCGGACCGGCACGTTTTACACCTCTACTTGGGAGTGATACTAATCCATTTAGAAAAAATAAATATTAATAGATCCTGACCGTTGGATCGTTGAATTGGTATCACCCCGCTAATACTGGTATCCCCTCTATATATAACCAAAATGTGGATTCGATGACTTAGTCTATGTAAAAGTTTAAAAATACCCTCAATAAATTTTTCTTATTTCTCCTTTTCCTTTCCATTAACTAATTAATCTAATTAAAAACTAAAAAAAAAAAAAAAACTAAAAATTATAATCAATTAGTCTCCTCCTCTTTGTCTCATATCTTTATTTTCTTCCTATTCTTCTGTGTTTATCAATTCAAAAAAAATCATCGTCGATGAAATTCATTATATAAAACCATGGTGACGACGAAGGAAAAGTCAGGATCGAATCCGAAACAACCTCCTCCTAAACCAGAAAATCAAATCCATTAAATGAAGATGAAACTGAAGATCAAGAAGAAGTGAATGAATGAGATGAACCTGCCGTTGGTACTCCAGATATGACTGCAATAAGGTATGAATTGAAAAACTCAATCTTTATTTAAGCATTTGAATTATTATTCAGTTGATTTCATAAAAGTTAGGTCTGAAAAAACAGTTTCAGAAACCGTTTACGATTGGAGTTCTAGTTTTCTAGGACGTAAATATTGTTTACGGTTTGGAATACTAAGAACTCTGAGCCGTAATATAGGTGAAACGGATGGGAACTGAATAATCCAAACCGCAACATAATCTAGCTGTATCTTCTCCTGTGTTTGAAATTTAATCCAGTTGTAGTCTTGTTTTTACTGTCAATAAATTGTCGGAAATCCCGCTATCCAAAGCCTGTCTAGCCCGTTCAAAGAAGATTCCAGAAGTTTTGTTGCTCAAGTTGCTTGCCTATCAAGTTTAAATCAGAATTAGGGTTACATAAACTCTATATAAATACATGTATCCTAAACCCTAAAGATACATGAAATCCTAGGTTAGCTAACCACAATTATTGCTAACCTCATATCAATAATATCTCTTCCTGTGGGATTCCTTATTGGATGTAGGCATTGAAAAGACGAGGGTACCCAATACACCATAATCTTTAAAATATCCACCTATAAGTCCTCTTACCGAAAGTGATTGTCTATGGACAAATTCGAGACAAATACTACAAATTGGTATTCACACTTTGTGTGATCGTCTATGGATACGAGATCGAGACAATACAACAATCAAAGTGTGATTACTTGATAATAGGTTCGGACTTAACCAAACTCTATAGGATCACTATCAAGTGATACGGATTTTGTATTTTACTTTTAATTATAATAAACAATTATAATTGCGGAAATAGAAAAGTAAAAGACACAACAAGATTTTGTTAACCAGGAAACCGCAAATATAGAAAAACCCCGGGACCTAGTCTAGAATTCAATACTCTCAGAATTAAGTCGCTATACAAAATCTAAACCAACTTCATATAGTTGAGACCAAGCAACTAAAACTAGTTCACTTAGTTTCTTCAGTATCCCTGCGCTTACGACATTCAATAAGTGCACGCACTGGAACAATTCCTTTGGATCGTATTCCAAACAGTATAGGAACAACAAATCTGTTTGGTAACAACTCGCTTGATTCTTTCAGATGAAAATATCTCAAGTCATATACAAAGGCTCTTCCGTTTAACCAATAAACTCCTTTGCCTGGTTATCCAACAACTACCAAAGTAGCACAGTTTAGATTTGCAATCAATCAATATAGAATCAAAAAAGAAACTATAAGGTGATGCCGATCTTACACAACTAATCAATCTAATAAATACGATTCTAGTTGGATCCCAGCCGATCAAGGTTTGTGCACACCCAAATATATAAAAACCAAATGAGAAATCCTCTTTGTCTTCAAATCTTCTTTAATCTTCAATAAACACCTGCACAACACCATTTGAATCTCTTTTGATCAATCACGCACAGAACGGAGTCTGTTAAAAATGGATTATCACAAGATTTATTTATATCTACAAACAGTTCTAAAGATCCCGTCGACAATTCGATCTAGTTTGAGTGAATCTTATATCAGAAGAGAATATTCTCTAGAATAAACAAACGTAGATGCAATCAAAGTTCAACAACCGTTAGTCAATCAAATCAATCAAAAACTAAAATAAACTGCAATTATCTAGTTTCCCACCAGCGGTACGCATAGAGCTTCTTGATCCCACAAAAGTCTTTAAACGAGTGTCGTAATATATTTCGCGTAATTAGGGTACTTTCCACTCCGGATAGACGGCTCCACCAGAAAACAACAAAAAGATGAAGTTTGCTTGGCTCTAAGGATAGTTTGCTAGAAATGCAAACTTGAGTATTTATAGACCAAGGATGTTTGGAAACCAAGGAATTTCCAAAACCGAATATTCTCAAGATATGCAATAAATGCCCGAAATCGGTTTTCATAATTCCTGGAAATGCTTTGTCCAATATTTCTGAAATATCTCAATAGAAAATCTCCAATTAGTAAATGCACATTACCAATTTTTATTTTCTAGAGATATGCATTTAATTGATGGTAATTAAAGCATATAAAACTAAAAGCCTTAATTAAAAGATTCTTAATTTATTTCGGATCGGGATCTCATTGAGTTATTAAGGAATATCTTTGAACAATAAAAGATAAGAGTTACTGATCATTTTCAAAGTATGTTGACATCTTTTCTTTGTAAAGCCTCTTTCATATTTACAATCTTGGAATCGATTATACCACACTTCCAAACAAGTTTAAAATTGGTTCATCTGTATTCCAAGACAACTACGTAATTGATCAATTACCAAATCACTAATCATGGGTTCACGGTTTTACCAAACACAAGTATCGTGTAGCGCCCCCAAATCTAGCAGCTGACTAATCCAAGAGATTAACTAGAATACAGAGGCACTAAGAATCTAACTCATATACTTAAGCATCCAATTGAGAAATCTGCTAATAACTTAACCCAAAACTAGCCCCACTCTGAAATATATATATATACAAACGCTCCTCTCAAATGATACATAAATAATAGTCATTTAGTTTACAAATAGAATACACAACATAATAAACATATCAGAAGTTAACCAACTAATAGACTCAACTCCTCGAAGCTTTCGCTGTGAAACTCTGATCTGTCTCTGAAACTGAAAGTGGGAATGGGTGAGCACATCATCCCTTAAAGAGGTGCCCAGTAGAAATAACATTTAACTTTTAAGTAATTACTGAAATGATTTGGAAAACAATACATGTTTTTCCTAAACATTAAAAGACAGTCCATTCACAGAAATAAACAATCATGTATATGGAACTAACTCCTTCTTCAAACAATGTATAATACTGAGTGCCAAATTCCACACCTAATAGGTAATATTGCGTGCCAAATTCCACACCTCATAAGAATAAAAGATGAATGTAAGTAGGTATAAATGAAGGAGCAGTATCCTATACACCACAGATGGAAAATTCTCATTTTCCAAGCATTCAAATGGAAACTCTTATTTCCCAAACAATTCATTGAGATAAACAAAGAATTTAAAATTCCTTTCCAAACAATGGAAAGATTAAAAGAATCAACAGTACTTTCGGAATTAAAATACAACAATGCATGTAATACACAATCAGACAATGCATGAGTTTGTTAAACATAAACTTTTGTAAAAGAAAACAAAAATAATCACAAAAGAGTTAAATGTAAATTCCCACCTCTTTTGATGACAAGCCACGCAAGCCTACCTCGAGATTCACGATTCACCGGTTCATCCTTTGAATCGATCGTTGTTAATATAGACTAACTGTTAATCACACAAGAAGTCTAAGAATCTAGCCAAAAGGCTCACACAAGAACCATACAAGTCCTTCTAATGATTCTAGGCCCATTTAAGGTTCTACATATTTTATGTATCTATCTTTATCATAACAAAGGTTTACTTATTGAATTGGGTTGGTTCTATAGTCCATTAGATAAGTCTTGTGAATATCTACAACTTTGGAGAATGAACCAAAGTCTAATTCGGACCATAAGGGATCCAAACAATCAAAATATGGAAACTATGCCTAAGCCCAAGTCCACTAAATCGACGCATTAATCTAAGGCCTGGTCTAATTTGTCAACTAACGGTCACTAACGGTCAAAGTGTCTACTAACAGTCCCCGTGAAGTCAAAGTCCATGATCAATGGTCAAATAAGTCAACCAGGAATCGGTCAACGATCCAACTCAAGTCAAGATAGGGAAACTTAGTGAGTTAACTCAGTTAGATTGACAGAGTCATAAGTACTAGGTCAAGTCAGCTAAGAACATAATCAGTCAGATAATCTGACTAGGATGACTAGCAGGCCTAATACTCAAGAACAAAAGTTATACAACTACTAAATATTTCATTTATTCAAATAGAATTCAACAATTCAATACAACTGTAATTTTAAGCCTACCTGCAACACTAGCAGTTCCAAGCTTTCTCAACAATTGTTAACTACAAATCCAACTCTAAGCAACATTACCAATATTGCATACTTCCATATTTCAATCTTAGCTTAACACTATCAACACGAGCCACCAAACAATTCAATTCCAACAATTCAACTCTTGTGTAAACAACTTCTTCATCTGCAACATACACACATTGGTTTTATCTGCAATATCCATCTCACACCACCAACTGTGCAACACCACAGCTACCACATCCTGCATTAGCATCCAATTCCACTTGCAACTCAGTTCAACTGCGATCCATTTCCATTTCATATTAGCATAAACATATTTCTTGTAACTCAATTACAAACCAAAAATACAACCACAACAATCCATATCAACTGCAATACCTAATTCTCATCCTAGTTCCAATTCTCAATCAACAGACCTCCTACCCCTTCCCTGCATTTCTTGACACTACATCAACTACAATAATAACAACATCATCATCATAACACCTGCAGCTTCATATACACAAACAACACCAACATTCCCAAGCCATCAACACCTCTAAAATGCTATTTCAACTCAAGTACTTATGCATCATCTACTGTCCTATTTCATGTCATATTTCTTATCTGAGATTTCCATACTTCATTCAATCTCAATTCCTATTCAATAATAACTCATAAACTTAATAACAACTTGAACTAATTTACAGAAGAACGATTACCTCAAAACAGTGTTGCTCAGGCAATTGAATTCAGTTCTCCTTCACCCGACTCCATTCATCAACTCATCTCAGGACTAATAACAACTCCTCAATAGCCATCCTCATCTTTACACGAGAATCAAACCCAAGTTCTTCATTAGCTTCAAACCAACATCAGATTCAATTCTCAAAACCCGAGTTCTAATTTGGGGAAGAACACATGAACCCTAATTCTTCAATTCTTCCTCAGAACATCCCCAACATCTAATTAACTTCACCCCGTTTCTCAATCGACTAAACCCACTTCTAATCATCTATCTATAACATCATATTCACTTTCTAAATCTTCTCAGAGCTTTCCTCATGAAACCCTGACTTACCAATTCATCACTGAATCATCTTCAAAACTTCAATTAAACACTAACCCCTTTTGTTCTTCATCACCAACTAATCAAATACTCCTTCAATTAATCAATTCTTCCATGGCTTGAACTATCTGGTTTCTTTACAGATCGTCATCTCCTCTTGTTCTCATGATAAACCAACATGAACACCACCACCAAACCTTCTTTGATTATACACTAACAACATCATCGATCGATTCCCTCAAATCGATTCTCGACGGAGAAGAAAACAGAAGAAAAAAAGAAAAGAAAAAAAGAAAGGAAAAAAGAAGTTGTGACGACCCAAATCATAAACCTACTTAGATGATAGGATTACAACCTAATTGAAGAATCAATTCTAGATTGACGATTTTAAGAATAATAATGTGAACTAAAACCAACTTGAACCCAACACTCTGATATTAATAAGTGAAGAACTCTCAAATGATATTTATATGTTAGTATGTTGTTTTACATACAATAAATAAAGAATACACATATACGAAGGATACATAAATGTAACACAGTTCGGTAACGCTTTAAAACTACGAAAAGGGATATCTTCTTGCGCACCAAATCTTCTGGTAACTGAAACTGAAGTGGGAACGAGTGAGCACATCATCCCAAATTGGGGCTCAGTGGTTATCATTATAACATTCAAGTAATCACTAACATGCATCACAGTTCTACTAAAGAAAAACGATAAACATCTTTTACACGCAACATAAAGCAGAAGATCGCTTCAATTCATATCCCCAGTTATTACGTCCATTGTGTTAATATCCGTGAAAGATCCACCTCCGGATGGATCTACGGGAAAAGAATTAAACAACCTAAGCATATGTTATCCCAACCTCGTCTCACTCAATGGAGGACAAGATGATAGGAATAACTCCAGTCTCAAATGATAGCATGAATCCAGGTACCGTAAGTTATTATGGTGGAATGCGTACACCTCATAAAATCCAATGCCACCATCTAAGTCTAGATTGTAATAAGATTTTGACTACTATGATCTGACCCCGCACAGTAGGTTCACAAAAGGCCCAATCATTATTCGTAGACCGAAGTCATCGAAAATAACCATATCCAGTCATGAACCTAGAATTTCTTCCTAACTCAAGATCATAGTAACCCAGTCATACTACTAAGACTGCACAATCAAGTATAATATGCACATGAGTGACTTCCCCAAATGAAATAGTATATATAATAATCAACCGGGGTAAAGCCGGACTACTAGGTAATAATCAACCGGGGTAAAGCCGGACTACTATCTTAAGACAATAAATTGTAATAATGATCAACCGGGGTAAATCCGGACTACTAGGTAATATTCAAACAACGTAGCATTGCCCTACTAAACTTAGCCAAGAGCTATGGGGAAACACAGACACTCTTCGCGGGGAAACCACCCAACGCATATTACACAACATACCCAATGTATTACAAACAATATGCTTACAGAAATTATAGACTCATCATGCTCGCAGATAAAGTAAACTTAATGATTACAAGAAGGTTACCGAGTTCCCACCTGATTTGATGACAAGCCACGCCTACCTTGAAGTCCGAATCCACTGGTTCATCCTTTGAAGCGATCGTTGTTTATATAGACTAACTTGATTAGTTTTGACTAGTTTCCAACACTTTCAGGATAATCATCATTACCACCATGCATGAACACCATTAATTTCATGAAGAACTCTTATTCCCTTTTATATTTCTCTATAGTTATTTTCCATACAACATATCTCTTCTTCTTGCTCATTATCATCATCAACATGGGTTGAAACTCTCTTTTCCTAATCTCTCCTATAAAAAAACTCTATTTTTTTTCTCTCATAGCCCAAAACAACACCACCACTACCTTGAGTTCGCATGATTCAACTCTCCCAACTCCAAACTACAACAGCTCATGCTTCTCTAATACACCAACTCATTCTTAAGTTTAAAAGAAGATAAACTTCAAACCAAAGTATTAGTTTTTATATTACGGTTAATTAATTAACCTAATTACTTGTTAATCTATAACATAAACATAATTATCTATTAACTAAACCTAGGTTATATGTTTCATTATTCGATGTCTAGGAGCCTACTAAGGGATAGCCAATTTCCAATTACAGGTATAGTCAAATAGAGGTTCGGTCAACGGTCAAGGTTCGCCGGTCAACGCAAATTTGACTAATTTCTATTCCATCCGGCTGACTTTTGGCAAACTTCGACATACAAATTTCCGAGTGCGATATCTTCTTCGTCCGGTATCCGATTTACGTGTTTGAATAGTCCATTTCATATAACTTTTCGAGATCTATCTAATGATACTTTTGGTTCGTTCAAATTATTGTTTGACTAACTTCTATTAATTAAGGTTCATCTTTTGTTAATCAAGTCATTGATTAGAGACTAAATCGTCTCTTGACCAGTCAAATAGCGTTGACGAGCTTACGAGTCCTTACAGAAGAGGAGAAGAAGAAAAGAAAGAAAAGAAGATGAATCTTTTCTCAATGTTTTTGAAGATAAGGCCGATCCAATTTGCTGAGTCACCCACTCGCTTCGACACGTGCAGCCACATGGATAATATCCAAAATTACTATTTTACCCTCTGAGACAACTTGATAAATCTTCTTCACCCAGTGTCCGAATGACGCGTTCGAGCAATCCATTTCGTATAACTTTTCAATATATATCCAATGGTACTAGTTTCGTATCTAAATCGTTGTTAGATTAATTTCTATTAATTAATGTGCGTGTTAAACTAATCGAGTTATTGGCGGCTAAGACGTCTCTTGACTAGTCTAATATCGTTGACGAGCTTGAGGGTCTTTACAGATCGATTCTACCTTAATATGGTTACTGGGACCGGTTACATAATTTACCAGGATCGGTTACGTCAATTACCAGGGCCGATTACCATATACTCAAGGTATTACTTGTGATCGGTTACACAAGTCACTAGGTCGGTTACACCAATTACCACGATCGGTTACATCAATTACTAGGACCGGTTATGCCAATTACAAGGATCGATTACACAACTCTTTTGTGATCGGTCACACCAATTACAAATATCGATCACACCAATTACAAATATCGATCATACCATCTCAGGTGATTACTTAGGATCGGTTACACTAATAAAAGTCATACCAAATCATAAGTCAGGCACTGTGATTAGTTATACCAATATACATAAAAAGTTATGATCGGTTCTACTAACTCACACATATTGGTAATCCAAAGATATGCAATGAATAACACTACCAATAAGCCTAGTGATTTCCCTTTCGATTCATAAAACAAGTTCATGAATGAACTTCCTTTAAACAAATGTAAACATTGTTTCCTAGGATGAAATCTTCACCTTTACCCATACACATAATCACAATAGCATTCATACGATTATGTCGATGTCATATATATACGAAGTTCAAAAGATAAGCTTTATACTTCATATCCCTAATTCCTTGACACTATGATCATGTGATCATGTCTTACTACTAGAGTATAATCATTCATAACTTCAGAGTTATGTTTTCAATATAACACGAATTGAAAGATATATTAGGAATGAAAAAGTTCAAGTCAAATATTACTAACCTAAAGAGGAAGGATGATGTCGTCGTTATAGCTTGTTACTTCTTCATATTCTTTAGTAGGCCTGTCAATGGAAGAATATCCATCGGATATTTAGAAATCCGATATCCTACAGGTTAAGCACTATCGGATATTCGATATCCGATAATATCCTATAAGATATCAAAATTAGATATCGATTCCGATAGGCTAAGCTCTCGGATATCCGATAAATATTCGATAATATCCGGTTATACAAAAAAAGCTTAAAAACCCTTGTAAAACATTTTCATAATTGACACTTATCGGATATTCATCCGACAATATCCGATACTAGACTCGAAATTAGGATAAATTACAAATAAGTTCCTATACTATCGGATATCGAATATTAACATTTCGGATGGGTTCTAATCCATTTCGATATCCGATAAAATATCCGATTTGATATCCGATATCCGATACAATGGATAAAATCCTATAGGATCTCGAATATTCGGAAACGGATTCCGGATATCGGACAAATATTGACAGGCCTATTCTTCAGTTCTTCGAGTAATACTTCTATATCTCATAATCCTAGACTTTCTAGTCTAACCTATACGAATTTGTCTCTAGTACATAATCAATAAGCGACTCTTAGATGAAGTCATGATTCACTAAAATATGACAACCAAACTTGACATAACAATTCTTGGTGGGTTCAACCGATCTATAATCTAACATGTATCACTTGTCGAACCACGTTAAATATTTGTCTTCTCTATTTACCTTTCTTCAATTCGATTCTTAACCCTAATTTCCAATAATCGTCATCCATCGTGTTTAGTGCCTAAATATAAATTTGGGTACAAACAAGTGTTTAGGGCCAGGTTTTTCCTAGACGTAATATGATAAACCAAGTCGTAATTTTTTTTTCCTAACCGCTATATATGTTACGGCGAAGTCGATTGCTCAAAGTCCCATCTGTAGTGGTCATGGCTATGTTTTTCCTAACCTGTATCTTCTTCTTTGTTTGCAAATTAATCAAGCGGTAGTGTTTACGGCTAGGTTGTTCCTATCCGTAATTTGAGAAACCAAGCCATAAGTATTATTTCCTAGCCGCTATTGGTGTTACGTCTTGGTCAATTGCTGAAGGTCCCATCTGTAAAATTATTTACGGCTGGGAATGCCAATTTTTTCTGACCTTTGTTTCATGTTACGGATTGGTTGTATCCATCTTTCCCAACCATATTTACTCATTTTATTTTGTTTTTTGGTCTTGTTTGAACACCGTTATATAAAATTTGATATGTAATCAACTTTGAACAGATGAAATGAAACAAGGAAGAAAATATCACAAGAACTAACACCTTGTAATGTCCCGACTCCGCAACCTCATCACAAAAAATCATTGGGTGAAAATGAAAGTAATGGAAGTGGAGCTTTGAATGGTGGAGGAAATGTAGGTGGAATTTCCACTGGTGGAGGAAATAAATGTGGAGTTGAAAATTGTGGAGTAAGTGAAGGTGGAATTTCCATTTTTGGAGGAAGTGAAGGTGGAGGAAATGAAGGTAGAGTTTCCATTGGTGGAGGAAATGAAGGTGCAATTGTGGTTTTTCAAACAAGCTTTGCTGCTGATATTGATAAGGGTAAAGCCGTATAAGTAGAAAACAAGAGGGAGAAGATGAAGTATCTACAAAAAGATTCAGTAAGAAAAATCATTGATGCTATGGAGTTTTTACCTTCCAAGAAGAATGAGAGACCTTCGGGTGAGCCAAGAGATCGATCTGTCTTGTTTGCCCTCCTTTTTAGTGCAAACCTTCCAGGTGGAATGAAACACAAATTGTGGGATATTTTTCTCTTTTCCAGGTACGTTTGTGTTTCCATATACAAATGTTTTTCTAATTTTCTATTGCTTTGTGCCTAATATCTTATTTATAATATTTTTTCCCATAGTCATGGGCTTACGACCATTTTTAATGCTTGAGGCCTTTTCGGGACAAGAAGTAGCCTCTAAAGAAACCTACAAGAGGAAGATACCCCTTTGGACGGACCCAATGGGTAAAGAGACGAAAATTGTCGAAATGAGGAAAACGTTGGATGCTTTGACAATTGATGATGTGGTTTTTGATCCATATTTGAGACTTGATGAAGATGGGGAAGATAAAGGTTGTGATAGAGTATTTTCTGATGCGGCGACCTACCATGGACCTTTGTTTCATCCAACCGGTTTCGTTATTTTAGATCATCGTAGAACGTTCCGTCAAATTGGTATTGTCCAGAAACGAGTACCTAAAACTTCTCGTTTTAAACTAAGTGTACGCAACTCCCAATTTACTGAGAAGGATTTCAAATTGACCTATGAACCAGAACCATCGATCGATCATTATTGGAATGCTTGCTCCAAAGAAGTAAACTAAATGATTAAAATATGGCTTGAAGATTCTCATGGCACTTACGATGCGGATACGAGTTACAAATAGTATCAAGAATGGTCTCATCTTTATGTAGAAAATTTGGATCCGGAAGCGAGAAAATACTTCAAGAAGGGAGAGAGTTCGACATCAAGGATATCAAGGGATGATGATAGTGATTGGAATGAGGTGGTGGTATGTATACTACTAATCTTATTTTTGTATATGTATTTGTTTTGATTATCTACGAATAATTAAAGTTTGTGTATTTGATATGAAAAATATATAAAGAGTTAATTAGGTGGTCTAGGACTTGAGTCGTACCATTAATTCGGTGACAAGTTAACGGTGCCAGAACAAATATTACTCCAGAATCTAGTTAAAAGCATAATAAACCCTGACAAAGGAGGTTTAAATGCTTATGAAGATGACCAACCAAGCACTACTCCATTTTTAGCGTTTAGTAACAACCTCCTTCAGTTACAAAGAGGGGTTGCAACAGTTTGAATCTGTTACGAAAGTCGATGTTGCAAATTTTTGAACTGCTCATAAGCCGTTGCGAATTTTCGGTCGCAACAGTTTCTAACTGTTGCAACCTAAATTTGTCGCAACAGTTTCAAACAGTTGCGAAATTAGGAGGACTCAACAGTTTCAAACAGTTGCGAAATTAAAATCGCAACAGGGGGCTGCAATTGTGAATTTCTTGCAACGTCAAAAAAATAGTGGTTTTGACTGGTCAAAACCAGGCTACACTTAGTCCCCTGTAACAAAATTAAGTTAACCTGTTCTTTTGGAAATCAAGTTAATCCAAAAAAAAAATGTTGAAATTGAATGAACATTATTATCTGACTTCATTTTACGAGTTCAACAAACTACAATCTCTTCTAAATGTGAAAACAATTACATAACACTATAGAAATATGAAGAGTATACATTCTTATAGAAAAACTGCCAAAAAATATAAACTTAATAAAACAATTCAGTTTCAATCCTAATTAAAACATGGAAGCATTGGTGAACCTGGACTGGCAGAAAGACTTGAAGATATATTGACAAAGAGAGGCGGCCAGCTACTTATCGAGCATACTTTCCTGTGGGCACTACGAAAACAACAAGTTTTAATATCCAGGTAAAAGCTCTTACTAGTTTGCAGTTGCTATTTAGAAAGCTCATCCTTAGATATCTGATGCAGTCCTCATGCATAATACTTATTCCTGTCAACAAAATAATTTCAAAGTGCAAGTTACTAATTAACATACTACTAGCTATAAGCACAACAAATAATGAATCAAAATGAGAACAAAATTAAAGAACTATTTTTGCAGTGCTAAGGAACAAATAATGATGTCATATGCATTTTATTTTGCTACCACAAACATTACATATCCCTGCAAGTTTGTAAGGTAGATAGTTGTTATAGGACAACAAGACTAGTTACACTTACTGATAATTATGCTAGCTAGGACATATCCAATGAATAAAATAGTGACCAACCCTTTTATATTTTTCATAAAAGCATGAACTGCACATATTTTTTCTTCAAGTTTTTATTCTAATAAGTGTCGTAACAAATACTATCTAGTAGTTCCATCCAAAACGAAGTAAAAATGACAAAGAAAACAAACTTATGCTAACTCTAAAAATGGTCATAAGGGGCAGTTTCTTTCAGCTTACTTCTAGCTTTATCAATAATTGTAGACGGAATGTAAAGCATAATATCAAACATATCCAAGATTTATTAGAAAATAGCAGGGTGCTTCAAAACCTTGCAAAAATACTTGACTAAATAACTAAAACTTAGATATCCTATAACATGAAGAAACAACCAAATGTTCAGCTCTCCATGTATAGAGAAAATAAAAAAAAATAAAAAAAAATCAAGCATTCAGTCGAGAGTTACACATTTAGCTAAATTCTCTATCCGTTACCAGAGATCAAAACAACCTACACCATAATCCCCTAAAAAAACCCTGTACCCATAAAAAAAAAACCTCCTAATATCCTGAGACATATCGTTATCTGTAAGAGGACAACTCAATGTTAGTATCTTGCAACTCTCTTGACATTTGAGCTACCTTTGAGAAACTCAATTGAGAAAATACCTTCGGTCTTGTGATGATTATTCCCTTAACGTACGACAAGAGATTGAATAATACTGCAGTGATTTTTGTACTCCAACAAAGCAACGATCTAAATCGGGAACTTGATCCTACCATAATATTTACAATGTAAAGCGACTTTAAAAAAGATGGGTGGAGTAAGACATAAGACACTAAAGCATGGAAGCTTCATTAGAATAAGCTAAACTACATGCACTTATTACGTGACAGACAAATCAAACATCCATAACCCAAGTTGTGATATGACACCTCCAGCCATTAGCATCCAAGATGAGATATTGGTGTTTTGAAACCATACAGAAGCATCGCAAAGTAGCAGAAAACGGCACTATAGTCACAAGTTTATGTTTATACAATCCCTCAGAAAAATATTCAAAAGAACACTTTTAAATCCTATAATGCAAAGAGTTTATGTTTATATAACTCCAACTAAGTAAGAATACCAAAAACTGAAGAGTTAATTAGTATTTGGGTCGTAGATTTTGGTACCCTTTAGTGTTTGGGACCTAAGTTTCTTTTTTATAGTGTTTTGGTCGTAGGCCCGTTAGTCAAAACGGTCAAGTGGTCAAACTGTTGATATCTGTTAACTTTTCTTAGTTATCCAATTTACAGGCTGCTCAATCTCTTTCGTTCAACACTGAAATACATGGAAGCAAGTAAGGTTCTTCTTGTTTTCTTGGCAAAAAAACACACCAAATTTACAATGTATATTTTAACCTATTGATTCTCTTCTAACCTGTTAACAACACCCACTGAACCACGACTCATGTACAAAACTAATTCAGACTGGATGGGGACTTCTATCGAACACTTGCTGGTCAGGACTTAGTAATGGTGTCGTTCATTACCGAATCATCTTCTGCAAATGCCAATGGAAAATCCCTGCAAATTCATATTAAAAAAAAACAACAACAGACATTTCCAATCATTTGTAAGTCTTAAAGAGAGATCAATCCCGCACCGTACATTCCCCTAAACCATCAATAACAAATCTACTTTAATGGTAGCTAGCTTGTTTATAATGGTAACAAAACTCCCTTATTCTCTGCTGATTTCTTGTTGTAACTATGTAAAAATTCCAATCCAACACAAACCCATCCCCTACTTCTTGTGAAACTCTGAAATACTCGTTTAGTTTCTTCGTGAGATGATAGCTGCATTCTTTTACGAGTGAAGGCATTAGAATTTCTCTCACCAGGAATTACCGGAGCGGGATTAGGCACGAACATCAAATTTTTCTTCATCAGCCAGTCAAGTGTGGCATCATCACCGTCATGCAACATGGCTTTCTCGAAGCCTTCCGAAGCATCGGTGGAAGCCCCTTCATCAGCACCACTCTTCCAACTATCGGAGTTCTTCTTGGTTTCAGTCTCTTTGTTAGCATGGGCCTCAACATCCTCACCATCAGAGCTATCTTCTCCACCAGCTACTTCCCCACCAACTGCCTTCTCACCCTCCCCCCCAAGAACATCTCATTCATCATTTGGCGAGACCAAAGAAAACTCCTCAGCTAACCCCATAGCGGTGCTAATATCCATCGGACCCACAATGGAATAAATTCTACCAAAATAAAATTCTTGATTAGGGTTCGTCGGATGAAGCTCAGCATCCTCATTCCCCTGACCTTTCATTGACCCAATGGGAGGATCGTTCATCGGAATATCAGACATAACTTTCTCCCCACCAGTTCGTCGCCAACATCGTCAACGCTTTCATGACTAGGTGCATGTACGCTCCTCATCATCGGTAATCTCCTCATCAGAGTCCTCTTCTTCATTCACCGGGCTGTTTACCTCGGGGATCTCTTTTTCTCCTTCACCAATAGTGGAAGACTGAACGGGGCCAAGCTTCTTCTTCTTCGAGGACTGCGGCAAAGCACTTGATCAACTTCTGATCCTAGGGGCAAATATACATAAAACAATACACTTTTGTAATTACTGGAATCATACCTTGACAGTAGGAGAACTCTTTGAAGGAAGAGCTGCCTCGGAACTCTTCTCCTCGTCAGCAACATAAAAAGCATACTCAAAGTTCATACCATCAAAATTTAATTTCCAAGGACAGAAGTCACCATAGCGGGATGGAGCACTCTCACGAGGTTGACTACGTTCAACGTGATGCCATCCATGTTGACCAGACACACAACCATAGGCTCAGGGACCAACTACTTCAATAACGATGGCGTGCCACTCGTAGTCATGATCACGCTTAAGTCATTCATTCTTGGGGAAAATCTTTTGAGAAGGAGTCCCTTCGGTCCCAGGGACGAAACGAAGCTTCGAGTCAATCACTTCACTCAGAAGGCGAACCTCACCTTGAGAAGCTGCAATCGTACGAAGACCCACACTCCATGGCTTACGATTCCTACTGTTGACATAATCTCCGAAGGAGGCGTTGAAATTCGCAGTAGTATAAAAGGCCCTCTCAGCAGGGTTGGGGACGTAACATGTCATCGTTGTCTCACCTTTACTCCGAAGATAGCACTCCTTCAATGATCGAAGATAATTTCCACTCAGTTGTACCACCGAGCGACAGTGAGTATGAGGAGTAGAACCCTCACGATTGGACAGAGCATCGTAGTAAAAAAGAGTCCCCCGACTTATACAAAGGAAACATCAAACCAGCTTCGAAGGCCCCCACTGTTGTCAGCAAATGGAACTCATCGTACTTATAGTGACGATCATATCATAAGTAAGATCTTCGTCTGGAGCGTAAAATCGAACGTCAAAAGCCTCAAGGCCATGCTTCACCTTAAATGCTTCGAGGTCCACATGCTTAAAAGTAACCTTCTTTTTGCCTACCGGAACGCTTCGGATAACTGGGGCAACGTCATAACCAGCGGAGTTGCTCAACGACGTCTCCTTAGGATGACTAATATCTGAAGCTTTTCTCTTAGTTGACGGATTCCTTGACAGGTCTGCCTTCGACGCAGCACCTTTAGCAGAAGGTTCCTTCGTAGGGATGATAGACTGCGGAGCCTTGAGCTTCTGAAAGGGAACTTTAGCTGGGGCAACAGAACGAAGGGGTTAGCGGCTCACCACGTTTAGGAGAAGGATGTTGCACGTTCGGCGGTGCATCATGTTGAGAAGCAGGATTAGCTACAGGACGATTAACCGCATATCGAGAACCCTTCGGTGGATCACCCTTTTTCGTTGATGAGACCCTGAGACTAGATGCAGAAGAAGTCTTCGGAACTCGAAGATCTTACTGCGAAGACCTAGATACACCACCCTTCGGCGGAGATATATAAGGACTTCTAGATGGAGGAGATCTGTAGGGACTCGATGGCGGAGTTTGGTAAGGAACCCGATGACGATCGGCCATACCTACAAGGGGCATAAAAACAAGACAAAGATTAACAGAAAAGATAATGAAAATCATAAAACGAACAGGGGCAAGTATATATACTTTCGTATATTTTGTTCTTCAACACAAAACCAAGAAACAACAGCAGAAAAATGATCATCAGTCATGGTTATCAATCAGAATCAGTATAATGACGCCATACCTGAATCAGAAGTGTTACGATAAGAACCAAGATAATTTACGAGCGCCTGATGGAAAGCGACAGAATATAACCCCTTAAATCTTCGACTCTAAACAACACCAACAAAAGTTAATGGCTAGAGAACAAAAAATAGAAGAAGAAAAGGGAGGAGATTCAGAGAATGAAGAGTTGAAGACTGACAAGAGAATGAAGAAGGAATAATTTTTTTGTCAATGACATTCTCTCTCCTATTTATAGCACCAAAGATGATAAAACTTTCCCATGATTCAAGAAGGAGTTATTGCAAGAAGTGGGAAACGTGCCCTAAAATTTAGGGGAAGTTATTATGGAGAGATAAAGAAGATGAGAAGACAGTTTTCCTCTAACTTTGACTAATAGTCAAATCAGAAGAAAATGGGCAAATTGTATACACATAGTTGATCACTCACCGCGTGTCAGTGAAGTTACACGTGGAGGATACACAAGGCACGATGCCACGTCTCAACACAAAAGGGGCATCTGTCATCTACATATATCAATCATCAAGATAAACTGAAGGCTAAGATTCGAGGAGCACTGAAAGAACGAGCCACCGCGAAGTACTGAAGAACATCCAAAGATCTGCTTTATCTCATCTCGAGGAAGATCCAAGATCGACGGTGAGGATTAGTCTCACCGACGAGGATGTGATGGGGGCATAAGACACCTCTCTGACGCGTGCAGACCGCCCCAACCACCCGCATTAAACACCCTAAAGCATAGGGTACATGTCAATTGATCTGTGGAGGAGAAAGAGGCAACCCATCGCGTCCACATATGACCGTTGGAGCCATCGGTCTAGAACGAAGATACCAGCGGTTTCAGCGCAAAGTCCAAGAAGATAAGGTCATAAATAACTTTGATAGTGGACCCCATGTACTATCCCTATAAATACCCCCTCTCCACTAACAGAAGAGGGGTCGACCAAACTTGAGTAAGAGAATATGAGAGAGAAATAGGAAGAGTAAGTATGAGTTCTATTTCCCCTTTGGCTTCGTTATTCACACAGAGTCATTTGACTTTCATTGTAACTTCTAAATGTATAATGAAACACCAACCCCCGTGGACGTAGGCCTTAGTGATGGACCACGTAAATCATCGTCTCATTTACATTCAGCACTTTACTTTCTGCCTTTATTACTATACGTTGATGTATTACATATCTCGATCGTACGAGTAACTAGTTTACTCCCCCATGACTAGACAAGGACGAGCCCGAAGGCTCTGAGTCGATGAGTCATCGTTTCAACATAGTTTACTTATGATTTATTCTCCTTTATAAGTGTATGAATGAATGTGAATATTGTTTGTGAACACGTGGATGTCATCGTTATTTCTGTGTTGACAACTATATATTGGTTTACACCTTTTCTTTCCAGCGAAAACGATTGAAGACATATAGTATGTAAGAAGAAAACAAACGGAAGAACTGTATATCTACGAGATATGGATTTTTATAAGAGTTTAAACACCTTCTCAGAAACAGTTGAAAAGATACGTTCTTTCTGAACCAGTATCTAACAGAGAAAATTTTGATGGGGGCTTTTTTTTTTGAAGGGGGCATGGGGAACCAATGACATGTTGACATATGATGGGAAAAGACATGTCTCTTCGAACTTACCATGTCAAAACATTTCAAACAGGAAAAACGGTTACTTCAATTTTCAAGCACAAATTTGAATTTGAAAAGTGTTTTTTCTTGATGTAGCATATTCATAAGAAGTCTGGACAAATTCAAAAAAAAATAAGAAGTCTGGACTACTGACCCGAATACTGCCATTAGAAACAGAAAACTCAAGCAACGATTCATATTTAGCCATCAGAAACGGAAACTTAACCGAAACTGTAATATTGAATCATCTGACGTCTTTTTTGCGTAGATTTTTTCCTTTGTTTACCACTTCATCCCATTACCTTTGTATCGTTTCTACTATCTTTTTTTTTCATCAATGGACAATATAGCGAATAGCAAATGCAAGCTTTAGATTATTTTCTAACTCAACCCACCATTTTTTTTTTAACTCAACCCACCATATTTCTGACTTTTTATACTTGACTGTATGGCATGATTTGTAAGTTCTAAAATAATTGCTTCAGACATATAAAGGAAGCAGCATTTATCTTCAATGCAAGTTTTCAGAACTGAAGGTTATAAGTTATAACGGGTTAGAAAAATAACTTGTTAATCAGAATATAATTTGAATATAATTTAAAAATGACGAAATTATGTTTATCACCCGTAAAGCTCCAAACTCCAAATCTAATCAGAATATTGTTGTGAAAAATATATAAGGAGCATGAGATTTGAGCAACGAGATATATTGAGTGGAATTTCTCCTACCAATGTTTCAATCGAAAGATCGAAGTGTTTCAATCGAAAAAGATTGCCTATTTGCTGCGGGATTACTCCGTTTAAATTGTTGTCATGGAGGATGAGATCCTTACCAACTTAGCTAGCCGGAGATACCAATTGGTAGTCTCGTTTTTTTTTTTTTGGAAGAGAAAAGTTTATATTAAAAGAAAATCCAAAAAGTACAATCAAAAGCAAAAGAGCCAGTATTCAGCCAAAAACATCATCCCAAACCAGAGTTACATATTAATACACATATTAATAGCAACCAGAGTTACATACTAATTTGTGGTCTCGTTGGAGGCAGGCTAGAAGTGTCACTACTCATTGGGTCGGACTCAGAATAACAAAAAGAATTCTTAACTAGTTACAATTGTGCATATATCAAGTTCTATGACAACATAATTCTCCCTTTCTCGAGCACATTATATGTTCAATCCATTACGACTAAGGTTGAAACTGTTTAGAGCAAGATTTCAAGAAATTTGTCGAAAAGCGTTGAGATATTGCGTAGCAATGAACTCTGTTTACGGACCAACAAAAACTACTACTTTAAGATGAAAAAACTTGAATATATGTAGGTTCCAAACTTACAGATGCAGATGAATCGGGAATACAAATGATCAAGTGCACAGATGGTATAGTTTTCTCCATTCTTCACCATTGGTCTAAAGAGATACCTAGAGTTTACTCTATTTTACGAGCAGTGTAAAAGAACAAAAACAAAGAAGGAAACATTTTACGGCAGTGTAAAAAACAAAAACAAAGCTGGAAACAAGAAAAAGTGGTTACGACTTGCGTATATTACATGACATGAAGGCTGCTGGAGGCTTTCTTATAAAAGGTGCTTTAGCACGAGTTCGATCATAGATTTGCTGATGCCAAACTTTGCCTATTTCAAAACCTGGAATTACGGGTTTCAAACCACAGTGTGATGTAGATCAATTCACGGTCTTAACTCCAGCAAATTATGCAAAACAATCCATTCTTTAGCCTACTTTGCAAATACAAGTCCTCCAATATGTTTGTTTCGTTTTTGTTTCTTATGGTTTGCGAGTCATATTAAGCTGATTCTAACTTTTATTATTTTAGAGAGAACCGACCAAACAAAGAAAAGAGAGACTGAACAGAACAACCCAAAAACTAAAGGAAATAAACAACCCACTGACTGACACAGCAGTGAACCGAAGAAACTATTAACCAGAAAAGAAGAGAAATAAACCACCAGTAAGAATCCCTACACACTCCCACCACCTGCCTCAATCAAAAACAACCAACTTCCCATTCCAAGAAAAGAAAAGAGTTCCATCACACAGCCTGCCGAGGCTCTAGGAAAACTCTTGATCTCTACCGTAAGTTGTTGTTCACTTTCTGGATTTACCAAGCCAGTATCCCGAGTACCGTAACAAATGGTCATATTTTGCAAAGCTTTCGCATACTTCAAAATCAGTTTCACTAACTTCAACTCGTTTTGGTTACCAACAAATTCCATAAAGCAAACTGATTTAAGGTGTGGAAATAAACATCCAGTGGTCACATTATCGAGCCCCGTACTATCATCTCCAGTGTCATAGCTGCTTTCACCCGCATTATTGATGTCGCACTCACCATCATCAGAATCATCTCTATCGCCTTCATTGTCGTGATTGTTTTCTTCCTCAACAAAGTCGATATCCTGGTCTTCGTTGTCATCATCCCCGTCGCTCTCAGTGTCATCACTGTCGTCCTCAGCGTTAGAGTCTTCTTCTTCCCCTTTAAAATACTGGAAAGGAAATCGAAAACAAATTAATTATTGTAAACTTGACAAATTAACAATATTATGCTGTTTATCGAATCACAGCAAGTAAAGAGAACGGCTAGTTCTGAAGTCAGAAGACTTGCCTTAAAAAATACGAGGGACTCCAGATTAGGCGCTGCTTTCAGCAAAGCAATTAGTCCTTGATCAGTGGTGAGACTGTCAGCTATTTCCAACATTTTGACATTTTCAAATGTTGGAAATGTTGGCAAATTGTTTGATAGACTGCGTGAAGAGAAGATAGCCTAGAAAGAGAACCCAACAAATAAGTCAGATTAAAGGATAGATAGAAGTAGAAAGAAACAAAGGAACTACTTTAAGTAGAGACGCAGGGATGAATACCTGAAGGGTTTCATCATATAAAGTAAGAGTTTGTACATGTGCAAGGGCCCTAAGTAACTCATGTGTTCCTGCACCACCTTCGTCTTCAAAAGATAGATAAACATCTGCATCAACTAGTTCTTCAAAGCTAGACAAAACAAACTCTTTTGCAATATACCCCGAGTAAGAGAAACTGACTAGCCTTGGTGCATCAATTTTGAATTCACATTCTTGTAAATCATTTTCCCCGTCACACAAAGTAAAAATATTCAACAGTTTGAGTGTAGGTGCTGATATACAGAAATTCCTCAAACGATAAATGCAATGACCCAGAATCAGTTCTTCAAGAACAGGTGAATTTGAAAATATTTGCTCATTCCAGCACTTCTCGGTAAATTTAAAATGGCTTAGTTCAAGGCGCTTGAGCCTTGGAAAAGAGATAGATTTAGGAAGGCATATACTAGGTCGAGTTTCTAGTTGCAAAGATATCAGTGATTCACAAGTAAAAAGTGATAAAGGAATAAACAATGGGTGTTTTTGGCGTAAGGTTAGACCGAGTTCCTTGACGTTACACCTTACTACAGAGGAGATCCAATTATGAACCCGATTTTGATTCAAGTGGTGGCTCCAACTGAGGGAGAACTTGTCTAGATTAGACAATGTATGACGACTCAATGTTCCATCCACAAAATCCATAAATTCTTCTGTCTCCAAGGAAGTTGGTGCGACACACCATGGTTTAGAAAAATGAAGGGTCGGGACAGTTGTCCAAACGTAGTTCCATTTTTATGATAATACGCTAGTACAAGCACCCTCCTTGATGTCAAGGAAAAAATGGATTTGGTGAAGAAGAGATTCTGGTAAATTACTGATCCTATCCTTTGCTGCCTCCCTCATACCGATATGTGTCCCCTTGAATAAATAAAAAATGCTTAATTAGTATAAATGAAAAGATCTGTAACCCTAATACAGATTATGCAGTAATGAACATAAAAAATTAATGGAAGTGAAAGAATCATAACAAGGAAATGAAGATTCAACTCATGGAATATATCTCGAGAATTCAAATATATACCTTTGACGTTCTTCAACAGAATTTCTTTAATCAAATGGCGAAGGGGGTTTTTATAGATTCAAAGGAGACTGTTGGAGAAATCCATTCACATCCTTTGGATAAAAATGTTAACACGTGAATGGACACATCTATTAGTTCACAACTTAATTTAAATTCGAAAGGGTTTATATGAATGGCCACATACTAATACAGTAACAACAATTACTAAGAACCATCTCTATCAACTAGCAGAAGCGAAGCTCGAAACAACCCCAACAGGTAAAAACAAAGAAAAGAGGGAGATAGAACGTGTGATGATCGGCTGTTCCAGTCAAATGACTCAAATCAAAAAATCCTTCCAACTTGAATGGAAATAATTTGATTTTGCAAAGAATAATCTGGACAACAAAAACAAAACCCCTTTAACAAATTAGAAATATTGCTTACTTGGAAGTTGAATGGAACCAAGATCGAAGAAAAAGGTAGGAAGGGGGCAAAGTTCTGGTTGATTAATGTCACAGCAAATGGGAGAACGGATAAAGGGTTTGCTAGAGAGAAACCAGAAAAGGGGAAAACAGATGGAATAACATAGAGGGGGACTCTGCTTTTAATGTGGAGATCAGGAAGAATGAAAGAGGGGAATTTATTAAAGTTTCCAGATTTGATGGAAGCAAAAGGAGAAAGAACATTATATGTATCCCTAGAGGTGATAATAATCTGGTTTGGTGGAATTTTGGAAAATGTTTGGAGTCATTAATGGAAACTCAGGTACAAATTCAATCTCCACCAACCGAAATTAATTTTCCCTCTCATCATATAAACATTAATTACCCTATCAAGGACAGAATGTCTAGGGTAGCAGTAACATACCCTGGAACCGAGTTGCTAAATCGGTTTCACAAAAATTGGGTTGGGATAGATATCTCAAACTTAACATTATCAGCAGATCTCAGGCCATACTCCTAATAACGATGAAGAATGGATGAAAACATGGGAACCTTAAGTATTGTCAGAAGATGGTTCCAATCTGTCAGTCAGAAGATGGAGCTGTGAAAAAAAAAATGCATCCCAAGCGATTATATCAAGTAGATAAAGCATCGGATCAACATCAAGGGTCTCCCATTGATTTACTGGACAACAAAGAATTTTCAAGACATAGGGGAGATGCTTGGGGGATTGGCAAAGATATCTAAAGAAACATCAGAAATCAACCCGGCCATATTTGAGATTGCAGTTAACGAAGATATTTCAAAATTCCTGTGGGATTAGAGATTGGAATCTCTGACGAGCTAACAACGACAATCATACTATAACCTCCTTGTTCAACATTTTTAACAGGAAAAATGCAAATCAAATGGAGAATCCATCTATGGATCTGGAGGTCATGGAGGAAGGAGAGGGGATTAGGAGGGCGGAGGAGATTGTCTCAGACACACCGATTCATTTGATAGATGCACCTGCAACAAATACTACATCAACAAATGTCATAACATATCTTCAAACAGATTCCAACAAATACTACATCAACAAATGTCATAACATCTTCAAACAGATTCCAATCTCTCTCAATGTATGTAAATTCACATTTGAGAATTAGAAATGGGAAGGTGATTATAGACATTGAAAAACTAAGTTCAGATGCGGCAAACAACATAGATACAAAATCAAACACGGTGGAGCTTTTAATGGAGGTAAGTTGCAATTTAGGCACCAACCACAGCAACAAAAATAAGGAAGTCCAGTGTATTTTTGCTGGAATTGTAGAAAAGCATGAAATGGGTTTGATCACTTCAAAGAAAGGAGCAGGGGTTGTTACAAGTCAAAGAGCTATATATGGAGGAAGGGGAAATGATTATTTCCAATGTGTGTTGAAATTATACCATGGAATGCAAGGGGCCTTAATGGTTGTGACAAAATAGACTATCTCAAAGAACTGATAAAAGTACATTGGCCAAATTTTGTAGTTATCCAGGAAACTAAAATGTGGAAGATTACAAGGTCGCTAGTAAACTATTTATGGGGAGGAGAGAACAAAAAATGGTGCATGATACCATTGAGGGGCTTAGCAAGGGGATGCTTACAGTTTGGAATACGGATACTTTGAACTGTGTGGATGAGATGTAATATCTCCAACACCATAAGTCAGAAATCCAAGAACATCTCAGATGGGTTTGAATAGACATCAACAAATGTGTATAGTCTTTGTGATGATGATGAAAGACTTGATTTATGGCAAGAACTAGATGATTTGTCAGGATGGGCTACCCCACCATGGTGCATTGTTGGAGATGATAATGTTATAAGAAGAAGATGGTAGAGGAATAGAGCTGGAGGTTCAAGGTTAGGAAGATAATTGTTCAATGACTTTATGGATTATCAAGATATATCTGATTGACTTACCAGCAAGCTGGGGGCTCTATACATGGTCAAATATGCAAGATAATTCGGTTCTATGTAAATTTGATAGGGTGCTGATGATGTCTTCTGCATATGCAGGTAAATATTCTGATCTGCTCAGATCATCATATCTAGAAATGCATCGGATCATTCACTCTTAATTACCAGTAATAACATCAAACAAACACTTCCTTTCAGAATTGAAAGTTACTGTCTAAAAAATAAGACTTTCCACAATAATTTAAAGATTTGGTGGAATGCAATATTATTTACTGGATCACCAAGCTTCATTTGGGCAAAAAAGTTACAAAACTTAAAGTTCTTCTAATGTAGCACATGTTAGAGCTTAATTAATTATCCTGATGTAGGACATTCGTTAGATTTATGATTTATATTTTATTATTATTGTTAGAGTTTAATTAATTTAGAGTAGTATTTCTTTATTTTAGAATTACTTATTTTTAGTAATTATTTAATTGTAGCTCATTATTTATTTTAGGGATTTCTTATTTTCCAAGTTTGAGTCTTAGAGTTATTTAAATAGGAGACAAGTTCTATGTAGAAAATATACACATTATTATCAATCAAAAACCAATATTGAGATTTCTCAACAATTCTTCTATTTTACTATCAAAATTCTTTATTCACACTTCCGTTCTGCATTATCTTCCTATAAAGGTGGAGCAGAGAGCAATATGGGAAAACTATAAAGGAGGAGTTGGTGAAAAATATAGATGAACTTAATGTGCAAGAGGAACAAGGAATATTAAGGGATGCTGGATTTATCAATATAATGCAGTGGAAAGCTGACTTGAAACTAGGTCTAATCTTAAATTTCTATAAAAAGGAGACTGCAATACAAGATACACGCACCAGACTGCAAATGGTAGAAGGAAGAGGAACAACATACATAAACTTGCCATTCAAGGAGAAGACAATTTCAACCAGGCAAGGATAAAGCGTGAGTTTGGGAGCACTTCTCCTCATTATTTAAAGAACAACATGATTGGAGGCCTCAAGTAGAGAGTAATAGCTGGTCAAATATTAGTGAGGCTGAAAGGGAGTGGATGGAAAGACCCTTAACAGAAGATGAAATATGGGGCATCATCAAATCTTGTGGCAACAACAAGTCACCTGGACCTGACGGATACAACCATGAGTTACAAGTGTGCTTGGAAGATTATCAAACATAATCTCATGGTTGTTTTAAATGAACTACGTATGGAGGAGAAACTCAACTATAAAGTTAAATTCCCCTTCATTTGTTTGATTCCAAAGAAAGAAGAATGCACTAGCCCTCAACATTATAGACCAATAAGCTTAGTCCACTGCAGTACAAGATCATATCAAAAGATTTAACTGCAAGACTCAAGAAAGTACTTCTGAAGCTGATCTTTGTACATCAATGAGCATTTTTCAAGGGAAAGCACATTTACGACGGGTTATTAGCTGCTGGTGAACTGGTTGATGCAATACTAAAGAGGAAAACCCAGGAATTTTATGTAAGTTGGATATTGAGAAGGCGCCTTCAAAAATGTCAACTGGCACTGTTTAGATGCAATTTTGGAAAACACTGGATTTGGATATCCAAGTGGAGGAGATGGATACAATGGGCACTTTCATCCTCACAATCCTCAGTTTTGGTGAATGGAACTTCAACAACTAAGTTTAAGAATTTCAAAGGATTGAGACAAGGTGACTCTATGTCTCCTTTTCTCTTCCTTATTGTTGCTAAAATTTCACAAAGCTACTAAAGAGAGCATAGCAACTCAACATGATCACATGGTTTCAAATGGACACTCATCTACAAATATCTCACCTGCGGTTTGCTGATTAAACTTAAATCTTCTTGGATGCCACGGAAGATCAAGTGGAAAATCTTCTAATGATTCTACAGGTGTATATATGAAGCGATTACTGGTTTTAAAGTCAACCTAGAGAAGAGCACCATAATTAGCATTGGTGCTGACCATAGGGTTCAAGATCTAACAAGAATCCTACACTGCAAGGTAGAGAAACTACCTTTCAAATACCTAGGCCTACGTTTAGGATCATCAACAAAACAAAAAAGTGTCTGGGATTGCATCATAGATAAGTTCAAGAACAAACTTGCAGTATGGAAAAGAAGATTTTTCTCTAGAGCAGGGAAGATTATGCTTATTAATTCAGCTCTGGCTAGCCTATCAATGTACGCACTTCATGTCACTTATGCATATGTCAGCCTCAGTAGAAAAGAAAATGGTGAAGATCATGAGAGACTTCTTATGGGGATCTACTGTGGAAAAAAAAAAGATATGTTTGTCTTGGGACAAGATGTGCAATAAAAAGGAAGATGGAGGAATGACAATAAAGAATTTGGGACTCATGAATTAATAAAGCTTTATTAGCTAAATGAAACTAGAGGTACTCTAAGGAGGAAAAAATCCGTACAACAGAAGACTAAAGGATCACCCCCGTTTTTTTGACATTTTAAAATATAGGCCTGTTGGATGTTTTCCCTCTAAATCTATTTAAAAAGTCAATTTCTCTGAATTTTGGTCAATTTCTCGTTGATGAGATGGGAAATTTAATTGCAAGATTACACTTTTACCCTTTAGTGAAGCCACATATCTAATATCTACATCTGTTACGTGGCGAAAGCATTTGTGAATACGTACATCTCTAAGAAAGAAATTGGAGAGCTACGATTTAACCCTTCGTTATTAACGCAAGCTAATCCAACCCTTTTCGTTAGTTTTTCTTTCTCCATTTATGTTTGTCTACTCCATCCATCTCTGTTCTTCATGTTGTTATGGTAGCAACAATGATAATTTTATGGTAATTTTATTCTTATTAACAACAACGAAACTATAGGAGCAGTAGGAGCATCTTCATCGTCATTATCTCAATATATGATTCGGTTTTCTCTTTTGATGTTTTCAAAAATCACCAACTAAGACAAAGATGGAGACAGGGAGATGCTGATAATAAATTTACAAGAAGGCTTGAGTTAGAGATTTTGTTAACTGATCCAAGGTAAGACTTGGGTTTGACTTAGATTTTGATTTTGTTTAATGTGTAATCTAAATTTGGAAATTCAAAATTAGGGTTTATGTTATATTCAGAGTTAGCGGAATTTTTTACTCTTTTTGTGTTATATTGATTTTGGTTTTTTTACAATTGTATTGATTGATTAATGAATTGAAATGGCTACAATCAGTTTGCAACCAAGACATGATGTTATATAAAGGGTAAGACACCAATAACAACAAAGATAAGAATGGGCTTGCACCTGAGATCCCAGAGGATTTATACCATTTGATCAAGAAAGATGCTGCTATTAGGAAGCATTTGGAGAGGAACAAGAAGGGAAAGAACTTTGAGTTTAGGTTGATTTTGGCTGAGAACAAGATTCGTCTTACCTCTTATTACAAGAGGCCAAGAAGCTTCCCCATCTGGAAATAGTAAGTTTGTCGAAGCATGTTCCTTTAATCTGATTTTACTATATACAGCCTGAGCAATTTTTGTATCAACAATTGTTAACTTAGGATATGGTGACCATTATCTCATTGTGTAGGTTCAATGCTTCTGCATTGGTAAAATGCAACCTGATAGCATAATTTGTGAACTTTACTACACTTGAACTGTAATTGGTGATGTTGATTTTCCTGTGAATCCCAAGGAACCACTAAGAGGTCTCACTCTGACACTAGCACTATAGAACGGTAAAGCATCAACCATATTTGTGAAATGATCGAAATAGTCAAATAGATAATCTAATATTATTAAGTTTTCCATCCAAAGATCCACGATAGGTGACTCCTCTTACATTACCGTTACTTTGTTATTGTGCCCTGTATGAGCAGATAGGGTTGGTTACAATTTGAATGGCTGGGAGATCAACCATTACTTACTTTTAGTGTCTTTAATTATATTTTAAGTATCATTGTGTTTCATGGATTAAAGATTACTTCAAGAAAATAAGGGATCGATGCAAATTGAGATACCGGGGGATTAATGAGCTATTATATCAACTAATTAATTGATCAACTAATGAACTATTTGATCATACTTCTCACAAATCTGCCTCCAGATGCCATTACACTCAATTTGCTCTTAGTTTGTAATTGATTGCGGTTCATTCTTCAATTTTGAGCTTGCACCATTGTTTATCTTGCGATTTTTTTGTGCCATATAATTAGCCTTTTTTTCATTATATTTTGTGGGTGTAAAGATTGATGCCTAATGAGTTGTGAGAGATGATTTAATGAACAGGTTATGCTCATGGTGGTTTGAGGGGTGAAGTTGCCAAGGAAAAACTAGGTCCTTTGAGGGCTATTGTCTTTGTTGTTGTTTGTTGATAATAAGATGGTAATGGGTTATGAAGAAGCTACTTTCCTGATTATTTTCCATTCCACTTCATTTCTGCTCGAGAGTTTTAGTATTTTTATTTTATTTTAGTATTTTTATTTTATTTTAGAGTGCCACATGTCAAATAGATAGTGACAAGTATAGACGGTTGTGTACAAATCAAACCGATGAGCTTAACTAGCGATTTAAAGGACTTGAACAGTATCTGGTTAACTCAGCGATTTAAAGGGCTACAAGGTCTTTTTAACATGACTTAACTGCTGACATGGAGGATAACTTTCCGTTAGCCGTTTGTTTATGGGTAAAAATCGTTTCTGCTGATTTCGGTAATTTCGGTGGGCGAGTGAGAAACTGGTTCAAACCCTAAACAAATGTGCTGCACGTGAGCAATTTATAGATTCGAGAGATCAATCTGTACAATTCCGGCCTAAACCAAGAAATGGTCGTTCCAGACTTGCTTCGGTCACAAAGTGGAGGAGAAGGGTTGATTTGGGGAGGGAAGCAAAGAAAGGTGTTGAGGAGAGTAGTATCTCGACTTGTATCATAAAGTGAAAGCTTAGGGAGCTTGCAAGAGGTGGAAGCTTTTGGGAGAGCTTGCAAAGTTGCCTTTCGAGAGTGTAGTATTTTTCTCCCGATCGAGACTTGTTGTCCGGTGGAAATAGGTAAGACCTATTTATACAAGTCGAGATTGAAACGTACCACGGCCTCATGAAGGAAGAGAGTAAAGGGTGAAATAATGGGAGGAGGTGGTAACCGCATGGTGTTAATGGGTGAAAACGTTTTTCACCATTATTTCCTCTTTTATTTGACCGCTTTATTCCTTTTCACGCTTTCTTAATGTGAGCGTAGTGTACGCTGCATCTTCATGACCGCCAAACTAAAACCCTAGAAAGCATCCCCGGTTTGTGTTGATGTCTCGAGTGTCGGTTGCATCTTAAGTGCAAGTGGTGCTGCTAGGGGCGCATGTGGCATGTGCCAATGGCATGTGCGGAATGCCTTTGTTGCGAGTTGCACCTCGAGCGCAAGTGGCAATGCCAGAGCTGCTAGTGGCGTGTGTGTCATGTGCCAATGGCATGTATGGAATGCCTTGGTGGTAGGTTGCACGGTTTGCAAGTTAGGCTACCAGCGTGTGTGTTTGGCATGTGCCAACGGCATGTGCGGAATGCCTTGGTGGTAGGTTGCACGGTTTGCAAGTTAGGCTACCAGCGTGTGTGTTTGGCATGTGCCAATGGCATGCGTGGCCGTTAGGGCCGTGGCCTTGGTGGTAGGTTGCACGGTTTGCAAGTTAGGCTACCAGCGTGTGGGTTTGGCATGTGCCAATGGCACGTACGGCCATGTTGACCTAGTTGCAAGTCTTGCAAGCCTAGGGCGCTATATTTGGCGTGTGCTAATGGCATATCGACTTGGAAATATGGCTTGCGGTACGTGTTGGCATGTGCCAATGGCACGTACGGCCATGTTGACCTAGTTGCAAGTCTTGCAAGCCTAGGGCTCTATATTTGGCGTGTCCCAATGGCATAGCGGCTTGGAAATATGGCTTGCGGAGTGCGTGTTGGCATGTGCCAATGGCACGTACGGCCATGTTGACCTAGTTGCAAGTCTTGCAAGCCTAGGGCGCTATATTTGGCATGTGCCAATGGCATAGAGACTTGGAAATATGGCTTGCGGTACGTGTTGGCATGTGCCAATGGCACGTACGGCCATGTTGACCTAGTTGCAAGTCTTGCAAGCCTAGGGCGCTATATTTGGCGTGTGCCAATGGCATAGCGGCTTGGAAATATGGCTTGCGGTGCGTGTTGGCATGTGCCAATGGCACGTACGGCCATGTTGACCTAGTTGCAAGTCTTGCAAGCCTAGGGCGCTATATTTGGCATGTGCCAATGGCATAGCGACTTGGAAATATGGCTTGCGGTACGTGTTGGCATGTGCCAATGGCACGTACGGCCATGTTGACCTAGTTGCAAGTCTTGCAAGCCTAGGGCGCTATATTTGGCATGTGCCAATGGCATAGCGACTTGGAAATATGGCTTGCGGTACGTGTTGGCATGTGCCAATGGCACGTACGGCCATGTTGACCTAGTTGCAAGTCTTGCAAGCCTAGGGCGCTATATTTGGCGCGTGCTAATGGCATAGCGGCTTGGAAATATGGCTTGCGGGACGTGTTGGCATGTGCCAATGGCACGTACGGCCATGTTGACCTAGTTGCAAGTCTTGCAAGCCTAGGGCGCTATATTTGGCATGTGCCAATGGCATAGCGGCTTGGAAATATGGCTTGCGGTACGTGTTGGCATGTGCCAATGGCACGTACGGCCATGTTGACCTAGTTGCAAGTCTTGCAAGCCTAGGGCGCTATATTTGGCATGTGCCAATGGCATAGCGACTTGGAAATATGGCTTGCGGTACGTGTTGGCATGTGCCAATGGCACGTACGGCCATGTTGACCTAGTTGCAGGTCTTGCAAGCCTAGGGCGCTATATTTGGCGTGTGCCAATGGCATAGCGGCTTGGAAATATGGCTTGCGGTACGTGTTGGCATGTGCCAATGGCACGTCTGGCCATGTTGACCTAGTTGCAAGTCTTGCAAGCCTAGGGCGCGATATTTGGCGTGGGCCATTAGCATAGCGACTTAGAAATATGGTTTGCGGTACGTGTTGGCATGTGCCAATGGCACGTACGGCCATGTTGACCTAGTTGCAAGTCTTGCAAGCCTAGGGCGCTATATTTGGCATGGGCCAAAGGCATAGCGGCTCGGAAATTTGGCATTGTTGCCATGGTGCGCAGGGTGCGGCTTGGTTTGGCATTGTTGCCATGGTGCGCAGGGTGCGACTTTGGTTTGGCATTGTTGCCATGGTGCGCAGGGTGCGGCTTGGTTTGGCATTGTTGCCTTGGTGCGCAGTATGCGGCTTGGTTTGGCATTGTTGCCATGGTGCGCAGGGTGCGGCTTGGTTTGGCATTGTTGCCATGGTGCGCAGTATGCGGCTTGGTTTGGCATTGTTGCCATGGTGCGCAGTATGCGACTTGGTTTGGCATTGTTGCCGTGGTGCCATGCAGGGTGCGGCTTGGTTTGGCATTGTTGCCATGGTGCGCGGGTGCGGCTTGGTTTGGCATTGTTGCCATGGTGCGCGAGATGCGGCTTGGTTTGGCATTGTTGCCATGGTGCGCGAGGTGAGGCTTGGTTTGGCATTGTTGCCATGGTGCGCATTATGCGGCTTGGTTTGGCATTGTTGCCATGGTGCGCGAGGTGCGGCTTGGTTTTGGAATTAGGGTTACGTATTTGAAAACCCCAATGGGGTATTTTGAAAAAATACCCCTATTAATTATTTACACCTGAGTTAAATGCTCTTAGTTAAAGTGTTGCGGGTAACACTAGGTCATGGGGTTTTACGATTTTACCCATTGTCTAAAAACCACCATCAACATTAAGTCCCCTGCTTAGCTCGGAACAGGGGCTTTGTTGCGAGGTAAGCATAAGATGGTGACAAACTATCAATAGCAAACCGTAAAGAGAATTGAGGAGGCTTGTCGGACCTTTTATAAATAGGGTTTGGAATCCTTGCCTCTGGTAGTTTTGCACAAATCGGGAGGCTGGCACAATTGGTGGGGCTGGTGCAGCTTGGGCGACGTTGGGAAATTGGCGTGAGTTGGGAAGCCGAGTGTGCTAGCTGGTGGGACCGGCGCAAGGTGTGGAAGGCATGCGTGCTTGCGGCGTGACTTGGGCGGCCATTGGGAAGTCGGCGCAATTGGTGGGGCCGGTGCAACTTGGGCGACGTTGGGAAGTTGGCGTGAGTTGGGAAGGCGATTGCGCTAGGCTAGTGGGGCCCAGCGCAAGGTGCGGAAGCTGTGTGTACTTGCTGGCGTGACTGATGTAAACAAGGAGGGAGTTTCTTCAGATAGCAAAGTTTCCTTATCTTGCTTTCCTTCACGTGCGGCTTCAATTAGGGCATCGTTCATGCCAAAAAATCTGGAAGCGTTATGTCCCTCATTGTTTCCTTTCCTTTTTAAAGGTTCTGTATTCAAACCCAACGCAACTGCATCATCTCCCTCATTTGAGAAAAGGTTATTCTTGTTGAATTTCTCTCGGTATGTTTTCTTCTTCTTTGGCGGACTGTCGTACACTTTACCGCCGCTTGTTGTATAAATGGAAAATTTCCCTTTCGTGCAGAGATATCCCGTTGGAGCATGCGTCATCATATCGACAAGGATGACCTAGTCGTTCCCCTTCCTTCGAATCCGTCCTTGTTGACTCGTTGCGTACTTGGAGGACGCTGATTTAGGGCTCTATCTTACGAAATGGGATGCAACGAGAAGTCCCCGGTCATACTTCGGTTTGATATGATGGAATGGATGAATACGTGAATGTAACCTTCCGTACTCTTCTAGATGTGACACTGGGATGCTCAGAAATTACATGATGACATATTCGGATAGTGCGAGCTCGGGATCCTCCGCGGCCTCGTAAAGTGTCAAGGCGTCTTCTAGACAGAGAGGTGATGATGTTCTTGCGCTGCACCCTTGAAGAGTAGAGGACCTTGTTGCGGGTACGGATTTTTGGTGGATAGTTCTTCGTAGCTTTGACAGTGAAGGGATCCCGTGTATATCTTCCGTTCTCAAGTATGGTTTACGTGTTTCCATCTTTGTAGTAATTGTTCAACTGCGGTGAAGCTCTCGTGGTATCAACGAATGAGGGGCAACAGTTCTTGGTAGGAGATGTAATCAGGAGAAACTACATTGTCGTGGTAACAAAGTAGGTTGGCTGATATTCTATGAGCTTCCGTGGACGTAAAAGGATTGGCTGGATGCGTAAGCGAGCAAACTGTCCATGATCACGAGTTTTGGCGAGATGGATTAAAAGGTGTCCATGACTACGAAGATTGGCTGGCTTGTGACTATGTTCCTTGATATGGGGAGTGTGGCGGCACGACCCTTTGCAGAAGGAGTGGCATTGAAGCGAACGTTGAAGCGAAGCCGAGGAGAACGTTGATGCGTAGATACTTGGAGAGAACGTTGATGCGGGAGATACTGGAGAGAACGTTGAAACGACATCTTGAAACTCTTAGAGCCTTGACGGCTACCATTTTGAAGTCGGAGGCCGCGTCACGTCCTGTCAAAATCGACATCCCTCAAGACAAAAGAAGTTAGGAGTCCCCAGTTACATCTGTCGATCGTGCTTTCTAGGAGAGGTTGGGGTTTGGGAACGGCTTCCTTGGCCGGAAACGCCCGCTTTCCCCGATGCGGTGCGGTTGAGAGATGCAAATATGTCTTGATGCTATGCCTTGGAGAAATATAGAATCTCACATCACTGTTTCATCATAGACTGTACGACTTTGTGGGCGAAGTTCCAATTATGAGGGTCCCGAAAGAAGAAGGGTCTCCGTGAACTCAGGAGAGTTGTTGATTTCCCTTGCTTTCGATTTTGGAGAAGTCCTTCCTGATCTTCACGTGTGATGAAATTGGATTGCTTATCCCCTTCTATCAAAATTCAAGAGCAACGCGGGCCTCTTCATCTATAACGCGCGTCCTGCTGAAGTATCTTTCGTCTTTTCATCGAATCAACAGTGCTAAAAGGAGGTCGGCTTCTTCCGGATCTTCCAGTATCTTGCCCTGATGGTGGAGTAGCGTCTCGGGTGACGGTTGGAGCTTTCATGCTTGAAGAACCGTTGGGGTGGCGGAAGTGGCTCTGCTCCGTGATCGTAAGTGTATCGTGCGAGATGACATGGTTTTGATCACGAAGTCTTTGGAGCCATGGCGCTGTTTCGAAGGGCGAGGATGGTCTTTGGAAGGGCGCAAGATGTTAGCGCTGGAAGGATGCAAACTGTTAGCACAAAGTGTGGTATCACGGCTGGCATGCGCGTGCGGCATGTGTGCCTGGCAAGCGCTTCTGGAAAGCGCTTCTGGCAAGCGCTTCTGGAAAGCGCTTCTGGCAAGCGCTGGCATGTGCGTCTGGCAAGCGCGTCAGGTAAGCGCATCCGGGAAACGCATCTGGTAGGCGCTGGATCGTCTTGGAATGGGCGCTGACTTGGTGTGGACGCTGGCTTGGATTTCGGTATGGTGTGGACCATTGGCTTGGCACGGTGCTGGCTTGGCGTGGCTTGGACTTGTTCCTGCGGGCCCAGTTGCCTCTTCCCATACGTAGCTCAAACAGGAAATCCTTTCCTTATTCAAATTCAAAAAGTGTTATGCTTATGAAATGGGTTGGCTCCCCTTTTTTCCTCGTATCTTTGTTATCACGTCATGGTGTTAGTGGTAGCGCGGTAGTGACAAAGTGGGCAAGCATATCCCATCTATGTACTGCAGCGTTTCTCTTTCAATTTTTTTTTATTGTTTTCTTGTGATGGTGTAAACCGTAGCCATAGGTATGCCTTTCATAAACTTGTGGAAATACTTCATCATAAATAATTCTTCAAATGTCATTGTAGTAACGTCTGCTAATAGTGACAGGTAATTGTTATTGTGCAAAGTAGGTATGTACGGGTAGGTGAATTTTTTTTTTTTTTGAAAGGCAAACAAAGCGCCTGGTTTATGGTTTTTGTCTTCCGGATTTCTTGGGTTGATAGATAAATGTTAGCTTTTGAGGATATTGGATTATTTCGGGATGAATGGTTTTGATAATATAACTCTGATTATGTTTTGGGAAAGGAATATTGCTTTTATGAAAGTGTGTGCTAACAATAGGCACAAGACGCAATAGTATGGCGGTTTTATTAAGAACCTAAAAACAGATCGTATATCTTGCCCAATCTAAATTTACTCACTTGCAAACACGCCTCTCCAAGTAAAGGCGGCTTTGTTTGGTAGCAAGGCGGCTTTCTTTGGTAGCATCGCCGGTTAGTCCCCAATTGCCGGTAGCGTCTTCATGAGTCCCCGCTTTCGGTGTAGTTTTGGCAACCGGTAACCGGGTCGTCCGGTAGTTGAGTCGGATCGAGTCGCCTTCCCCTACTATCTTGACATCCGGGTGAAGAACGAGATCGACAATCGACATTGTAGCCGATAGATCAATCCTCCCGCTGTGGTCGCCAATTGTTTATAGGTAAAAATCGTTTCTGCTGAATTCGGTAATTTCGGTGGGTAAGTGAGAAACTGGTTCAAACCCTAAACAAATGTGCTGCACGTGAGCACTTTATAGATTCGAGAGATCAACTGCACAAGTCCGGCCTAAACCAAGAAATGGTCGTTCCAGACTTGCTTCGGTCACAAAGTGGAGGAAAAGGGTTGATTTGGGGAGGGAAGCAAAGAAAGGTGTTGAGGAGAGTAGTATCTCGACTTGTATCAGAAAGTGAAAGCTTAGGAGCTTGCAAGAGGTGGAAGCTTTTGGGAGATCTTGCAAAGTTGCCTTTCTGAGAGTGTAGTATTTTTCTCCTGACCGAGACTTGTTGTTTGGTGGAAATAGGTAAGACCTATTTATACAAGTCGAGATTGAAACGTACCCTGGCCTCATGAAGGAAGAGAGTAAAGGGTGAAATAATGGGAGGAGGTGGTAACCGCATGGTGTTAATGGGTGAAAACGTTTTTCACCATTATTTCCTCTTTTATTTGACCGCTTTATTCCTTTTCACGCTTTCTTAATGTGAGCGTAGTGTACGCTGCATGCTGTGACCGCCAAACCAAAACCCTAGAAAGCATCCCCCGGTAGTGTTGATGTCTCGAGTGTCGGTTGCATCTTGAGTGCAAGTGGTGCTGCTAGGGGCGCATGTGGCATGTGCCAATGGCATGTGCGGAATGCCTTTGTTGCGAGTTGCACCTCGAGCGCAAGTGGCAATGCCAGAGCTGCTAGTGGCGTGTGTGGCATGTGCCAATGGCATGTGTGGAATGCCTTGGTGGTAGGTTGCACGGTTTGCAAGTTAGGCTACCAGCGTGTGTGTTTAGCATGTGCCAACGGCATGTGCGGAATGCCTTGGTGGTAGGTTGCACGGTTTGCAAGTTAGCCTACCAGCGTGTGTGTTTGGCATGTGCCAATGGCATGCGTGGCCGTTAGGGCCGTGGCCTTGGTGGTAGGTTGCACGGTTTGCAAGTTAGGCTACCAGCGTGTGGGTTTGGCATGTGCCAATGGCACGTACGGCCATGTTGACCTAGTTGCAAGTCTTGCAAGCCTAGGGCGCTATATTTGGTGCGTGCTAATGGCATAGCGACTTGGAAATATGGCTTGCGGTACGTGTTGGCATGTGCCAATGGCACGTACGGCCATGTTGACCTAGTTGCAAGTCTTGCAAGCCTAGGGCGCTATATTTGGCGTGTGCCAATGGCATAACGGCTTGGAAATATGGCTTGCGGTACGTGTTGGCATGTGCCAATGGCACGTACGGCCATGTTGACCTAGTTGCATGTCTTGCAAGCCTAGGGCGCTATATTTGGCATGTGACAATGGCATAGCGACTTGGAAATATGGCTTGCGGTACGTGTTGGCATGTGCCAATGGCACGTACGGCCATGTTGACCTAGTTGCAAGTCTTGCAAGCCTAGGGCGCTATATTTGGCGTGTGCCAATGGCATAGCGGCTTGGAAATATGGCTTGCGGTACGTGTTGGCATGTGCCAATGGCACGTACGGCCATGTTGACCTAGTTGCAAGTATTGCAAGCCTAGGGCGCTATATTTGGCATGTGCCAATGGCATAGCGACTTGGAAATATGGCTTGCGGTACGTGTTGGCATGTGCCAATGGCACGTACGGCCATGTTGACCTAGTTGCAAGTCTTGCAAGCCTAGGGCGCTATATTTGGCATGTGCCAATGGCATAGCGACTTGGAAATATGGCTTGCGGTACGTGTTGGCATGTGCCAATGGCACGTACGGCCATGTTGACCTAGTTGCAAGTCTTGCAAGCCTAGGGCGCTATATTTGGCGCGTGCTAATGGCATAGCGGCTTGGAAATATGGCTTGCGGTACGTGTTGGCATGTGCCAATGGCACGTACGGCCATGTTGACCTAGTTGCAAGTCTTGCAAGCCTAGGGCGCTATATTTGGCATGTGCCAATGGCATAGCGGCTTGGAAATATGGCTTGCGGTATGTGTTGGCATGTGCCAATGGCACGTACGGCCATGTTGACCTAGTTGCAAGTCTTGCAAGCCTAGGGCGCTATATTTGGCATGTGCCAATGGCATAGCGACTTGGAAATATGGCATGCGGTACGTGTTGGCATGTGCCAATGGCACGTACGGCCATGTTGACCTAGTTGCAAGTCTTGCAAGCCTAGGGCGCTATATTTGGCATGTGCCAATGGCATAGCGGCTTGGAAATATGGCTTGCGGTACGTGTTGGCATGTGCCAATGGCACGTACGGCCATGTTGACCTAGTTGCAAGTCTTGCAAGCCTAGGGCGCTATATTTGGCGTGGGCCAATAGCATAGCGACTTAGAAATATGGTTTGCGGTACGTGTTGGCATATGCCAATGGCACGTACGGCCATGTTGACCTAGTTGCAAGTCTTGCAAGCCTAGGGCGCTATATTTGGCGTGGGCCAAAGGCATAGCGGCTCGGAAATTTGGCATTGTTGCCATGGCGCGCAGGGTGCGGCTTGGTTTGGCATTGTTGCCATAGTGCGCAGGGTGCGGCTTTGGTTTGGCATTGTTGCCATGGTGCGCAGGGTGCGGCTTGGTTTGGCATTGTTGTCATGGTGCGTTTTGGCATTGTTGCCATGGTGCGCGGGTGCGGCTTGGTTTGGCATTGTTGCCATGGTGCGCATATCGCGGCTTGGTTTGGCATTGTTGCCATGGTGCGCGAGGGTGCGGCTTGGTTTGGCATTGTTGCCATGGTGCGCAGGTGCGGCTTGGTTTGGCATTGTTGCCATGGTGCGCGAGGTGCGGCTTGGTTTGGCATTGTTGCCATGGTGCGCGCAGTGCGCTTGGTTTGGCATTGTTGTCATGGTGCGCGGGGTGCGGCTTGGTTTGGCATTGTTGCCATGGTGCGCGAGATGCGGCTTGGTTTGGCATTGTTGCCATGGTGCGCAGGTGCGGCTTGGTTTGGCATTGTTGCCATGGTGCGCGATGATGCGGCTTGGTTTGGCATTGTTGCCATGGTGCGCGAGTGGTGCGGCTTGGTTTTGGAATTAGGGTTACGTGTTGAAAACCTAACTGGGTATTTTGAAAAAATACCCCTATTAATTATTTACACCTGAGTTAAATGCTCTTAGTTAAAGTGTTGCGGGTAACACTAGGTCATGGGGTTTTACGATTTTACCCCTTGTCTAAAAACCACCATCAACACCGTTTTTTCAAAAAAAACGGTCAAAACAGGGGTACATCTGTAAAAGTGAAAAAAACAGGGGTACATCTGTATGCGCACAAAAAAACAGGGATACATCTGTATTTCACCCAAGACTAAACTGAGAAGGAAGTTGTCGCTGCAACTGAATACAAGCAGCCTCAAGGAAAGGGATTCTGGAAATGCATACAAAAAGAGAAATGGCTTGCAGATAAAACCACCAAATTCAGAGTGGAAAATGGGAGGTCCATCAAATTTTGGCATGATAAGTGGATATCTGACACCAACTGAACCAATTCTCACGAAAAAACTTTCAAACTTGTTGTACAAAAGAATGCAATGGTAGCTGATCAGATTGAAGAGGATAGATAAAAAAAAATAGCACTGAAAAAGCAACCTAACAATGAGGAATTGCTGGAAATTAATGAACTGCTAGTCCTCTTGGGGGACACTCCATAGCTTTATCAAGATGAAGACTCAATGACACAACACACTTCAAAGGAAGGATATCAGTGGATACTCTCTCAACAAACCACACAAGATACAGTCAGTTTCTTTATAAGTGTGTTTGTGTTAGGCATGTTCCTCCTAAGAAAAAATTCTTTTTTTTGGTCTGTGCTTCACGATACTATTCCTACAATCCTATTGTCAATAATCTGTTGAAGAGAGCGTGTGACATACAAGTGACCCGATGCATCTTATGCAGCACAGTATATGCAGATGTAGATCACCTACTACTGCATTGTGTCTACACCAAACAAATCTGGGAATATTTATTATCTCAATATGGGATAGGAAGGAGTTTCAAGTTAACTAAAAAAGAACATATTGAAGAATAGCTAAACAACAAAGGGAAAAACAGGAGAAGAAAAATACGGCCTCTTCTCCCAGCAACAATTCTATGGGAAGTTTGGATGGAGAGGAATGGGAGGAATGGCAGAGTCATGGCAGGGAAACGAAGAAAAGACAAGGAGGAGGTTGTCAATGAAATAAAGATATTGATCTACAAATGGGGCACGCTTCAAAACTGGTTCTCTTCTTTTACTTTTGAGGATTTGATTTTCAATTGGGATGCAATTTTAGATTGTAGTTAGGCTGAACAGTATTTGCGGTTGGGGCTAGATGCCTTGGTTTTTTCCCAGTAACTTTTTTTTTTCCTTCTAATAAAAGTTTTAACCTTTTAGCTCAAACAAAAAAAAATATATATTACTAAAAGTCGTTCCTCTCTTTAAACTACTCCCTCCGTTCTTAATTAATAGGCTAGTTTTGTTTTTAGAGAAAATTAAGGAAATTAAGAGAACTAATCATTGAAAGTGGTCCTCATGACACTTGTCAACAAAAGAAGTGAAGTGAAATGGTCCCAATGGCACTTGTCAGCAAAAAAAAAATAAAGTGAAATGGTCCACATGACACTTGTCATCAAAAGAAGTTAAGAGAAAAGTGGTCCCAGAAAACTTAAGTAACATTTGACTTTCCCAATTAAGAAACCAACCTATTTTTTTGAAACATCTATTTATAGAAACCATCCTATTATTTAAGAATAGAGGGAGTATAACACAATGGTCAGAGAAAATTGTCCAACACAGGCTTTTGTGAGTGAGTCAAGTAAAGAAAAAGGAGAGTATGTTTTTTACACTTTATTAAAGTTCGAGAGAATAGCCTTAACCTAGGGAAAGATCCCAATTTAGAGCTTCTCCAATAGAATGTGTGTGAGGGAAAAAGTCTTCATCCACATAGGATACACAACCATTTTTATAAAAAATCATCTCCAACCCATTGATATGAGGATGATGTGGCAAAAAAAAAGTTAGACATCCTCTAAGTGAACCTCTAGTTTTAGACATTCACTTAGAGGATGTCTTCCCATCCTAGTCACACTTTTATTAATAAAAATCATTAAAAACAAAAATGGAATTAATTTTAACCAATTATTCACCTACAAATAAGCAAAAGAAGGATACAACACTCTATGGGTTGGAGATAAAATTTATTTTCTCCTAATATTTAGGATTTTATACCTAGAGGATGTCTTAAAAGTGATGCCACATAGGAAACATCCACATTTACCATTGGAGAAGCTCTTAGAGATCCGGTGGTCAGGATTGTATGAATATATCGTGTCACGATCACTGGGTCAAGATTTGTTGGTTTACTCCAACGGTTAAAACGGCATATGATATATATCTTATATCTGAAAGTATAGGAGCTCAAAGTATAGTGATTAAAATGTATGAAATAGGTAAGTATAATAAACATGTATCTTAGAGCATCTCTAATGGTGTCTCGGTATATATCCTACGTGGAAACCTAAATATTAGGCTTTTAATAAATATTATATTCCCTCCGTTCCACTTTAGATGATGTTTTAGGGTTTATTTTGTGTTCCAAAATAGATGAAAGTTTAGCTATTTTCTCCACATTCTCACAGATTTACCCCTGCTTTGAAATCACAACATAACATTCATTCTCTTTGTAATCAGTGAGAGATAATTAATTTAATTTAAAATTTTAAATCTATTCTCTATCATCTTGGGATATTTTGTGATTCCAAGTACAATTATATATTATATGGGGATTCATAATTTATACTTGAATCTAGAAACTAAAAATTATGAGGTTTAAATTTTTAAAAGGGTATTAATATGGGTAGATATGGAAAAAAATTACTCCCTCCGTTCCATTTTAGATGATGTTTTAGGGTTCTTTTTTTGTTTCACAATACTTGAAAGTTTTCATATTTTCCCACAAAACTACCAATAACACCCTTATATTTTGTCTTGGAACTATAAGTTTATTTTTAAATGCACTAATAACAATTAATGTTTGAAGACTTTTCTTAAGGGTATTAATGGAAAATCTTCACATCTCTCTCCATTTCTTAATCTGCGTGAAAACTACAAAAACATCATCTAAAGTGGAACGGAGGGAGTACTATCTTTGATGTTTCTTAATCTGCGTGAAAAACTCTACAACATCATCTAAATTGGAACGGAGGGAGTATATAAATAGAATCCTATTGTAACAAACATCTCCAATGGTAGATGTATCTATATATATTTTAATACAAGTGTCATTTAGTTATAGGTTACTTAATTTTAAATGTGGGCCTACATAGTTTTGAACAGAAAAATATATGACATGGGTATGGATTGGAGTATCTAAATTTACATACTCTCATCCAAACTCAAACTGCCACCTCATGCTAAAATCCTATGTGGCAGCAATTTTTTTAGAGACCCAAACTCTATCGGAAATGCTCTTATTTGTTTTAAAAGTTAACTTGGCAATGGTGTTCCTTCTTTTCTGATAATTTTTTTTCCAAATTAATTAACCTAGATACCTTTAGATAAACGAGTTAGATCAAGCACTGATCTTGTCAGACGAAGGAGGGGCTTGACAATGTAAAAGATTCATTTGGCGTTCACCTACTGCAATCCTTAGTACAAGAAAATTTTTCATGATGATATTGGCATGATCAAAGCAAAGCTATCTAGGTTAATATTTAGAAAAATAAAATGGGATTTTCTGATAATCATGATGATATTGGCATTATGATATTAGCTTAAACAGTACAACTGACTTACATGTTGGCTGATATGAACAAATAAAATGGAATCTGAACAAAAGAAGGCATTATATTCGGGTTTCAGTATAGAAATAATGTGACCCCTTGGCAACAAAACACCCCAATAATAATCGACAACAATTTCAAGTGTTTAAGCGAGCTTGTTGTGCAGACAGCTATCTTTAAGCAAGCACCGGCAACACTCTTCAAGAATCCAAAAACAACTCATGCATGTGAACACTGGTACCGGATCGTTAAAATTAATAGAAAGAAAAACTTACGTATTTCTGAGATTTGACTGATTCAAGAGTCGATATTTTTATAGCTTTGTTTATTTGCAAGATTTAAAGCTAAGCCTAAGCCGAAAGCAAAATGAACTGATTTATTGAATATAAGAAGGAAATGGATCTGTACTTTCAAAGTACGGGTCAATGCCCAAAAGTGTACCGTGCAGAAAGCTATTTACTAAAAATGTCTAGTTTTTTAAAAATTCCAAAAAAGTATAATGTGCGCACATTATAGGTGTGGATTCATCATATTGGGTACACAATGTCAAGCAATGGGTACATATTTAAACATTTTTGGTAATTTACAACATTTTTGGGAATAACTAATTAAAACTAGACACCATTGGAAATTTCCTCCTTTTTATCAGCAATTTTTTTCTTAAGAAAGTTTATAATTTTATTCAAAATGAGAAACAAAAAATAAAAAGGGAGAAAAAATAATTCGCTATCCAGTGCTGCAACAGCTTTGGCCAATGCCAAGAAAGGAAAGAAACAAAGGAAAGATCAAACCCAGAAAGAAATAAAGAAAAAGCACACCCTACAACAAGCACCAACTTACAAACAACTCAAGGAAAAAACCTAAAACTTCTTCTTGGCAAGCTTAGCTGCTTCCAGACATTAAGGAATCAGAATATTAAAAATGATTGTAACTTAAATTTCAATGAAAAACAAACGACTTCCCATCCTTGGAATAGAATTTAATCACACAGCCTGCTGATGCTCTTGGAAAACTTGGGATCTCCACCTTAAGATCTTCCTCACTTTTCGGATTTTTCCAGTCTGTACGAGCAACATCGTAGTAACAAATAGACATCATTTCCAAAGCTTCTGCGTACCTCAAAATCAGTTTCACCAAATTCAACTCATTTTGGTTCCCAATAAATTTCTGAAAGCAAACTGATTTAAGGTGTCGAAATGAACATCCATTAGTCACATTATCGAGCGCCATACTATCATCTTCAATGTCGTAGCTGCTTTCACCCTCATTGATGTCGCTTTCAGAAGCATCAGAGATAGAGTCATCATCAATGTCGTCCTCATCGTCCTCATCGTCAGCCTCACCATATTCTCCATCTTCCCCTCTAATATACTGGAAATAAAATTAGAAACAAATGAAACGATATCAAACAATTAATTATTGTAAACTTAACAAATGAATGACAGTACGAAGAACCATTAGTTCTGAAGACTTACCTGAACAAATATGAGCGACTCCAGATTAGGTACTGATTTGAGCAAACCAATTACTCCTGGAAGTTGAACAGTGGTGTTGTCTGCTATTTTCAACGTGTGGACATTTTGAAATGTCAGAGCAGAGGAGATCATAGCCTATTTATCGCCAGAAAACCCAAAAAACAAGTCAGGACTCAGATTAATCCATGCATACAGTATAAAGAACAAAGAAACTACTTTATAAAGAGATGCAGAGACGAATACCAGAATGGTGTTATCATAAATAGTTAGACGTTGTATATGTGTAATGGCCCGAAGTAACTGAGTTGTTCCTGCACTTCCATTGTCTGCAGAAGAGAGGTTAACATCTGCTTCCACTAGTGCTGGAAAGCCGGACATGACAAATTCTCTTGCAACATAACCCGAGTAGGAGAAAGTTACAAGCGTTGGTGCATCAATTTTGAAAATACAGTCCGGTAAACCATTTTTCTCCCGTAAACCATTTCGGTCGCGAGCCCAAGTAATAATCTTTAAGTGTTTGAGTGTAGGAATTGAGATGCTGAAATTCCTCATATGATAAATGCATCCGTGCAGAATCAATTCTTCAAGGACATGTGAACTTGAAAAGAGTTCCTCATTCCAGCTCTCATTGGTAAATTCAAAATGATAAAGTTCAAGGCGCTTGAGTCTTGGCAAATAGATATCTTTAGGAAGATGGATACTGGGTTGAGTTAATAGCTGCAATGATATCAGTGATTCACAAGTAAAAAATGATAGGGGAATAAACAATCCGTGTTCTTGGATTAAGGCTAGACCGATTTCCTTGACGTTAGCCCTTATTACAGAGTTGATCCAATTGTGAACCCGAATGTCATTCATTGGTGCATCCCAACAGAGAATGAACTTGTCCACGTTTGACGAATTACGACGATACAATGTTCCATCCACAAAATCCATGAATTTTTCTGTCTCGTCGGAAGTGGGTGTGGACCTGTCATCCTGCCGTGGTTCCGAAAAATGAAGGGTGGGTACTGTTGTCCATATATTGTTCCATTTTTTCGATAATACGCTTGTACGAGCACCCTCCTTGATATCAAGGAAACCGTGGATGTGATGAAGAAGAGATTCTGGTAAATTGCTGATCCTATCATTTGCTTCCTCCATCATACCGTTATGCATGTGTCCCCTTGAATTTAGTCATACAAAGAAGAAAAAGGGAAATCAAAAAATTTAGTATAAATCAAATCACACTAAATGAATAGTTCTGTAACACTAATACAGACTATACAGTAATAACACTGCATTATTTCTTCTGGTTACTAAAAATCATATCATGTCCCCTTGAAACAAAGAAGAAAGGGAAAAGTTTTTAATATAAATTCAAATTACGCTAGATGTCAAGTTTTACGAAATGAATTATTGGAGTGAAAGAATCATAGCATCAGCAATACCTTTGATGTTCTTCAACAAAACTTCGATGAACACCAAAAACAAACGCGAGTTGATGCAGCACAAACTCTTTGACAACGAACTATATGTTTCTTTCCTGGATGAACTACTTAGTTTGTCTTTTTCTCTTCTCTGTATATTTAACCCAATGGAGAAGAAGGGTTTATATAAATTCGAAGGAGACTCTTGGAGAAATCCTTTGATGAAGAGTCGCATCCTTTGGATAAAAATATTCAAATTCAAATAGAAAAGGTTGATGTGAGTGGACGCATCTATTAGTTCACAACTTAATTCAAATTTGAAAGGGTTTATATGAATGGACACATCCATTCACGACTATGATCTTGGTTTGATGGTTAACTACGAATCTAGTATACCAACAATATTGTTAATGTATAGTTTTCCTGGTTAATTACTGAAAGTCTCTTACTTTTTTTTCAAAAACCCTAGGTTTCATATGATATGAAACAGTGATCTGTGGGTTATTTCGGAGAGATTAGTTCAGCAGAGACTTGAGTGAGTGATTCAAGTGAAGAAAAAGGAAAGTCCATTTCTTAAATATAGGAAGAATGCAATTTTGTCTAGTGAAAAGTTTCTGAACTGCAATTTTTAACGGCTCTAGGAAAATATGTTAAATTAGCATATCTGCAATTTTTATGTAGTGTGTTGACTCAGATTAACGGAGTCAGATTCTCTGTGAGTATATATATGCAGGCATGCAGCCCCGTCTGAGTCTGTTTTTAAGAAAGTTTTTTTTTCTCTTTTCGTTTTCTGTTCTGTACAGCACCACAACACTGAGGATATTGACGATCTCGGAGTAATTCTCATCAACGGAGGTGGTCTTTCGATAACTGTTATTGGTAGATGTTACCGCAATATACTGGTAAACCTAAGTTCGAGGTGGAAAGATATTTCAAGAACATTCGAAGCTTTGTTAAATTCCTAGATATAAAAATGAGCTGCGAAGCAAAATGAACTTAATCACTCAATGCAATGATTCAATGAATGAATTAAGAACTGGTGAAGAAGAAAGAACGGTTTGTTAATTCATTTGATTCTTTCATTCAGTACTGACCATGCCTTACATAGCTACACTGATGTCCGGACCTGGACCATAAGAACAAACAGATGTACCTCCCAAGATCTGTTCGGTAGACTCTGTAAAGAGAAACGAGTAAGTTTAAAACTAAGGAAAAACCGGGGATCTTTAGGTTTTTGTTTGTTTATTTACGTGTGTCATCGGAGGTTAGTGTGAACGTGTAATGACTCAAATTGGATACCACTCATTCCTAAGGTGTGCCTATCCTATGTCGAGTTAAACGCATAGTCAAATTTAGAGTCTGAGTTAGTAATAGAAAAAACCATAGAGTACACCAAATCGCATGGTTTGAAATAGAACTGAAAATTGGGAAAATGCCCAATACCGGGTGCAATGTTAAAATGGGGCATTTTTCCAAAATTATAAATGTTGGGCAGATTTCCAACATTGCACCCCATATCGGGGAATTTTCCCAATTTTCCCTTAGAACTTCAAATATTTAAGCTCATTCGAAGTCGTGTTTGGTTGAAATTGCATGTTGCTCCCTTAGAACTTCAAATATTTAAAGCTCATTCTAAGTCGTGTTTGGTTGAAATTGCATGTTGCTCGGTGGCTTAGTGACTTGACATTCTGAAGTGTATACTAACCAACGTTTAGAAAATTATTTCAGACACAGATTATGAAAGTCGTTTTTCTCATTTCGGATGATCAAAAACGTTAAACAATAAGAAATTTGCTAAAGCAGTTATAAGGGTCGTAATAACGCTGCTAAATAACCAAAATAGCCATCGACATAACACTAGTCACGATACGTCATACAAGTCCATCAACATAGATACGTAGTAGAAGCGGAAAATGGGTCATTTGTCCAAAAAAATTTAAAACACGGTTCAAATGGACGAGTAAAAAATTTTATGGGTGAAATGGACAAAAAAAATAACAAGGATGAAACTGGATTCATCCTTGCTTAAACTTAAAAAATAGCAATGATGAAACTGGATACATCCTGTGTAAAATAAAAATAAGAAAAAATATTTGAAAATTGACAGGATGAAACTGGTTACATCCTGCCTATTATTTTTGTCCATTTAAACAGAATTTAAATCTGACTGTCCTTTTCACCCAAAAAATTTTGATTTTGGTCTTTTTAACCAATTTTGTGTATTCGAAGTCCTCACGACATAACAATGAAACAAAAATAGCCATCAACATTAGTCACGACATGTCACTGCGACCATTAAAATGGGTGTGATACAAAAAGATCGGCTCTATTGGCCTCCCATATTATGTGAAAAGAATGGTGCAAAAACTAATGATTCTTGCAAGGCTACAAACTCGTGATGAGTAGAACTGCCAAGTCAGCTCATATATGAAACTTCTTGTTCTCTGCTGTTAAGGGGAATAAATAGATGTGCGATACCAAACGATTACAGAGTATGAGGTCTGGTGATTATTGATTAAAGTGGTCTTGAACTAGTGTATATATCGGTGATCTCTGGGAAGATGGGTATATGCACTACGGAAGAAATTGCTCACACAAGTATTTTTGATGGTTTTGTCAAATGAAGAAATGTCTTTTATAATTAAAAGCATTAAAATATCGGAGAAAACTAACGAGTAAATGAAAAAGAAAACAAGTCAATCAATCTAAAGCTATAGTATAAGTCAATCAGATCCAACACAAGCGCAGCTTGATTAGCAAAAATCACACCCCCCGTGACTTTAAACAGTTTTGTGATATTTGTTTTCCTTAATATGATGATTTGTTGTTCTTTTATGTTTTGGCTGTTATGTTATACTTTAGGCCTCTACAAGCTATAAAGGGATATGATAGGATAAGTATTCTCAACAAAATAAGTCAATTTGTTGTATTTGTTAGGTATTAGTAGTTCTTAATATAATATAATAATCATTTTGTACATCTTCAATACAGTACATTTCTCAGTGACCAGAAAAAGAATCAGCAAATTCAGAAGGTACAGTGTGCTTGGATGTAAGGAAAATCTAAGTAAGCTAGTCATTAAATTGTATGCTTCTATGGAGAATTACATAAAATTTGTAATTGTAACTTTCAACAAAGATAAATTGCAAACTAATCTGCAGGACTACTCCAAGAAAATATGCAAGAAACAGAAATTCTCAAGTATTCGTCTTCTTTTAGGGTTTCAGATTTTGTGAGTCGTAACCGGAAATGGATAACAGTCAGACGCACAACAAAAGAATAGAATAAAACTGATTCTAACTAACTTATATTTTCAATGAAAAACAACCGAGTTCTTCCGAGAATAGAACTTAATCACACGACTTGGTGAGGCTCTTGGAAGACTTGGTACCTCTACCATAAGTTTCCTTTCACTTCTCGCATTTACAGGGCGGAAATGAAAATTATGGTAACAAATAGTCATCATTCGCAAAGACTTACCATAAGACTTGGTACCTCTACCATTTTGAATATCAACCATTAAAGATTAACGGTTGAAATTAAATTTTATGGATGGTAAAGTTTCGTATATCGGAATACTCTCATTTTTGGTAGGAATTTAGAGATATATAAGAGGAACATGTCACAAGAAAATTAGCTTCAAACTCGTTGTCGTTTGGATTTTGTAGAAAAAATGGCCAAACCATGTCATGATTATGTCAATATAACCATGTCATTGGATCCTACCCCTACTTTAAATAAGGCTAGAAGGGAGTCCACCTTCAACTGCATAGACATGTGTCACCTACTCAGCCATCATGAGGTGGAGACACATCCCTTAACTTCAAATAAAAAACTTGCATGTCACTTAGTGGATTAACTTGATGTACTTTAGCCTTATGTACAATCCCCACAAAACAATAAAAGCCTTGCCTTTAGTACATGATCTAAACATTAAACACACTTGATTAAGATCAGTTTATCAAACTAAACCTGATTAGTTGCTAAACCATAAAAAAGTCTAACAAGAACCACAAATGAGGTACAGTCAAAGATGCACAGTAAAAGACATAACAAAATCTGATTCTATGTTTTCCATACCACTTGGTAAGTCTGGAACTGAAAAGATTGGAATAAAGCTCATTCCAATTTACTTTTAATTTCTGTGATTAATAACCGACTTCCAATCCTCCCGGGAATAAAATTTAAACAAACAACCTGGTGAGGCTCTTGGATAACTTGGTATCTCTAACATAACTTCCTCTTCACTTCTCCCATTTACATAGCGTGTACGACAAGCTCCGTAAGAATCAAAGTAATGGATAGTCATATTTTGCAAAGCTTTTGCGTCCCTCAAAATCCATCTCACCCACCTCAGCTCCCTCGGATTCCCAACAAACCGATGAAAGCAAACAGATTTAAGGTGTGGAAACGAACATCCAGTAGTCATAATATCCCAACTTTTATCTTGATTGTTATAGTTATCATCACTCACATCGCTACTTCCACACACAGCAGCATCAGCAAGAGCCCCTTCATCTTCATTCTCTTGGTTGTTGTCACCCTGAAGAGAGTCGGCATCATGGTCGTCATTGTCATCATCCTCCTCGCCCTCAACATTTTCACCGTCGTTCTCATCATCCTCTTCTTCATCAGAATCGGCATCATTATCTTCATTGTCCACATCCCCATCATTTGCAGTGTCGTCACTGTCGTTCTCATCTTCCACGTCACTAAATAATTCTATTTCATCTTTCATATACTGGAATTAAAATTGAAACAATAAGATATCAAATACTACAGCCTTAATATGTAAACAAATGTAAGCCCAAAACTTAAATTTTGTTATTCATCCGATGACAGTGTGGATAATCTTAGTTCTGAACACTTGCCTCCTTAATTATGAGTGACTCCAAATTAGGCACTGCTTTGAGCAAAGCAATCAGTCCATCATCAGTGGTTAGCCAGTTAGATGTCTTCAGCACTTTGACATTATGATATCTCAGCAAATTGTTTGACAGATGGGATGTGGAGCAGATATACTATTTGTTACAAGGTGATAGAATCAAATAAGTTGGTGACTCGGTTAGAAGGAGACAGATTAAACCATAAAAGTAACAGAAACACAAGAACAAATATTTAACCTCAAGATGGATGCAAGAAATAATACCTTTAGGGCTTGATCATCAACAGTTAAATACTTAGCATGTGCAAGGGCATGAAGTAACCGGCTTATTTCTACTGGACTACCATTTTCTTCAAAAGTGAAGTTGACAGCAGCTTTCACTAGTACTGGAAAGTTAGACAAGACAAACTCTTTTGGAACAGATCCCTCATAGGAGAAAGTGGATAGCCCTGGTGCATCTATTTTGAGAACACAGTCTGGTAAACCATTGTCCACACGACACCAAGTATAAATGTTCAAGAGCTTGAGTGTAGGAATTGAAATACAGAAATTCTTCATAAAATAACTGCATTCATGCATAATCAACTCTTCAAGGACAGTGGAATTAGAAAAGAGTTGGTCATTCCAGGATCCATTGCTAAATGTATATTTTTGAATTTCAAGGCGCCTGAGTCTTGGAAAAGAGATATATTTGGGAAAGTGGATATCAGGAGAAGTTTGTAGCTTCAACGATATCAGTGATTCACAAGTAAAAAGAGATCGGAAATGATTATGTGACGGGTATACTGGGAAAAAGACTAAACCGAGCTCCTTTACGTTACCCCTTAATACAGTAGAGATCCAAGAATGAACCCGAGATTCACTCACTAGCTGACTCCAGCTGATACAGAACTTGTCTATATTTGACGAATTATGACGTCGAAGAAATGTTCCATCCACAAAATCCATAAATTTATCTGTCTCTTCTAAAGTGGGGATGTAATTTTTACTATCAAGATCAAGAATGGGGACAGTGGTCCAAATGTAGTTCCATCTTTTTGACAATACGCTGGTACGAGCACCATCCTTGATATCAAGGAAAGAATGGATATGATGAAGAAGGTCTTCTGGTAAATTACTGATCCTATCCTTTGCTGCCTCTCTCATCCTATTGATATGTTAATGTTTCCCCTTTCAGTAGCTTTGAAATATAATCATACACGGAAGAACACAATAGATTAAAAATTAAACTGGTGAAAATAAATCGTTCTAACATGGAATCAATTACAATAGATTAAAAATTCAGTGGCTAATAATACTAATTGTTTTGATCGTTCATATAAACCCTAACCCCTAACATCACAGGATCATTTCTGTTTCGATTGTTCATATAAACCCCAAACTCACAAGATTGTTTGATCCTACAGTAATCAAAAGATGGAATTGAATTGAAGATTCAAAGGAAATAAAAAACATACCTTCAATCGAATCCACAACCCTGATTTGTTTGTAATTGTGAGTGATTTGGGAGAAAAGATTTGTCAGCAGGGACTTTGAGAGACCGAATCTGAATGAAGAAAGGGGGAAGTGAATTTTATCTTATTTCTTTGTGGGTGTGGGTTGTGGATCTTATTGGACTAACTGGTCAACCGGTCAATAGCAATTTTGTTTTGGTCAACCGGTCAATTGCAAAAAAAAAAAAAAAAATTCCATAGATAAAAGAATTTGGCGTACGAATTTGGAACCCATTTTAAATTACGTTATCATTTGTACTTTAGTGACATTGGCATCAAAGAACATTTTAGCCCAATAACTTTTGCCGGGTCAATAATCTCACAAGAGAAGAAAGTTTGATCTAACAAAGCGAATTCAGGCTTGTTTAATCTCCTAGCATCCCATTTTAATTGACATAATGGTATAGAAGTTGTGATTACATAAACATTCCTCTGCACAGGACTTCAAAAAAAAATAAGTTGGAGATAACCTTAAAGTTTACTGGAGTGAACTAAGGAGCAACAGTAAAATAAAAAAAACAGGAGTGTTATTTATAGGTCCACAGAAACATTTCAGTGAACCGCCAAACATTTCCAGCTAGTAACAATGTAGACCAGTTCACAGTTTTCTCCAGCAAAAAAATGCAGAACAACCCATTGTTTGAAATTCTCAAAGTCTGGTTTCATTTTAGAATTTTCATATGGTTTTACAAATTTGTGAGTCAGGAACTGGAAAAAAAAAAAACACCAATCAAAAGAATTGATATTAAACTTTAATCACACAACCTGGGGAAGCTCTTGGAAAACTTGGTATCCCTGCCACTAGTTTTTTGTTACTTCTCCCATTTACAATGAGACTGAAAAGATCACGGTAATGGATCGTCACCATTTGCAAAGCTTTGGCGTCCCTCAAAATCAGTCTCACCCACTTCATTTCCCTTGGATTCCCAACAAATCGCTGAAAGCAAACTGATTGTAAGTGTGGAAACAGACATCCAGTAGTCACGATACCGAGTGCTCGACTCTTATCTTTGTTGTTAAAGTTGGCTTTGCCCTGATCATTGTTGACGTACTCAGCAGCGTCATCATTCTTATTGTGATCATCCCCATCACCCTCAGCGTCGTCTTCTTCTGCTTCTCCTTCAAACATATGCTGGAATAGAAACAACATACAATAGAGAGACACTAAAAGATCAGTTACCGCCGACAAAATAAGTTAATAACTGTAAGCCCATAATTTGAATTGTGTTATTTATCCAATGACTACAGAATCATCAGTTCTGAACACCTGCCTCGATAAATACGAGTGACTCCAGATTAGGTGTTGCTTTAAGCAAAGCGATTAGTCCTTGATCAGTGAAGAGTACACCAGATATGTTCAACTTTTTGACATTATGAAATGTCGGCAGATTATTTAACAAACCATAATCAGAGTGGATAACCTGTTTATGAAATCAGTCGGTTACAAGGAGTCCGATTAAACCATAGAAGTAGAATGCGACAAAGAAACTAACTACTCTTAAGAAATCAGCAAGCAAGAATACCTTTAGGATTAGACTACAAACACTTAGATATTTCACATGTGCCAGGGCTCGAAATAACCGACTTACTTCTGCACCATCATATTCTTCAAAGTTGATGTGAACAGCTGCTTCCTCTAGTGCTTGAAAGCTAGACAAGACAAATTCTTTCGCAACAGGACTTGCGTATATGAAAGTGACAAGCCTTGGTGCATCAATCTTGAGAATACAGTCTTGTAAACCATTTTCCTCAGTAATCCAATTATCAATTTTCAAGAGTTTAAGTGTAGGAATTGAGATACATAAAACTTTCATACTAACGGGGCATTCATCCAGAATCAATTCTTCAAGAGCAGTGGAATTTGAAAAGAGTTCCTTATTCCAGCATTCATCAGTAAACTTGAAGCGGTGAAGTTCTAAGGACTTGAGTCTTGGAAAAGAGATATACTTGGGAAGGAGGATATTAGGGCGAGTGTCTAGCTCTAACAATGTCAGTGATTTACATGTGAAAAGAGATAGGGGGATAAACAAGGGGTGGTGTTGGCGTAAGTGTAGGATGAGCTCTTTAACATTACCCCGTATTACTCTAGAGACCCAAGAATGAAGCCGAGATTCATTCAAGTGGTGATGGCAGAGAAGAATGAACTTGTGTAAATTTGACGAATTATGACGATGCAACGTTCCATCCACAAAATCCATGAATTTATTGGTCTCGGAAGAAGTGGGGCTGTAATTTCTACTCTGAAGATCAAGTACGGGGACAGTGGTCCAAATGTAATTCCATCTTTTTGATAATACACAAGTACGAGCACCATCTTTGAATTCAAGGAAAGAATGGATGTGATGAAGAAGTGAATCTGGTAAACTACTGATTCTATCTTTTGGTGCCTCCCTCATCATATTGATATGTATTCCCTTGAAACAATACGGAGAAGAACAAAAAAAAAAAAAATAGAATTAATCTTTGTAGTTTTGAATGAAAATGCTATTTTGAAATTACCCTAATTACGAATTCTATATTTACAAAAATCAAATTATTCTCACCTAAACTACGATTTAGATTTTTCAACTAAACCTAAGCCCTAAGATAACAACAACATTTGATTGATTGTTTAACAGTAATGAGAAATATAGTGATAACATTTGAATTTTTGAATCAGATATGTTGGGGTTTTAGTCCGACTAACATTAGGGATTTGGTTAATGGAAGATTCAATTCAAAATGTATGGTAGTGAAATAACGATCAAAACATGGAAATAAAGATTCAATTTACGGAGCAGTAGAACCAAACATACCTTAAAATCGCATGGCTGATTTCAGAGAAATGAGTTGAGCAGACTTCACTTGAGAGAGAGAGACGCTAAAGTGAGTTAAGTAAGGGGAGGGTTTGGATTTGATGGAGGCTAGTGTTTGTGATGACTCACTCGGATTTAACTGAGACTAGTCACTGCGAATATGCTCGTCTGAGTCGGATACCGTTTTAGTCAGACTCATATAACTTAGACTCGTGGCAACAACATAGTCTCTAATACATATTCAGTTCTATTGTTGCCATGAGTCTATGTTATATGAGTCTGAAAACAACGGAACTTGTGCGAAAAGGATTTTCGCACAAGTTTTGTCGTTGCCACGAGTAAAAATGCGGTAGATAAAAAGGATTTTCGCACAGCTGAAAACCAAATGTTGTCACTCATATAACTTACTCTTACACCTTGCGAAAATCCTTTTTATCTACCGCATTTTTACCCCGCTTATGTTACCGTACAAGTTGCTGCCATTAAGCCCAGGACTCATTGCAAGTTTCTGCCATTAAGCCCAGGACTCATTGCGCGTTTCAACGGGCTTACCTCTTCGCAATCAAGGGCTTAAATCCATGACATACAAGGGGTGTAGAGATGTGGGGAAAAAAATGGTAGATACATGAACACTTTACAGATGACACAGTTGACTCGTTTGTATCTAACAAAAATCAACTGACTGAGTCAGATCTGACTCATTGTTTTGTCAGTCAGATCTAACTCAACCGACTCAAACATAAATGAATCAGAATATTTTGTTACCTAACTTTAGGTCTGAGTCAAAATATTTTGTTACCTAACTTTAGGTCCGAGTCATATGACGAGTCAGATTTAACGCAAAATAGAAAACAAACTGTACATCTGACTCTCCGTAGTCAGGCATGGACTCAGATCCAGATCCCGAGTCAGATGCAAACAAGCACAATGTTAATGTTAGTTGTATTTTGGTGTTTAATGGAAAGAAAATCTAATGTCTTTATTCTTCAACATAAAAGTAGTGTCCATCATTTCAAGTTTTCAAGATCCACCTCTGTTTTTAATTCCTGCAATACCTTATGACACAGTTAAAGCTTATGATACATGTAACCTAAATGAAAATTTTGTATCCTTTTCAGTGGACGTTGATCATAGAGATTCAGCCATCGAACGGACAGTTCAAACTGAACTTGTTCCAAATGAGACTGAATCTGTAGATTTGCTGTATCTGTAGTAATTTATCTTCTATTTAAAAAAATAAAGCAAATAATGTCTTCAGTCATTAACAGACGATTCTCCAAGAAAATCTGAAACTTTAATACTTTTCCAAGTCGGTATAACATGTCTGCCTCTGCCCTGCCTGAAGTACAATTATACATCTAAATTTGTATCGGCTCTAGCTAGAAATGTGCATATATATCTGAGTCAAACCGAAAACAAAGAACGGTCAGGTGCACAAAAAAAAAGATTGAAATGAAGTTGATTCTAAAAAAACCTCCTAGCTCTAGCCCAAGGTTCCCAAGCACAGAACTTAAACACACAACCTGATGAGGCTCTCACAATATTTGGTATCTCTTCCGTTACTTCTTCTTCAGTTTTCGCATCTACAAAGCCGTAATCACTGTCAATATATTTAGTAATATTATCGCAGTAATGGATAGTCACCATTTGCAAAGCTTCTGCGTTCTTTAAAATCAGCTCCACCCACCTCATCTCCCTTGGGTTCCCAACAAATTGCTGAAACCTAACTGACTTAAGATGTCGAAACAAACATCCAATAGCCACATTATCAAGCGACCAACTACCATCTTCATTAACGCGGCTGTTCTCTCCCTCAACAGAGTCAGCATTATCGTCTTCATTGTCATCATCCCCATCTCCCTCAGCTTCTTCACTGTCGTCCTCATTACTATTGTTCTCATCATCCATGTCACCGTATTCTATAACTTCAGCATCAGCGGAATCTCCTCCATCTTCATTGACGTGGTTGTTCTCGCCCTCAATAGAGTCGGTATTATCGTCTTCAATGGATTCATCCCCATCGATCCCAGATTCTTCGCTGTCGTCCACGTCACTATTACTCTCATTGTCCTCGTCGCTGTATTCTATTAATTCATCATTCATATACTGAAATCGCAATAACAAACAATGGAAAGATATTGAAAATTTGTTACTACCTACAAAATAACTTAACAACTGTAATCCAAACTTAGATTTTGTTATTTATTCAATGAAAGTATGCAAAATCATTATAGTTCAGAACACTTGCCTCCTCAATTACAAGTGACTCCAAATTAGGTACTGCTTTGAGCAACTCGATTAGTCCTTGATCAGTGGTTATGTTTTCAGATATTTTCAACATTTTCACATTATGAAATGTCAGAAGATTCTTTGACACATACGGGGAGCAGATAGCCTATTTATCACAAGGCAACAGCAACAAAAAAAGTCAGTAACTCAGTTAATAGGAGACAGCAGAACTAGAAACAAGCACAGAGACTAACTATTTTAAAGATAATTGCAAGCAAGAATACCTGAAGGGTTTTATCATCAACAGTTAAACATGTTACATTTGCAAGGGCACGAAGTAACCGGATTATTTCTTCTTCACGGCCATTTTCTTCAAAGGTGAAGTCAACAGCTGCTTCCGTTAGTACTGGAAAGCTAGACAAGACAAACCTTTTGGTAGCAGAACCTCTGTAGGAGAAAGTGACAAGCTTTGGTGCATGAATTTTGAGAATACAGTCTCGTAAACCATTTTCCTCGTCACGCCAAGTATCAATCTTCAAGAGTTTGAGCGTAGGAATTGAAATACAGAAATTCCTTATACCATAAAAGCAGTGGTGCAGTTGCAATTCTTCAAGGACAGGTGAATTTGAAAAGAGCTCCTCATTCCAGGACTCACCGCTAATTTTAAATCCAAAAAGTTGAAGGCGCTTGAGTCTTGGAAAAGAGATATGTTTAGGAAGGCGGACGTTAGGGTGAGTTTGTAGCGTCAATGATACCAGTGATGCACAAGTAAAAAGAGAGAGTGGAATAAACATTGGGCGATCTTGGTTTAGGTATAGCTTGAGCTCTTTAACGTTATGCCTTATAGCAGTAGAGATCCAAGAATGAACCCGAGATTCATTCAAGTGAATGGACCAGTGAAGAGAGAAGATGTCTATATTAGATAAATGACGATGCAAGGTTCCGTCGACAAAATCCATGAATTCGTCGGTCCCAGAATTAGGGAATCTGAAAGTTCGACTCCAAAAATCAAGGGTGGGGACAGTGGTCCAGATGTATTTCCATCTTTGAGACAATACGCTAGTACGAGCAACATCCTTGATGTGAAGAAAAGAAAGGATATGATGAAGAATTGATTCTGGTAAATTACTGATCATATCCCTTGTCTTACAATCCCCAATCATATTCATGTGTCCCCTTCCAGTAGCTTTGAAATAATCATACAAAGAAGAAAAGAAAAATCAAAAAAAAAAACAAAACTAAATGTTGAAGAGTTAAACCGAATGAAAAATTAAAATGATAAGAAAATTAAATTTCAAAAAAAAAAAAAATGAAAACAGAACGAATCTTCATAATGTCGAACGAATTAAAATTACTTTGATTAATCTGGTTTCAATTTTAACTCGAATCAAAGATTTCTCAATTGAACTACTTAATAGAAACCCTAAGATAACAACAACATTTGACAATGTAAAACTACAATAACAGCAACGAACGGTGTTTCTGGTTTGTTATTGAGAGTCAGTCAGTCATCTCTCTTTCTAAAACCTAATTCGATTTCATTTGATACAGAGATGTTAGGGTTTTTGGCTACAACATTTCAAATTAATGGAAGTGAAGTAATCGAACCAACGGAAATAAAGATTGAAATCATTTGATAGTAGTAGAAAATACCTTAATTCGATTGTGAATAGCAACAACGCGGGTTTGTGGCTTCAGGGATATCACTTCAGCGGAGAGAGCCGAGAGAGCGAGGGTGGACTGTGGAGAAAGAGGAGACTGAAAGAAGAAAGAGAAAGTAAGGGGACATTTGGGTTTTTATTAAGGATAGCCCTTAACTATTCTTAAAGATGCTGTGCTCATTAAAGATGCCCAATATTGCAAGACTGGAGCTATGCTTTGAAGTAGTTCACTTATTTAACTGTTTGACCTTTTTTTTTTTTCGTTCTCTAATATATCCTGGCTTGATTGGGGTATACCCAAACTAATTGGGGTATACCCAATTTTAAGTGGACATGTGACCTTACTAGGGGGAGGTCAAATTTGGTTGAAGTTACAATACTACCCTTGACCTTTATAATTCTATTATCATAATCAGTTTTTTTAATTTTCATCTTCCTTCTTCTCTTCTTCTCTTCCATAACCAACCACACCGGCTCCTCCCCCACCACCACCACCAAAACTCGTCGATTAACGTTAACATCGTCGATTCGAAAACTCCGAGTAATCTTCAACAATGGAACCACCACAAATAAGGGAACTCGTATGAAAGGCGCCAATCGAAAACCCAATCAATACAACCCCGGAATTGCAAAATTAGTTCAACAAAAAGAGAAGAAAAAAAAACCGTCGAAGAAGAAGAGATTGAACCCGCTCAAAAACGAAGAAATGGTGCGATTAAGAAAGTAAGGGCCTACTTAAACTCACTCTAGTACTTCAATTTCATGTTTGCATGTCAAATTAGGTCGAAAAATCGATTCTTTGATTTTCGATTATTTAGCCATGCATGTTGTTTGTTTCACGACCTTGCCGGGATTTCATAGTTAGGGTTCCGCGGGATGCTCTTTTGGTTGAATATCTTGCCTAGGCGGTTTAGTTTTTGTAATCGCTTTCACGAGGTCGGGAAGTTATTCAACCTATAATCTTGCGGCGAAAATTTTATGTTTTTAAGTCGGGTCGGTTATAAACTTTTAACTTACCAAATGGATTTCGCTTTTTTTTTAGCGTCTCCCCGATGCCTTGAATTATAAAGGTCGAATGGTATGTAAATAATACCACGTCGGCGTTATGTTAGCCGGTGTTGTTTTTATTATGGACGTTGTCGGCGTTTGTAGTTGAAAACCCATTCATAGTTGTTAAAAACCGGCAGGTTATTGGAATAAACCCTCCCGACCCTTGTTTAGCCGGCTTGCTGTTTAGATATCGACCCTTCCGACCTTAGTCCGCCGGAATGGTTATATATGTTGAGCCTTCCTGCTTATAGTTTTTTTCTTAATTGTTCTTGTTCAGGTTGCAAAAGGCAAACAAGAAAGCTCGGAAAGCTCTTAGTCCTCCTTCAAGACCTCCTCTTGTTGGTGAAAAACTCTTGACTTCAAGACATCGAGGGGCATACGTTGTGGCGGGAACGACAAAGATCCGTGTGCCGAATGATGATTATCAACCACCATCGGAACCCAGTGATTCGACGAGACTCCGGATGAAGACCAATCAATTCCATCCGGTAGAAGAGGTGGCGATGATGACGGTGATGAAAGAAATCCATTTGGAGGAGGAGGTAACAATGATGATGATGATGATGATCAAGACATGCCTAATGTTGGAGAAGGTAATGATGATGATGATGATGGTAATGGTAATGGATATTCGGGATGAAAATGTTGAAGATGCGAGAGGAACAAGAAGAAGAAGTTGGGGAACAAACCCAAGCCGCAAGTACTAGTGCAACCGGAAGAAGAAAAGGGTTATCACTAAACCAGCTAATTCCCACATGCCTCCCTCTCGAATTGAAGGTTAAATTGAAACCAAACGAGCTTCCCAGGGGACCCTTAAGATGGTGGACATGTTCTTTTTGGATACAAAGACTCGTGGGCATGTGAAATCCAAAATACTATCGTAAGTAATCTCAATCCGTCTTTATTTTTCATTTAAGTGTGTAACTATCTTAAATTTGCGTCAAGTGTTTGTATTTCTTTTCATTTTGTGTTTTTGGTATTTAGGATCACAAGCATGATATCCGTCTCATGAGCCGCCAAGCTTCATGTTCAGTGACTAAGACTTGGGATCTTGAGGATGAATGTGAGGAGGTGAAAGTGATTGTCAAGAACTCCTGATTGTTTCTCATGCGGTGGAGAGTTCGAATGTTGAGTATGATAGAGTTACCGTATCCGCATTCAGCGAGAGGTTCTACGGAGAGACCGATACAATGTTATTCCCATTCGGTGAGATGGCGATAACTCCCGATGATGCTCATCAAATTCTAGGCCTCGAGGTTAAGGAAAAGCAATCAGTGAGGGCTTCGATAATAACATTTCTTGGGAGGAAATCTTCAAATTGACCAACACTTTGTTCGGTTGGGATCGAGATTAAGACGGAGTCTATGCTTGCGATGAAGGATGGTAATCTAAGCAAGAAGTTTAATCAAGAAGTCGAGGGATACATTATCCGGGACCAAAAAATCTTTGATGTGGAAGGAAGGGTGAACCCCGTGCGAATCAATGCTACCGCGTCGCCTTATTTGCTATACGTACGTCCTGGGCGAGATGTATCTTCCCGACGATTCCGGAAGCTTGGTCGACGCCGATTATTTGCAACTACCGGATCCCTTAGATAAGATGCATGAGTATTCTTGGGGTACTGCGGTGGTCGCCTTCTTGAACAATGAGTTGACAAAGGCTTCAAGGGCACTCACTTTGCGCAAGTTAACTAAACATATGTCTCTTCCGTAATTGTATTGTCTAAATTATTTATATTTTCCAAATGCTTGTAATGTTTGATTCTTACTAAACTTTGTGTTTTCATAGGTTTGGATATATGAGCACTTCCCTACTTTGGTGAAAAACAACTCCCACGTCAAAGTGAATGAAAAGCTTGCGATTGATAAGCCAAGAGCGCAAAGATACAGTTTTAAGGGTGCTCGGAAAAGGATATGCCGCAAATCGCTTATTAACGTGCGAATCGCCTTGGACAAATTGACTGCGGATGAGATAATATTTGATCCTTACCGAGATGCTAGAAATCAAGGTTTAATCCAAAGGAGAGATGATGTTGCATTATACTACGGACCCTTGTTGTTCTCCCATGGATTTTCAATGTACGATCCACATCGGGTAATGCGACAATTGGGTTACGTCCAAGAAGAACCCCATTTCGATCTTGAGCCTTTCTTTAAAGTGTTAAGGGAGGACTGCAGCACATCCCAAAAAACTATTATCGTCGCTTACGCTCCACCCCCAACTCTAGGACATTGGAACGGAAGACTTGAACGTAAAGTCGATACGAGTCTTTTGGACGAGGTGACCGAAGGTCATGAAGCTCAAGAGAGATACATTTCGTGGTACTTGGGTTGGGCTCGTCCTACTGTGATTAGGGAAATGACTGGTGAACAATTGGCTCGTAAGAGGAAGATGGCATCGAATGACTCGGCAACAATTCCTAACTAGCGTGGCAGGTAATAGGAAGATGGCAATGCCAGAGCTGCTAGTGACGTGTGTGGCAGGTGCCAATGGCGTGTGCAGAATGCCTTGGTGGTAGGTTACACGGTTTGCAAGTTAGGCTACTAGCGTGGGTTTTGGCATGTGTCAATGCACGCATGGCTATTAGGGCCACGTCCTGGTAAGAAAAGCTACCAGCGATGCATGTTGGCATGTGCCAATGGCATGCTCGGCCATTAGGGCCACGTCCTGGTAAGAAAAGCTACTAGCGATGCGTGTTGACATGTGCCAATGGCATGCTCGGCCATTAGGGCCACGGCTTGGTAAGAAAAGCTACCAGCGAGCGTGTTGGCATGTGCCAATGGCACGCTCGGCCATTAGGGCCACGACCTGGTAAGAAAAGCTACCAGCGATGCGTGTTGGCATGTGCCAATGGCATGCTCGGCCATTAGGGCCACGGCTTGGTAAGAAAAGCTACCAGCGAGTATGTTGGCATGTGCCAATGGCATGGACGGCCATTAGGGCGACGGCCTGGTAAGAAAAGCTACCAGCGATGCATGTTGTCATGTGCCAATGGCATGCTTGGCCATTAGGACCACGGCTTGGTAAGAAAAGCTACTAGCGAGCGTGTTGGCATGTGCCAATGGCACACTCGGCCATTAGGGCCACAGCCTGGTAAGAAAAGCCACCAGCGAGCGTGTTAGCATGTGCCAATGGCACGCTCGGCCATTAGGGTCACGACCTGGTAATAAAAGTTGCCAGCGATGCGTGTTGGCATGTGCCAATGGCATGCTCGGACATTAGGGCCACGACTTGGTAAGAAAAGCTACCAGCGAGCATGTTGGCATGTGCCAATGGCACGCTCGGCCATTAGGACCACGGCCTGGTAAGAAAAGCTACCAGCGAGCGTATTGGCATGTGCCAATGGCACGCTCGGCCATTAGGACCACAACCCGGTAAGAAAAGCTACCAGCGATGCGTGTTGGCATATGCCAATGGCATGCTCGGCCATTAGGGCCATGGCTTGGTAAGAAAAGCTACCAGCGAGCGTGTTGGCATGTGCCAATGGAACGCTCGACCATTAGGACCACGGCCTGGTAAGAAAAGCTACTAACGATGCGTGTTGGCATGTGCCAATGGCATGCTTGGCCATTAGGGCCACGGCTTGGTAAGAAAAGCTACCAGCGAGCGTGTTGGCATGTGCCAAGGGCATGCGTGGCCAATTTGGCCTAGGTTGTACGGTTTGTAAGCCTAGGCGCGGGCGCTGCTTTGGCATGGCGCTGCTTTGGCCAAGGTAAGGGTGTTTGGCTTGGCGTGGTGTGACCAGCGTAGCTAAGGCCAAGGCAGCGTGCGTTTGGCGGCTAGCTTGGGCTAGGTGTGGCTGGCATGATTTGCCATTGGCACGGAGGTGCGGCTAGCATGGTTGGCATGCTTTGGCACGTTTGGTGTGACTAGCATAGCTAGGGCCAAGGCAGAGTGCGTTTGGCATGGCGCGGCTAGCTTGGGCTAGGTGTGGCTGGCATGATTTTCTATTGGCACGGAGGTGTGGCTAGCATGCTTGGCATGCTTTAGCGCGTTTGGTGTGACTAGCATAGCTAGGGCCAAGGCAGAGTGCGTTTGGAATGGCGCGGCTAGCTTGGGCTAGGTGTGGCTGGCATGATTTGCCATTGGCACGGAGGTGCGGCTAGCTTGCGCTAGGTGTGGCTGGCATGATTTGTCATTGGCACGGAGGTGCGGCTAGCATGGTTGGCAGGCTTTGGCGCGTTTGGTCTGACTAGCATAGCTAGGGCCAAGGCAGAGTGTGTTTGGCATGGCGCGGCTAGCTTGGGCTAGGTGTGGCTGGCATGATTTCCTATTGGCACCGAGGTGCGGCTAGCATGCGCGGTTGGCATGTTTTGGCGTGTTTGGTGTGACTATCATAGCTAGGGCCAAGACAGAGTGCGTTTGGCATGGCGCGACTAGCTTGGGCTAGGTGTGGCTGACATGATTTGCCATTGGCACGGAGGTGAATTAGGGTTTTGTTCGTTGTAACCCTAATTTGAAAAAATACCCCCAATTAATTACTGACTACATGCATTGAATGTTCTAATAAATGTGTCATCGGTGACATTAGGTTATTTGGGGTATTACGATCTTACCCTTTGTCTAAAAACCACTATCAACATTAAGTCCCCTGCTTAGCTCGGAACAGGAGCTTTGTTGCGAGGTAAGCATAAGATGGTGACAAACTATCAGCAGTAAATCGTAAAGAGAATTGAGGAGGCTTGTCTGACCTTTTTATAAATAGGATTTGGAATCCTTGCCTCTGCGATTTTGCACAAATCGGGAGGTCACACGATTGGGGAGTCAACATCATTGAGAGACAGGAAGCTGGGCGGCATTGAGAAGTTGACGCGAGTTGGGTAACTGAGCGTGCTAGCTGACGGGACCGGCGCAAGGTGGGGAAGCTTATCGTGCTAGCTGGCGGGATCGGCGCAAGGTGGGGAAGCTTATCGTGCTAGATGGCGGGACCGACGCAAGGTGGGGAAGCTGAGCGTGCTAGCTGGTGTGACTTGGGCGGTCATTGGGAAGTTTACGTGAGTTGGGAAACTGAGCGTGCTAGCTGGTGGGACCGGCACAAGGTGGGGAAGCTGATCATGCTAGCTGGCGGGACCTGCGCAAGGTGGGGAAGCTGAGCGTGCTAGCTGGCGTGACTTGCGCAAGGTGGGGAAGCTTAGTGTGCTAGCTGGCGTGACTTGGGCGGTCATTGGGAAGTTGGCGCAATTGGTGGGGCCGGTGTAAACAAGGAGGGAGCAGGCGTTTCTACATATAGTAAAGTTTCCTTATTTTTCCTTCCTTCACGCGCGGCTTCAATCAGGGCATTATCCATGCTAAAATCTGAAAGCGTTATGTCCATCATTGCTTCCTTTCCTTTTTTAAGGTTCTGTATTCATACCCAAAGCAATTGTACCGTCTCCCTTGTTTGAGAAAAGGTTCTTCTTGTTGATTTTCTTTCTTTGCCTAGAGACGAATAATCCTCTAAACATCCAGATTCTCCAGGTGAATGCGCGAGGTCTGACTCTTGCAAAAGCACCCCGACTAGGGTTATTCGGGCTAAGAAGATAGACCCGGTATGTTTTCTTCTTCTTATCTTTTCATGTTATCCTCTTTTTATATGTGTATAGATAGGGTGGAACTTGATCATTTTCCCCATTTTTTGCAGTGTATGATGGGACCCTCCAGGGATGGCCACACTTTTAACTCTTCGGAGAAGGACTTCAGAATTGGCGGAGATCGATTTTCTTCTCTTGAGGAGGCATTGGTTGGGATTGAATCTCTGTTCCATGAAGCTAGTGAAATCATTAAGGACCTCCCTTCCATATATCCCCATGAAGAACAGGTGCATGTTCGGACTTTCTTGGGTTCAATGAGCATGGAGGAGGGGCGAGAGAATGAGGAAGAGTCTTGGCATATTGAGAAGTTTCAGTGCGGGAAAGCCTTTCCTCGGTCCGGGTATGGGGCGGATCGGACTATTTCTAGGTCGAAGCGACGGAAAAGCGAACGGGTGACGCTCTTGGAGGAGAGCGCCATGATTCTTGATTTTGATGCGGATAAATCAAAAAACTTTCTTCGAAGTGTCGATGAGAAAACCTTCGAAGGAGCATATGACGGAAACGAAATAGCCTTTGAAGTTGTTGCCAAAGGTGTCGTTGGTGATACCAGAGGGGTGATGGTGGCGTATGCTGGACCGGTCGTCGGGGAGGACACTACTGCTGCTGTGGTTGCTTCGGGATGGGATGTTGAGGTTGCTGCTGCTAACACCGTTGAATGGAACCTTTGTTGCCCGAGGGATTGCTGGGGGAAGTGCTTGAAGATAGCCTTGCCCGAGGGGACTTGTGCTCCATCCTTCGAGGGCTAGTTCCTCCCTTTTATTTTTTTTGTTAGCTGCTTAGTTCCCCTGATGTAAACTCATCTTTACCTTCTTCTTCATCAGTCAACATTTTGATTCATATATATTTTTTGAAAGAGGTTGTGGTATGATGGCTCTGCAATGGTTTTCTGGGCTTATCTGATGTATTTCTCTGATATCTGGAGAATTTGCTTGGAAAGAGATGTATTTTTTTTTTTGACGGAAAAGGGAATCCCTAGGGAAAAAATACAAACGGTGTATTCATCTTGGGGAGTACAACTACTAAGAGGAATTGTTAAAGGAAATACTAAAAGGGGAGTGATTGGGAAGTACAACATTTTAGGTATTGGAGGCCTTGAGCCATCGCGAATTTATTATCACGCCTTCAGGTGTGTCTGCATTGATGAGCTTGCAATATCCTCCCAAAAGGGTATCCGCAACCAGATACAACTCGTCTTCTCTTTCATTGGGCGAATCAGTTTGAATAGCCATTTTTACTGTCATCTTCCTAACTTGAAACGAGCTTTCCTTAACCACTACATCTCCGATTGAAAACGGGTTCAGACGTCGTGCAACCGTTTGAGTCTTGGCTTCGTTGGTTTTAATAGAAGTTTCCAAGCTTCTTGCAAAATGTTCAAATGGTCCAGCTCCCCATTCACATTTCTTGATAGCGGTCGTGCCAGTAATCGCGCCGAGTCCCTATGACGGAATGGTGGAAGGAAAGACTGGTTGCAGAAAAGGTTGCTCGGTCAGACTTACTTGCATTTGAAAACCATGAGCTAGCGCCAATGGGTCCTCTCCGAATGTCTGGGTTCCTTCAATAGTTTTTTGATGCGATAACCAGCGGGATGATTTATTGGAAATTCCTTCGGGCGTGGACGTCGGCAGAGGGTGCACATCCAATTTCTTTTGTTTTCGAGCATCCATAAGCGTCCCAATATCATGTCATGATATAGTTCTTTGACAATGTGGAATTTTCTATGCGTTATAGCGTCTCCCAGCTCTATGACCGAGGCCGATTACTCACTTAGTAATCGCTACAAGCTCTATGACCGAGGCGATTTCCGATTCCAAGGCCTCTCCGATTTTTAGCAATTAAGGCGGCCGATTTGGACTGATTTTATAGCAAAACGAGTTAACGATTTTTCTGAGTTGGCCTTGCATGCACTTAAATCAGAAAATAAAATATTCATAACCCTTAGATGAGATTTATAAAATATAAAAACCTCTAAATACATGATAAATACGTTCAATATAACAATATTACACACTTAATTACATCATAATGTTAAAATTTTAATTTTAATTAGGTACAAATCATGACTTATGAGCAGCAATATATAAATTATTAATAAATAGATTCCGAGTATTAGACCGAGATTTGGCGATTTCCAAGTCCGAACTTGTTGCTCCTCGCTCCAAGCTCCCCAACCGAGTAGCACCGAGGAACGATTTCGACTACTTTGGTTGTGTCTTACCAAATCTGGGTAAAGGGGAACCGATCCTAGTAAGAGGTGCAGTACATCACAAAGGGGAATCGATCCTTGTAAGAGGTGCAAAAGGGAACCGATCCAATGAACATGTGCAACAAGTTTTCTTATTGGGGGAATGGATTATATGCACATATGCAGCAAGTTTTCTTATTGAGGGGAATGTATCCTATGCACCTGTGCAGAAAGTTTTGTTATTGGGGGAAGAGATCTTATGCACATGTGCAACACGATTTTAACTATAGGGAACCGATCCTCTAAACATGTTCACCAAATTACAAGTTAGATACCATATATATATAAACCGATTTTTGAAATATATTGCATATCTTGAGATTATTTTTTGTTTTGGAAATTCTTTGGTGTCCAAACTTCCTTTACTATAAATACTTGAAGTTTTCATTTCTAGCAAACTAATCCTTCGTGACAGTAAACTTCCTCTATTATCTTATTCTTGGTGAAGCCGCCTATTCTGAGAGGAGAGTAACCTAGTTAGGTGAAATGTCTTACGGCCGCTCAGTTTAAAGTCTTCTCTAGGATTGAGAAGCTCTAGCGTGTACCGTTGGTGGGAAACTAGAAGATTGCATTGTTTTTCAGTTTTCGATTATTGATTTGATTGACTAACGGTTGTTGAATCTTTGATTGCATCTAGTTTGTTTATTCTTAAGAAACTTCTCTTCTGATATAAGGCTCACTCAAACCAGATCAAAGATCAACGTTTCTACGGATCTAAGTCTTTCTAGATCCGTAAGATAGATTCATTGATTTTCCATTGTAGACAGACTCTGTTCTGTGCGACAAATCAATAAGGAATCAAGTTTTTATTTTTGCAGATTTTTTATTTAAATATTAAATTAAAGATTGAAGATTTTGAAGATTCGAAGAAGAAGTTGTTGTGAACCATTAAGAAGATATATTAGATATAATCCTAAAGAGAACGCCTGTCCTGCTAGGATATTAGGTAACAAATATCTATTGAGAACTTCGGTTTTGCTAGATATTATCAAATCAAGAATACTGCTGAAGCTGAGTAACTAGGATTTTAGTTTACTTAGTATTGTCTACAAGAAGTTGCAGGTTTAATTTTTGTAGCGTCTTAATTCAATTGAGTATTCAAAACTGTACTAGGTCCGGGGATTTTTCTGCATTTGCGGTTTCCTCGTTAACAAAATTCTGGTGTGTGTGTTTTACTTTATTTCCACATTTTAATTGTTTTTATATTATAATTAAAGTAAATACACTTGTACGTTAATTAGGCACTTGATATTTATCTTATAAGGTTTCGGTTATCAAGTGAACACTTTGTCGTTGTATTGTCTCCATTCATATCCATAGACGATCACACAGAGTGTATTGGATTTCTCCACTTATCTGATATAATAATTCACGTGTTAGGCTAGTCCGGACTAACCCTATTTTAAGTGGACATTGTGTTGAAATAAAGGTAGTCAATATAGGTTGTACAGGCCGAAATGACATGTTTTTATCGGATATCGGAAAATACCTTTACGATATCGAAAATATCGGCGATACAAAGACGAAATGATATTATCGGTTGTACAGGCCGGTACAGGCCGATATATCGATTTTACTTGTACACCGATAATATCGGTTTCGTGAATAAATTTTTCATCAACATGCATTTAGTCTTTACAGACAAGTACATTTTCAATTGTAGAAGGTAAAAATCCCTAATATATTTATAATATAAAATCAGTGACTATGGTAGGATATAAGATGGAAACCATATTTCGATTTGCAAGCGAAAATATAAAAGATAAATATGAAGGATAACGAAAAGATTTACTGGCATAATGGGACAACAATCACAACGTTCACTAAAAGCTTCTCCAATGGCATGTGTGTGGAGATAAATCTCAAAATCCACCTAGGATACATATCCAATTTTTCTAAAATCATTCTCCAACCTTGATGTCTTAAACCAATGTATAGATGACTTTGGGTAGACATTGTAAAGGTGAATGTCTAGTTTTAGACATTCCCTTGACATTGTCTACCATTCTAGTCAGCTTTTACTTAATTGAATTGACTTTAATTTATTAACTAACTATTTTTAGCTCTAATAAATCTTAATTATGGAAAATAAAATTTATACTAATTAATAGAAGATGTTACATGCAATACTGTTGGAGATGGATTTTTCTCTCTCCCTAATTTTAAGGAAAAATAGATTGAGGATGTCTTATTTGTGTTGCCACATAGGAAACACACACAATGGCCATTGGAGAAGCTCTAATAAACGACCTTGTATTTTGGAAATTTGAGATATGTGTATGATTCTTATTATATTTTACTATGATTTTATAATTATTTGAAATTATATATCAAATGTTGTATCGCCTGTAAAAACAGATATTATCATTTGTATAGGTGTATAGGACCCGAACGATACGATACCGATACGCGATATTAACTACCTTGGTTGAAATATTCCTTGAGTGATTGTTGCTCCAAGAGGTTTATACACAGTGGGTCTTGTATAGGTTGTGATCAAGATAAAAGATTGTGGTGTATTTGGTACCCTCGTCTTTTCAGCTACATCTGCGTCTGAGTAGTGTCTGTGAATGATATCCTTTCCAGCTTGAACTATTTTTTGTCTAGGAGTTATAGGTAGAGGGGCTGGCTGAGGGGTTGGGAGGTGGTGATAGACATGGTTGTTTTGGTTTGGAGGTGAAGGACAGGGGGGACTTGGATGATCAAGAATTCAACAAACTTTGCAGAATTTGATGCCATTGAGAGCATAGGCACACTCTAACCAGTGAGACAAGGTAGGAGTTTCAAAGGCTTCTATTCCAAACTTGAGGGATTTAGTTACATTGATTGTAACTTTAACTTCCACGTTTTTTTCAAACCTGTCTCTACGATAAGGTTTTTTGGATCTCTGAAAGACACCAATTGGTCTTATGATGTTTGGTATATCTGGAATTATGTGAGTTGGGATTCTCTTCACTAGGAGCCAGATCATAACTTTAGAGAAGAGTTCTTCATCAATGAGCTCAGGACCATTAGTAGGGACTCCCACTAGAACCATCAGCTTTTCAAAAAACCCCGTTAGTGCCTCCATTCCTCAAGGTTGAGTAGTCTTCTTCATGAGTAGTTCTGATAATGTAGAATTTTCTTCTTCTGTTCCAAACTTCAACCTCAATTTTGCTGATCATTTCCCAGTTAGCGTTGATGAAGTTACTAACTTTGGATGTTTGGAAACAGATATTGCTGCAAAGTTTACCAATGAAACAACATTTCCAATCTTGGACTTGCTTGGTTTTGATATTCTCAGAGTTCATGAAGACTTTTGGAAACAAATCCTCAGGAATGGTTAAGAGTCAGATCATTTTCTTCACCAGATTCTCAATGGATGGAGGATTGGAATTGGAGGAGGAGTCCATTAAACTTAGTTTATGATACCAGAGAAGGAAGGAGGTGTGAAGGTTATGTTCACTTGGGATACTATAGTAAATAAACAAGACAGTGAGGGTGATGTTGATGTGGCTAACTTTAATTTGAAAGTTTTTCACGGGATGGCATTGAACCTTGTCGTAACTGAAATGGATAACTATTGCAGTGGAAATACTGTAGAAGTTGTACTTGTGGTTATGCGGTCTTCTAAAGACTTGTTGACTTGGTCGACCCTGGCTAACGGAATTTTGGATCTTGACCTGTCAAATATAACACCACTAGGCACCAGAGCGTTAGGGAAATCTAAATTTAAGAGAGGTTAAAGAGTTGTTACCCGTTTTCTCTGTTTGATGGTTGTCACGAAGTGTGATGATTGCAAATCTAACTCGTTTATGTGTCCCCTTATCGTGCCAAAATTTGATAAATTGTGCGACTGCCACCAAAGATTTATGGGCTCGCCCAATGTGCAAGAGTTTGAAGCCCAAAGAGAGAACGACTTAGCTTGCGTCTGAGGAGGTATGTGGGGAGTAAGTAGTTGAGTTAGAGTTGTATGAAACACTTTGCTAAGCTGAAATGGATCCCAAAGTGGGTCAAATCTCAAGAGAATAAACCATTTAAATGTATCTAAAGTCCGACCCGATATTGTGGAGTTTTGTAACTGCCAAATGTTTGATGCCGCTTCGCATGAACTAATAAGATGTAGTTACTTTTACTAGCCCATTGTAAATAGCCAGTAGGCTTGCCACTTTGTAAAATCAAGTAATACCAATCTCTAGAACAATGGATCATAATACCACAAGATGTGATTAACGGTTGTGATGGCAAGATCGTTGCTCTTCCCGACCCAAGGTAAAAGCAAAATAGGAAGCGATTCTTTCGATTTTTCAGTCAGTTTTTTCCAATCGGAATCAATCAAGAATATAGTTTTTTGATGTCGAGGAAACTTCAAACTATGAATCAGGAATTGGATTCCAATAAGAAGGCGAAGGATCAGCAATCTCCTGAAGGTATTCAATGAGAGAAGAAGCCTAGATTGTGTCTGCCTAAATGCCAGGTCATGAACGATGATATTAGAGAGTAAGATGTTAATTATAGGTGTTTGATAGGTAGAAATGCAAAATTAATATTTGTTATTTACTAATAAGAGACTAATGTAGGGTAATAATAATAATTTTTTTTCCCACCAATCTACTAGGAAGATGCAGTTGGTAGAAGCAAAACTTCTCCAGAAGGTTGGTGGAAAGCTGCAGAGAAGCGTGCATCAGGGTGGAAGTGGTATTGGAACTGGTGATGAAGTTATAGGTGGTGGGTCTGGGAATGATGAGAATAAGCAGGCAGAGACTGGAGATGGTGGCCAAAATCAGCAGAGAGGTCCTTCTAATCCTTCTAGAGATCGGTATTGGGGAGTTAAAGATGGATGGTTGTTGTATGCACTGCATCCCCGTCGAGGTCGATTCATTTTCAATGAGGGAGTGGTTCTGGTAGGAGATCAGTGTATTGTTTGTGGAGGTGCACGGCAGGGATTGTTTGCTGCACCAGTTCCTGAGTGCGTCAAATCCCAAATTCATGAGAATGATTCCATACCTCTCCCTGTTTATCCAGTTATCTTCCCGAATTTGTTCATGATGGCACTGAAATAAGGCGGATGGATGCGAGATGTTGCCGTGATATCTAATGCAGGTTTGGGAGAGGTGACTCCGCCTCAAGATGTACCAACAGATGAGCCTTTGCATATACCATAACCAAAATTTACTGCACTATTACCAGGATCCGCAACACCAGTGCCTGCAAATGGAGCTACAAGTGCATCTGGATATGCAGATTTTGTTTAACAAGGTATAGTTCAAGGCATAGCTCTAAAGGATGTGATGGTTATGGTTATGTTGAATGCGTAGAACTAAAATTTTATTTTGGGTTAACTTGTGAATCAAGATAATGTTAACTTTTTTGGTGTTGAAAATGGTTGTGGGTTTGAGATCAAATTGTGGTTTCTTGGGTTTTATCATGTTAATTTTGCTAATGTTGAAATTATGATTGCTTAAGGGAACATTGCACTACTTTCTTAGGTTGTTGATATTAGAAATGCAAATAATCTTGAAGGTAGACCTGTCTAATCTAATATGTCTGAGATTAATAGTGGTAAGAGTATGAAGCTTTTTAGATGATAGAAAGTGAAATTAAGAGAAAACTTGATCCTTAGGGTGACCACACAAGAGCAATAGAGAAAGACATACCAGTACTGAGAAGAGAAATAGAGATAAGGTAGGATTATATAGAAAGACATAACAGGGTAGAGAAGAGCAAAGATCAAGGGACTCACCCATGCAATCTTGTAGCCAAACTTCCTCGTATAGGATTGAAGAACTTGTAGAGTAATGTCATTGTAGGTAGTCTGATACCAAGGGATGGAACAGAGTCTAAGGGAATGTTGTAAATGTTACTCTTCTTTGCTAAAGGAATCTTCGAGAACCAAAGCTTGTGAAATTACAATCTTCAAGCAGGACTAGAGCAGAAAATTTTATATTATAAAATTTGTTAATGTTGCAGACAATTGGGGATTGTGTTATGTTTTTCAGGGGGGTGATTTCTTAGGCTCTTTGTAATTGAGAAAATTCATGGAAGGGGAAATTCCAGCTTCCAGAAAGACGGCTTCTGTGAATTGATCTTTGATAGAGAATATATATTGAAGATTCTTCTTGGAAAGGGAAATTCTAGCTTCCATACTTGTTGCATTAGTGATTCGAGTGAATTTCGTGTTATGTGTGATGTGTGTGACGATCTTCATCTCCATGATTTTGTTGTGTATGAGATTGATGTGATTAATGCAATTGCGGTAGACTTGATGAGGGTGATTTGAAGTAGTCATTTGAACTCGGGTGATGAAGAAACTTTGCATTTGATGAATTTCCAGCAAGAGGTCCGGTGAGAAATGACCGTTGAGAAGGCCGTTGAGAGAAAAAGATAAAGAAAAACGACTACTTTTGGCCAACGGACGGGAGTGAACCGAGGAGGGAGAGAGGAGAGAGGGGAGAGAGCATTTTGAGATTTGTTAAAAAAAACTAATGTCACAAGGATTTGTACAAGGGTATGTTATTTTCATTTCATAGTAGAGAATTTAACGAGAGAAAGGGAACCAACCTCCTAGTCTTTAGTACTACATAGAGTTGAAGTAGCATAAAAGAACACTGTCTCCCATCCTCCACAGTCTCCATCTCAAATTTAAATTTGTATGCAGCTAGAACTACCTGTATTTCTTACTTAGTATCATGGACCACCAAGGTTGTTTCAATCTTGTTTACTACTTCCCACTACATTAAACATCTTCTTTTCTAGACAAGCCTGTGAGAGTCATGAGCACTATATTATGATTTATGAGTTTTCAAACTGTCAAATAAAGAAAGCAGAAGCAGTAGTGTGCTTACCAGCTAGTACACCCATTTTAATGGTTGGTAATATAAGTGATGTTTATGTATCATTTATGGAAGGGAATGGATATAACCAATGTACCAAAAAGTTGCTAGGGTACATAGGACCATGGGTAGTTTGCGGATACGAGGAAAGGATTAATGCAATTGACCAAGAAAATTGAGACTGAGTTGTGATAGTAACCAACCAAAATGAGAATTAAAGAGGAATTGAGGACATGTGAAAATGCACCTCGGGGTAAATTTTTTTATCAGCCCTGATTAGCCGGCATATATGATAGCCATATGAGTTTCCTGCTCAAAGATGAGTAAGGTGCCAACATAAAGACATGAACATGCGGTGCAGTACTGTACCCTTACAGAGAGTTGTTATGCTAGTGGCTCCTACATATGCTGTGGAATATCATCACCATCAAATACTACTATTACTTTGTCCGTCTTGAGTATCCGAGACCGCAAGATATTGCTGGGGGAGACTTGCAAAATCCGAGCCGCTATGTGCAATACGTAAACCACACAATAAATGAAACACAATGCGGAAAATATACAACTACAACGATATAGAAGCAATCACACAACTGTTTATGGGTAAAAATCGTTTCCGCCGATTTTGGTAAATTCGGTAGGTGAGTGAGAAACTGGTTTAAACCCTAAACAAATGTGCTGCACGTGAGCACTTTATAGATTCGAGAGATCAATCTGTACAAGTCCGTCCTAAACCAAGAAATGGCCGTTCCAGACTTGCTTCGGTCACAAAGTGGAGGAGAAGGGTTGATTTGGGGAGGGAAGCAAAGAAAGGTGTTGAGACCAGAATAATTCTAGGAGAGTAGTGTCTCGACTTGTATCAGAAAGTGAAAGCTTAGGAAGCTTGCAAGAGATGAAAGCTTTTTGGAGAGCTTGCAAAGTTGCCTTTTCTAAGAGTGTTGTATTTTTCTCCTGACCGAGACTTGTTGTCTGAAAGAAATAGGTAAGAACTATTTATACAAGTCGAGATTGAAACATACCCTGGCCTCATGAAGGAAGAGAGTAAAGGGTGAAATAATGGTGTTTATGGGTGAAAACATTTTCACCATTATTTCCTCATTTATTTGACCGCTTTATCTTATTCACGCTTTCTTAATGTGAGCGTAGTGTACGCTTCAGGGTGTGACCGCCAAACCAAGACCCTGGAAAGCATCCCCCAGTTTGTGTTGATGTCTCGAGTGTTGTTTGCACCTTGAGTTTAAGTGGCGCTGCTAGTGGCGCGTGTGGCATGTGACATTGGCATGTGCGGAATGCTTTTGTTGCGGGTTGCACCTTGAGTGCAAGTGGCAATGCCAGAGATGCTAGTGGCGTGTGTGGAATGTGCCAATGGCATGTGCGAATGCCTTGGTGGTAGGTTGTACGTTGAGTGTAAGTGGCAATGCCGAGCTTCTAGTGACGTGTGTGGCAAGTGCCAATGGCGAGTGTGGAATGCCTTGGTGGTAGGTTGCACGGTTTGCAAGTTAGGCTACCAAAAGTGTGTGTTTGTGTTGATGGTGGATTTTCGTTCAAGGTTAAATTTGTAAGTAACCAGAAAATCATGCGCTGACATCTTGTAAAAGATAAAGCCGTTTATAAGTGACGGATACTCCTCACTTAATTCACCAAGAATGGAGCATGTAGCAACAATCCCATTCTCAGGAATACGTGAAATTCCTCCAAAGGTTGGAGCATGTAGCAACAATCCCTTCCCGTGAATTTCATATCAGCCTTGTATTTCTGTACTCATTATCGGTGCGGCATGACGGTAGTGTTACTCTTACGAGTAACACGAACCTCCAAGCACCATAATGAATCATTATCGGTGTGGCATGACGACCGAGTGTTACTCTTACGAGTAACACGAACCTCCAAACACTATAATGAAACCATGTACGAAATACCCGTACAGCCGATTCTCGGTGTGTTATACTAGCCCGAGCCCTCTCGGTGTGTTATACTAGCCCGATTGAGCCCCTCTCGGTGTGTTATACTAGCCCGATTGAGCATCCCAGACCGACCATATCAGTCCGGATATGATCTCGATCGCAGTCATCCAACTCCACAAGCATGATTGGACGACCCCCGGATCAATTCCATCACCCCCAAGCGGTATGGAATACACACGGCCGACCCCATGGTCGACTATTGGCCTTTGCTTGCCAAGAAACCGTCCATACCAAGCATTATGGACGGAAAACCCTAAATTAGGGTTTGCGGCATATTACATGTGCCGCAAAGCGGTCTCAACCATCCATCTTCGCAGGTATAGATGGAGGGTGTAGATGTAGACTCAAAGGGCCGGAGCATGTCGACACAATCACCATGTGACCGCCTACACACTTGACCAATCGGTCAAAACCAAACATGATTGGTTACAACAAATTCGTCCGCCTGAAAGAGCATGGTCGCACGGCTTTGCAAGCCAAAATTAGGGTTCAAGCCATCACGCGCGTCCATCTTCTCCGGCACGAATGGAGGGCCACAGATCAAATAGAGCGGGTCCGGTCATACCAAAGATGACCACCGTGGGCCCATCTACCCCCTCATGTAATCGGCCAAGGCATATCATGCCCGGCTAATCCAAAACGCCCGACCAAACATGCGTGGTTACACTTCCCAAATTGCAAATTGATCTCGACCGCTCAACTTCACCTAGGACGGGTGAGTGGCTTAGATCACGTTTTCATGGGATAGTCGGATATAGGCGTGAACATCACCTACCATCTTCACGTCAAACCAGCCGGCCAAGACCAGGCCAAGTTAGGTCGTCTTGGGAAACGCGTGGAAAAGAGTGTGGCGCGCGGCTTCTTGCGGTATCAAACTTCTATCGCAAAATCAATCTCGACCACTCCTCTTTGACGGTCAAATTGAGTGGCCCAGACGCGCTTTCATGAGGGAACGGAATACGAGCACCTACACCATCATGCCGTCAACACGCATGTATGGTCGGTCCTCTCCAAAATCCTTCCCATGCTTGGTTTCGACCAAGCTAAAGAGTGATGCTTGCGCACCTCTTTAAAAACCCTAATTTCATCAACGGTCGCAGATGGGTGTCTCAAACATCATCTCGTCCGTCCGACCTCACCAGACTTGGTTGGTTATACAACCCTGTCGGGAGTTATTTGGTTAGTGAGGAGTCATTACCCATCACTTTACCACATCGTAATGCGTACACATAAAATACACACGATACTTCACAAGTATCGACTTTCTCAATAACGCAGTTATTCAATTCAAGCATTACATGCTATCTTTCGTGGATCCACGATCCACATTCCAGACATCAATCATGTCACAAACTCGGGGATACATACCGGGTATTGGTGCGGCGGTTTACAAGTGCAGCGTGCAACACGCCATTACAAGAACGTGTTAGGAAGTCATGGACGGTTAGAGATGAACAGGAAAAGTGGGCAAGACTGGTCGTGTGTTACCGATACACAACTCCACTACTCCATCATTCCACTACCTCCACTTCCCACGAGAAACGTGAATGAGGCTCAATGACTTGTATAAATAGGTTCTCCGCCTATTTCCAACAACAAGGAATAACGGAGAACAACACAAGTTCGGATTTACGAAACCAAGTGTTAATACAAAAAACCGTATTCAAACACTCAGAGCCTGCTTGCATCAACCGTAAGCTTGCTCATCTTTCTGTTACAAGTCATAAGCAAGCCAACACCTTCACAATCTCAACACCTTCTTCGCTTCCCTCCCTAAGATCAACCCCATCTCCTTCACTTTGTGACCGAAACAAGTCTGGAACTACCATTTCTTGGTTTAGGCCGGACTTGCACAGATTGATCTCTCGAATCTACAAGCACTCACCGCGCAGATGCATTTGTTGAAGGTGTAGATTCATTCCTCATCCACACCCCAAATTACCAAATTCTCAAAGGAGTAGTTTTCACCCATCAACAATTGGCGACCACAAAGTGGAGATTAATCTCTCGGTTTTGAAATCAGTTTCTTCAATACCCAATCCTGTTTGGCTAAGTTCCGAGATGGTTGGTCTTAGGACTTCCTCAACAAATTCAAATCCCGGTGAGAAGTTCCTCCAACGAGGATGCCCCTCTTCCCAACGGCGTATCTGGCAGCGCAACAGGAGGAATCCCAACTATGAGCGAGTTGGCTCGGATACTTGAGACTCAGACGAGGAACATGGAGCTGATCAAAGAAGCGGTAAACGGCATACTTGACCTCCTCATCAAGATGACGTCGGAAATGAGCGTTCCAGAGACCTTTACACCGGGGACTAGTCCCCTCAGATCAACAGTTTTACTACGAACCGGAGGCCAGTAGATCGGGAAGGCTGTGTCTCTAGTGGAAGACTTGTGTGAACTCTTGCACCTCTCAAAAGATCAACGGGCGAGACGTTTGCTGCGAAATCAATAAAATAGCTCGGACGCACACCTTGCTCCTTCTCGTCCAGGAGTCTCGACTGCAGCGGAAACACCTATAAATAATGTTACCTTCACGGAAGATGACATGATGGCAGAGGAAGGTCACAACCGAGCCCTACATGTTACCGCACACATCAAGGGTTCAGAGTTCCGGAGGGCCCTCGTCGACACAGGAGCATCTTCGAACGTAATTACTCTCAAGACTCTCAAGACAGCCAAGGTCATCCCATGCAAGATTGTACGACAGCCCACCACGATGACGGACTTCGAAGGGAATCAAACCAGCACATACGGGTATGTCAATTTGAATTTATCGGTAGGACCTGTTCGAATACGAGCAAAGTTTGAAGTCATAGAAAAGGAGCCGGACTACCACATGATACTAGGGAGACCGTGGCTTCACCACAACAAGGTCATTCCTTCAACATATCACCAAGTGCACGAAGACCGTGCTAAATGAGGAGGTCGTCCGTATTCCCGCATCATTGTCTCCGTACGCGCCAATATGTGGAGTGGAGCTGTTCGAGTCAAAAGATGCTCCGCAGGGAAAGTCCGACAAAATCATGTGCACTCCACTACCCACGTGGGCTTCAATCCAGGAGGAAGACCGACTTAAATTGTCAGGGCCAAACACCACGACCCACTCTCTCCGACGAGACGTCCATCTCCAACCTAAAAACTTCAGCCCATCCTCACGCCAAAAGGGAGCGCTCTTTCGAGGCAAGCCGTGATCGAAGGGGAAGACAATATACCGGCGCCGGGCAGTTAGCAATTAGCGGGAGAGACCATCCAGTCTCTCCGCCCAATTGGATGCCGCAAGGACGACGAATACAAGAGGAGGTATTGGACGCCCCGCGACAGCTACAAGACGGAACCAATTCCACGACTGACGAGCTCGAGATTGTTAACATCGGGACTAATGAATCTCCCGTGCCGGTCTCTACCGCCCGACTCTATCCACGCACGAACGTACGAGCCTTGTTCAACTACTCAAGGAATACCAAGACGTGTTCGCCCTGGACATACGAAGAAATGCCCGGTCTAGATGAAAAATTGGTCACCCATCACTTACACGTCATGCCCGGATCCAAGCCAATCAAGCAATCTCCGAGGCAATTCGGACATGAGGTAGAAGAACAAATCAAGAATGAGATTCGAAGGCGCTTAGCTGCTGGCTTCATCGAACCCATTCATCATCCGACCTGGTTAGCCAATGTGGTCCCTAAAAAAGAAAAGCGGGCGTATTCGATGTCTGCGTGGATTTCAGAGACTTGAACAAGTGCTGCCCCAAGGATGACTTTCCCCTGCCTAACATCGACATGTTATTAGACGCCACTAGCGGACACGGCATGTTTTCCTTTATGGATGGCTACAACGGCTACAATCAAATAAGGATGTATGAGCATGACGCAAGTAAGACAGCTTTCCGAACCCCTCTTGGCAACTTTTACTATACTGTTATGCCATTCGGTTTAAAGAATGCCCAATGCAACATACCAACGTGCTATGACGGCAATCTTCCACGACATGATGCATAAACAAGTAGAAGACTATGTGGATGATATTGTGGTCAAGTCAAAGGCTCGAGCCGATCACACCAACGTCTTACGGCAAGTATTTGAGAGGTGTCGGGAATACAAGTTAAAGATGAATCCTTTAAAATGCGCTTTCGGTGTCTCCTCGGGTAAATTTCTGGGATTCCAAGTGACCGCAGAAGGAATAAAAGTAGACCCGTCAAGACTCGGGCTATCCTCACAATGCCGCCTCCCGAACCGTGAAAGAGCTCCGTAGTTTCATGGGCAAGGTAAACTACATTCGACGTTTCATACCCGGTTTAGCCCAACTTACCGCCTCATTCACCCCTTCACAAGAAAGGGGCCAGCTTTGTTTGGACCGCAACCCAACAGAAGCTTTTCGGAAAGTCCAACGAATACTATCATCTCCAACCGTCATGAAATCTCCCGTACAAGGGAAACCATTGGTCCTCTACACCGCCTTCGGTGACGCCGCCGTAGGGGCTTTACTCGCTCGGGGAAGACGACGAGGAATCGAACGTCCCATATACTATTTCACCGAATATTAAGGGATGTTTGAACTCCGATATCCCGGAGCGGAAAAAGCGTGTTTAGCTTTAATCCATTCCATTCGAAAGTTTAGGCATTACCTCGCTATCCAATAGGGTGATACTCGTGTCTAAATCCGATCCCTGCAAAGTTTTTGCTTTCAAAGCCTGGTCCCGACGGGGAGGACGGAAAAATGGCTTCTCCAAATGTCGAACTAGACATAACGTGCGCACGCCTAGAGCTATCAAGGGTCAAGCAGCTTGCAGACTTATCGCAAAGATTTCCGGAGAAGGTACTACGGGACTACATGAAGAAATCCCCGGAGAATTCCCTGACATCTCTACTCTGGAAGAAGAAGCGTGGCTTTTGTATTTTGACTGGCTCCGCTACCCTAGCAGTATCTGGAGGAGCAGGCGTGGTGTTAGTCTCTCCAACCGGAGAAGTATTTTCACATTCCTTCAAGTTAGACTTCGAATGCACCAACAACTCTGCGAGAATACGAAGCTTTCCTCATAGGGGCTTTCAATAGCTAAACAAGCGGAGTCACACGTCCGGAGATAAGAGGTGACTCCAAGTTACTTGGTGAATCAAATGAACGGAGTATATGTATTAAAAGAAGTAACACTAGCCCCGTACCGATCGGAAGCACGGAGGTTACTAAACTACTTTGCCGATGCAACCATAACCCATGTCTGTCGCAGAAACAACAAACACGCCGATTGTCTAGCAACATTGGCTTCCAAACCGAAGTTCGAGGCGGAAGAAACTTTGACAAGAAAAGGAGAACCATAGAATCGACATGGCTGCCGCAACACAAAGACACCAAGACCGACGATTGGCGAACTCCGATCATTCGAGAGCTCAACACTCACTCTCCCAAGGAAAGGTCGGTCTCAAAACCACGCAAAACTTCTTCATGCTTCATGGTATGTTTGACATCGAATCCGATGGCTCCTCGTCAAGATGTCTCGGGAAGTGATGAAGCACAACTACAGCTGGATCGTATTCACAATGAAATTTGTGGACAATCATTGGTGATAACGCTTTACCGGCGACTTCAACGTCTGGGTTATTACTGGCCAGAAATGGAGGCTCAATCCAGATCGTCGAAGTCCCGCTCGAATTGCCGACACCACCACACCAATTGGAGATTTTTAATGTGAACCGCACTGGGACTCGGAGAGAGCCCTACATTAGTTATCTCCGTGATGGGATAATTCCCATCGGTCAAAAGGACGCTATTAAGATGAAGCGAGAGAGCCAAGCGGTTCATATTCCATGAAGGGACCCTATACCGCAAGAGCTTCGGAGGTGATATGCTACGCTGCCTGGCCGGAGAAGAAATCCCAATCATGCTTTGAAGGCATACACACGAAGGAGAACATCAAGGGAAGAGGAAACTTTTTCTCCAAATACACGAGAGATACTATTGGCCGACCATGGAGGATGATGCAGCCGTTTGCTTCAAAGTCACACACATGCCAAATTCATGGGAACCTTGTTCATACGCCTTCTACCCCTTTGCATTCTCAGCGGCCCATGGCCATTCTACTGGCTGGGACTGGACATTATCGGGAAGATCAATCCACCGTCATCGAAGCAAAGACGAGTACATCATAACCGCAACGGAATACTTCACCAAATGGGTAGAGGCCATTCCCCTACGAGGAACTACAGAGCAACAATTGCGGCTTTCATTAAAGAATACATCATTTGTCGTTTCGGCGTGCCCAAGCATATCATCACGAGATAATGGCACTCCCTTCGCCAACAAGCAAGTACGGGAGTTACTTGAGGAGTACGGCATTAAAATGGTCTTCTCCACCGTCTACTATCCTCAAGGGAACGGGCAAGCCGAGAGTACCAACAAGACATTGATCCGGATCATCGGTCCGAACGGTACACGACAATCCTGTGGAATGGCATGATCGATTACCAATGGCACTATGGGCATACCGTACGTCACCCGTAAGCTCCATTGGGGTTTCGCCGTACTCACTGCGTCTGACGGAGCGGATGCAATTCTCCCAACAGAGATCGAATCCCATCGGCCGGATTGCAGCAAACCGGGATCCACCGAACGAGGCCGAAATCTCGACTCTAGAATCGCAGAGTTAGACACTCGATTTTAGAAGGAATAAAGCGAATAACGCGCTCGGTATACGGAATCGAATTTCCGGGCATACAACAAAATTGTGAAACCACGCGTTTTCAAGGTGGGAGATTTGGTTTTGAAAACAGCCAAACACATCCAACAAGACATGTCCCCACACCAAAATTCTCACCAAAATGGGAAGGTCCCTACGCAGTCACCAAGGCTTACAAGACTGGGCTACTACAAGATCATTAAGGTAGACGGAGGCAAGTTTGAAGCAATCATCAATGGAAAGTGGCTCAAGGCATATTACACCCGACCACTATCTCATTGTGTCAACAATACGGGCATTTATTTTCATTACATGTTTGAATCATCAACTATATTCAAGAGATGTGTCAATGAAAACCTGTTTCACCAATCAAAAACCAATGCAATTTATTCCGCAAAGATGTTCAAAACTCTTGACATAAACGTCATTAACAATAAGGGAGTACAGCCTTAGAAGAGGCCATCTAGAAGATTATAATTCCTTGAGAGCATCATCTGCAGTCTAGCCCGATATCTCTCCGTTCTTTTCTTCAAGTCCCGCACATGCTTGCTCCACCTTCTCCGATTCTCGCGGCCGAGCTTTCTCCTCTTCCAAGATAGCTTTCGAGCGGGAACAACATTTGCGAGGATACCAACTCGATCAACCTTGATGACATCAAGACGTTGCCGCAACCAGCCCACGTTGAACTCCATGGATTCAGTGTAGATACCATATTCTCCCACTTTTCGAGATTTGATTCAAAGAACGTTGCGGATAGAAATACTCTCCATCTCCGCAATCATGGGAAGAAGGCAAGCATACCGCGGTAACCAAGGCAGAGGAGCAATGTCGGACCACATTCCTGGTTGCGATATGACCGTACTTCCTCCACAACTTGGTGTACAAACCCACAAACTCCTTCCGCACCAAGAATCCACCGACATCCTGGTAGTTGGAGGATAAGCATTTCATGCGAACATCGAATGAAAGACCTGCATTCGGATATTCATAAGATGAGACACCCAGGTCAGCGTCTTCGAGATTCACAGGGGTAGGTGTGTTTGAGTTTGAAGGAAGAGGAATGGTCAAGTCATCATCATCAATAACCGTCACACATGTTCCGGTAGGGTGTCTCTGCAAGAATGAAGGGATTATTCACCCGACTGTTATGAAGAACAAACAATGTTTCAGAAAAGGGGGAAGAGACAAACCGGAATAATCTTCTTGACTCGAAGAATACGAACAGGGGATTGATCATGAAGCTCAGACGCAGGTCGTGCACGTTTAACGGAAGATCCTGGGTGGTATGAAGAAGATGATCCACTGTTGTTAGACATGATGGGGAAATAGAGTTTTTGCAAGGAAGCTCTACTGTAAAAACGAATCAAAAAATCTCTTCACCTGCATAAATGCTGGGGAAACCCTAAAACTGTTGTTGGACCCTAATCAAGAACCGGAAGAGCATCTGGACACAACGATTCAATCGGCAATGTGCAAGCACCCTCGCCCAGAATCCGGTAGAAGAAGAATCCTATCCCTGACTCAAACACCTGAAGGGGCGGTCGAGCTCATACATGTACAAGAGGAACCAAAGCGACTCACCGGATCAAGTCCCGCTTCCTTCGCATCCTTAATCAAGACCAACCAGTTCTGTGGAAACGCCCGACAATGTGAAACTATCCCAGAAATATGTATTCACTCCGGCTTGGTCATTTCGTATGTCACCATCTCATGCCTACCACACAATAGTGTAACCATTATGTGCTAGGCGGGGGACTTAATGTTGATGGTGGATTTTCATTCAAGGTTAAATTTGTAAGTAACCGAGAAAATCATGCGCCGACATCTTGTAAAAGATAAAGCCGTTTATAAGTGACGGATACTCCTCACTTAATTCACCAAGAATGGAGCATGTAGCAACAATCCCATTCTCGTGAATACGTGAAATTCCTCCGTGTTGGAGCATGTAGCAACAATCCCTTCCTGAATTTCATATCGGCCTTGTATTTCCGTACTCATTATCGGTGCACGGCATGACGACCGAGTGTTACTCTTACGAGTAACACGAACCTCCAAGCACCATAATGAATCATTATCGGTGGGCATGACGACCGAGTGTTACTCTTACAGAGTAACACGAACCTCCAAACACTATAATGAAACCATGTAAGAAATACCCGTACAGTGATTCTCGGTGTGTTATACTAGCCACAGAGCCCTCTCTGTGTTATACTAGCCCGATTGAGCCCTCTCGGTGTGTTATACTAGCTCCGATTGAGCATCCCAAGACCGACCATATCGGTCCGGATATGATCCGATCGCAGATCATCCAACTCCACAAGCATGATTGGACGACCCCGCATCAATTCCATCACCCCCCAAGCAGGTATGGAATACACACGTCCGACCCCGCATGGTCGACTATTGGCCTTTACTTGCCAAGAAACCGTCCATACCAAGCATTATGGACGGAAAACCCTAAATTAGGGTTTGCGGCATATTACATGTGCCGCAAAACGGTCTCAACCATCCATCTTCGCAGGTATAGATGGAGGGTGTAGATGTAGACTCAAAGGGGTCTTGAGCATGTCGCCACAATCACCATGTGACCGCCTACACACTTGACCAATCGGTCAAAACCAAACATGATTGGTTACAACAAATTCGTCCGCCTGAAAGAGCATGGTCGCACGGCTTTGCAAGCCAAAATTAGGGTTCAAGCCATCACGCGCGTCCATCTTCTCCGCACGAATGGAGGGCCACAGATCAAATAGAGCAGTCCTGGTCATACCCGGCATGACCACCGTGGGCCCATCTACCCCCTCATGTAATCGGCCAAGGCATATCATGCCCGGCTAATCCAAAACGCCCGCCCAAACATGCGTGGTTACACTTCCCAAATTGCAAATTGATCTCGACCGCTCAACTTCACCGGACGAATTGAGTGGCTTAGATCACGTTTTCATGGGATAGTCGATATAGGCGTGAACATCGGCCTACCATCTTCACGTCAAACCAGCTTGGCCAAGACCGACCAAGTTAGGTCGTCTTGGGAAACGCCACGGAAAAGAGTGTGGCGCGGCTTCTTGCGGTATCAAACTTTTATCGCAAAATCAATCTCGACCACTCCTCTTTGACGGTCAAATTGAGTGGCCCAGATGCGCTTTCATGAGGGAACGGAATACGAGCACCTACACCATCATGCCGTCAACACGCATGTATGGTCGGTCCTCTCCAAAATCCTTCCCATGCTTGGTTTCGACCAAGCTAAAGAGTGATGCTTGCGCACACTCTTTAAAAACCTAATTTCATCAACGGTCGCAGATGGGTGTCTCAAACATCATCTCGTCCGTCCGACCTCACCAGCTTGGTTATACAACCTGGTCAGGAGTTATTTGGTTAGTGAGGAGTCATTACCCATCACTTTACCACACCGTAATGCGAGACTCGCATAAAATACACACGATACTTCACAAGTATCGACTTTACGAATAACGCAGTTATTCAATTCAAAGATTACATGCTATCTTTCGTGGATCCACGATCCACATTCCGGATCAATCATGTCACAAACTGGGATACATACTGGGGTATTGGTCTCGGTTTACGGCGTGCGGCGTGCAACACGCCATTACAAGAACGTGTTAGGAAGTCATGGACGGTTAGAGATGAACAGGAAAAGTGGGCAAGACTGGTCGTGGTGTGTTACCGATACACAACTCCACTACTCCATCATTCCACTACCTCCACTTCCCACGAGAAACGTGAATGAGGCTCAATGACTTGTATAAATAGGTTCTCCGCCTATTTCCAACAACAAGGAATAACGGAGAACAACACAAGTTCGGATTTACGAAACCAAGTGTTAATACAAAAAACCGTATTCAAACACTCGAGCCTGCTTGCATCAACCGTAAGCTTGCTCATCTTTCTGTTACAAGTCATAAGCAAGCCAACACCTTCACAATCTCAACACCTTCTTCGCTTCCCTCCCTAAGATCAACCCCATCTCCTTCACTTTGTGACCGAAACAAGTCCGGGAACGGCCATTTCTTGGTTTAGGCCGGACTTGCACAGATTGATCTCTCGAATCTACAAGCACTCACCGCGCAGTGCATTTGTTGAAGGTTTAGATTCATTCCTCATCCACACCCCAAATTACCAAATTCTGCAGGAGTAGTTTTCACCCATCAACAGTTTGGCATGTCTCAATGGCACGCATGGCCATTAGGGCTATGTCCTGGTAAGAAAGCTACCAGCGATGCGTGTTGGCATGTGCCAATGGCATGCTCGGCCATTAGGGCCATGGCCTGGTAAGAAAAGCTACTAACGATGTGTGTTGGCAGGTGCCAATGGCATGCTCAGCCATTAGTGCCATGGCCTGGTAAGAAAAGCTACCAGCGAGCGTGTTGGCATGTGCAATGGCATGCGTGGCCAATTTGGGTCGCGTCCTGGTAGGAAAAGCTACCAGCGAGCGTGTTGGCATGTGCCAATGGCATGCATGGCTAACTTGGGTCGCGCCCTAGTAGGAAAAGCTACCAGCGAGCGTGTTGGCATGTGCCAATGGCATGCGTGGCCAACTTGGGTCGCGTCCTGGTAGGGAAAGCTACCAGCGAGGGCGTTGGCATGTGCCAATGGCATGCGTGGCCAATTTGGGTCGCGTCCTGGTTGGAAAAGCTACCAGTGAGCGTCTTGGCATGTGCCAATGTCATGCGTGGCCAACTTGGGTCGCGCCTTGGTAGCAAAAGCTACTAGTGATGCGTGTTGGCATGTGCCAATGGCATGCTCGGCCATTAGGGCCATGGCCTGGTAAGAAAAGCTACCAGCGATGCGTGTTGGCATGTGCCGATGGCATGCTCGGCCATTAGGGCCATGGCCTGGTAAGAAAAGCTACCAGCTAGCGTGTTGGCATGTTCCAATGGCATGCGTGGCCAATTTGGGTCGCTTCCTGGTAGGAAAAGCTACCAGCGAGCGTGTTGGCATGTGCCAATGGCATGCGTGGACAACTTGGGTCGCGCCCTGGTAGGAAAAGCTACCAGCGAGCGTGTTAGCATGTGCCAATGGAATGCATGGCCAACTTGGGTCACGTCCTGGTAGGGAAAGCTACCAGTGAGCGTTTTGGCATGCGCTAATGGCATGCGTGGCCTATTTGGGTCGCGTCCTAGTAGGAAAAGCTACCAGCGAGCTTGTTGGCATGTGCCAATGGCATGCGTGGCCAATTTGGCCTAGGTTGCATGATTTGCAAGCCTAGGTGCGGGCGCCATTTTGGCATGGCGTGGCTAGGGCCAAGGCAGAGTGCTTGGCTTGGCGTGGCGTGACTAGCGTAGCTAGGGCCAAGGCAGAGTGCGTTTGGCATGGCTCGGCTAGCTCGGTCTAAATGTGGCTGGCATGATTTGCCATTGGCACGAAGGTGCGGCTAGCATGGTTGGCATGCTTTGGCGCGTTTGGTGTGGCTGGCATGATTTTCCATTGGCACAGAGGTGCGGCTAGCTTGGGCTAGGTGTGGCTGGCATGATTTGCCATTGGCACGGAGGTGCGGCTAACATGGTTGGCATGCTTTGGCGCGTTTGGTATGGCTTGCATGATTTTCCATTGGCACAGAGGTGCGGCTAGCTTGGGCTAGGTGTGGCTGGCATAATTTGCCATTGGCACGGAGGTGCGGCTAACATGGTTGGCATGCTTTGGCGCGTTTTGGTGTGGCTCGCATGATTTGCCATTGGCACAGAGGTGCGGATAGGGCTAAGGTAAGTGTGTTTGGCTTGGCGTGGTGTGATTAGCGTAGCTAGGGCCAAGGCATAGTGCATTTGGCATGGCGCGGCTAGCTTGGGCTAGGTGTGGCTGGCATGATTTTCCATTGGCACAGAGGTGCGGCCAGCATGGTTGGCATGCTTTGGCGCGTTTTGGTGTGGCTAGCATGATTTGCCATTGGCACAGAGGTGCGTCTAGATTGGGCTAGGTGTGGCTGGCATGATTTTTCATTGGCACAAAGGGGAATTAGGGTTTTGTTCGTTGTAACCCTAATTTGAAAAAATACTCCCTATTAATTACTGACTACATGCATTAAATGTCCTAATAAATGTGTCACTGGTGACATTAGGTTTTTTGGGGTTTTACGATTTTACCCTTTGTTTAAAAACCACCATCAACATTAAGTCCCCGCTAGCTCGGAATGGAGCTTTGTTGCGAGGTAAGCATAAGATGGTGACAAACTATCAACAGCAAACCGTAAAGAAAATTGAGGAGGCTCGTCTGACCTTTTTATAAATAGGATTTGGAATCCTTGCCTCTGGCAGTTTTGCACAAATCGGGAGGCTGACACAATTGGGAAGTCGGCATCATTGAGGGACAGGAAGCTGGGCGGCATCGAGAAATTGACGCGAGTTGGGGAACTGAGCGTGCTAGCTGGAGAGACCGGCGCAAGGTGGGGAAGCTGAGCGTGCTTGCTGGCGTGACTTGGGCGGTCATTGGGAAGTTGGCGCAGTTGGTGGGGCCGGTGTGGCTTGGGAGATTGGAAACTGGCGCGAGCTCGATGGGACCGGTGCAAACAAGGAGGGAGTAGGTGTTTTTACATATAACAAAGTTTCCTTATTTTGCCTTCCTTCACGCGCGGCTTCAATCAGGGCATTATTCATGCTAAAATCTGGAAGCGTTATGTCCCTCATTGCTTCCTTTCCTTTTTTAAGGTTCCGTATTCATACCCAAAATAATTGTATCATCTCCCTCGTTTGAGAAAAGGGTTCTTCTTGTCGAGTTTCTCTCTTTGTCATGTCGCACAGAGATGAATCATCTTCTAACCATCCAGATTCTCCAGGTGAAGGCGCGAGGTCTGACTCTTGCAAAAGCACCCCGACTAGGGTTATTCGGGCTAAGAAGATCATACCAGTATGTTTTCTTCTTCTTCTTCTCTGTTCGTGTTATCCTATTTTTATATGTGTATAGATATGATGGAACTGGATCATTTTCCCCATCTTTTGCAGTGTATGATGGGACCCTCTAGGGATGGCTGCGCCTTTAACTCTTCGGAGAAGGACTTCAGACTTGGAGGAGATCGATCTTCTTCTCTTGAGGAGGCATTGGTTGGGATTGAATCTCCGTTCCACGAAGCTAGTGAAATAATTAAGTACCTCCCTTCCATCTATCCCCATGAAGAACATGTGCATGTTCGGACTTTCTTGGGTTCAGTGAGCATGGAGGAGGGGCGAGAGAACAAGGAAGAGTCTTGGCATGTTGAGAGGTTTCATTGTGGCAAAGCCTTTCCTCGATCCGGGTATGGGGCGAATCAGACTGTTTCTAGTTTGAAACGACTGAAAAGTGAACGTGTGGTGGTCTTGGAGGAGAGCGCCATGATTCTTGACTCTGATGTGGATGAATCAAAAAACTTTCTCCGAAGAGTCGCTGAGAAAACCTTCGAAGGAGCATATGACGGAAACGAGATACCCTCTGAAGTTCATGCCAAAGGTGTCGTTGGTGATACCGGAGGGGTCATGGTGGCGTATGCTGGACCGGTCGTCGGGGAGGACACTGATTCTTGTGTGGTTGCTTCGGGATGGGATGTTGAGGTTTCTGCTGCTAACACCGTTGAATGGAACCTTTGTTGCCCGAGGGATTGCTGGGGGAAGTGCTTGAAGATAGTCTTACCCGAGGGGACTTGTACTTCGTCCTTCGAGGGCTAGTTCTTCCCTTTTGTTATTTTCATTAATTTTGCTTTAGTTCCCCCGGTGTCCCTTTTTTCTTTTTCTTTTTGTAAACTCGTCTTTTCCTTCTTCTTCATCACCCACATTTTGCTTCATATATATTTTTTGAAAGAGGTTGTGGTATGATGGCTCTGCAATGGTTGTCTGGGTTTATCTGATGTATTTCTCTGATATCTGGAGGATTCGCTTGGAAAGAGATGTATTTATGTTTGTTTTTTTTGAAAAAAAGGGAATCCCTAGGGAAAAATACAAACGGTGTATTCATCTTAGGGAATTACAACTATTAAGAGGAATTGTTAAAGGAAATACTAAAAGGGGGAGTGATTGGGAAGTAAAGCATTTTAGGGATTGGATTCCTTGAGCCATCGCGAGTGAATTATCACGCCTTCGTGTGTGTCCGCATTGATGAGCTTGCAATATCCTCCCAAAAGGGTATCCGCAACCCCGGATACAACTCGTCTTCTCTTTTATTGGGCAAATCCATTTTTACTGTCATCCTCCCAACTTGAAACGAGCTTTCCTTAACCACTACATCTCCGATTGAAAACGGGTTCAGACGTCGTACAACCATTTGAGTCTTGGCTTCGTTGGCTTCAATAGAAGTTTCCAAGCTTCCTGCAAAGTGTTCAAATGTTCCACTCCCCATTCACATTTCTTGACAACGTTTGTGCCGATCGCGCCGAGTCCCCATGACGGAATGGGGGAAGGAAAGACTGGTTGCAGAAAAGGTTGCTTGGTCAGACTTACTTGCATTTGAAAACCATGAGCTAGCGCCAACGGGTCCTCTCCGGATGTCTGGGTTCCTTCAATAGCTCGTTGATGCGATAACCCGTGGGATGATTTGTTGGGAATTCCTTCGGGCGTGGACGTCGGCAGAGGGTGTACATCCAATTTTGCTTTGTTGTCGAGCACCCATAAGCGTCCCAATATCATGTCATGATCTAGTTCTTTGACAATGTGTAACTTGCTATGCATTATAGCGTCTCCCATATTGATCTCTAGGTTGATGTAGCCATGCGCGTTCAAAGTTTCTCCTCTCAAGCTCTTAATCACAGACGGGGAATAGGTAGCGTCTTGTTTTGTAAATCCTGCTGCCTTTGTGTCTTGAAATTAATGATGTTGTGGTCAGAGGCCGTGTCGATGAGCGTGTCGTCAAATTCGTTACCTCTTAAACGAGACGTGTTCATCAGTCCCCAATTCTCCTTTTTGGTTCCGCCTGTTTGGAAAGCTTGGGCCCCTGGCGTGGTTTCCGAGGAGAGAAAAAGTCGTTTGCCGGATACAACACGATTGAGAGCTGCGAAAATATCTTGGCGCTGCACCTTGGAAAGATAGAGAATTTCGCATACATGTTGCATCATGGATTGTACAAGATCGTGCACTGAGTCCCCGTGAGGACCCGCAGCTTTCTTATTGGGAGTGGGTCTCGATGCACTCTTTCATCTCCCGGTTGGAGTCCTACCGCTTCTATCCTTTCTTTGAAAATATGCTTTAGTCTGTTGCAATCGCTGGTCGGGTGGTGAACGAACCTGTGGTAGTGTCAGTACTTGGGGTTCGCCATCTCAGCCTCAGTTGGTAGACATCTGGGAGGTGGCAGTCGATAATATCATCTTGAACCCGTGCTTCTAGGAGGTCAATCACCTCCTCGATGGGTAACGGGAAATCAAAGGTATTTCCTTCGGTCTCATGATGCCGCATGGGAGTTTTAGTGACGGCCTTTCGTGGCGAGGGTTCCGTTGCGCCGCGCTTCACGTTTTGGCCGGTGGCTCATAGTTGGGGCTTTCCTTTTTCCCCTTTCGTTTACTATGTTCACGGAGGATGAGCCGACATTAAATTGTTTGCTGATGAGGCGTCTACTCCAGCGAGTTTCATGCGTATCTTCGGTTCGATTTGGCCTAGCTCTTTCCAAAAGAATGCCGGTGCCGTTGTTGCGATCGTCCGGCGGCTTCATGGAGTTCGGAGAACGTTTGGAAGCGCAAGTTTTCTAGCAGGGCGCGGTAAATTGGAACCATACCATTGATTCATGCGTTCACCAGTTGTTGCTCGGTCACGTTTGGGTCGTGACAGTCGAGTGCTTGAACCCTGAACCTTTTGACGAAATCATTCGGATGTTCGTTATCCCACTGGTACATTCTTCCGAGGTCTGAGAAAGTAACTTGTTCAGACATGAAGAAGTATTTCTTGTAAAACGCAGTGACCATGCTACTCCAGTTGGGAATGTTGTTCGGTGGGATGCTGTTGTACCATGTATACGCCCTTCCAGTAAGGGATTTTGAGAATTTCCTTAAACGAAGAACGTGATTATATTCATGTTCACCTAGGGATTCCAGGAAATGAGAGACATGCTCATGTGCATTCCCGGTACGATCGTACGGGGTAAATTGAGGAGAAGAGTACCCCCTTGGGAGAGGGATTCTCTGCATTTCGGATGGGTAAGGGGTTTGGTGATGATGCACGTCCAACTCATCATTCTTGATTCGGTTGCGGAGAAGTTATTCCATATCTTCTCTCGTGACGAAGTTGGGCGGATGATTTCTTTCCAACAGGATTCTAGCGCGAGTTTCCTCATCCGTGGAGGCGTGCTCCGCCGAGGTGCTAGCGTCGGGGTTGTTGGAGACGTTCCTAAGCGGCTCTGGAGGACGCGACTCACGTGGTAGTCGCTCTGTCAGGGTCTTGAGAAAGATGAGTACCTCCTTCGCGTTGAAACCATATCCGTCTCTCGCGAGCATCTCTGTCGTTCCATCAAATCAGCGATGGTGACGTAAGGACGACTTCCTCTGGTCCCTCCGGTATCTCGTCCCGTCGGCGGGGTAGTTGGAACCTTAGTTGTGGTTGGAGGCACCATGCTAGACGAAGCATTTGGGGTCGTAGCGGCGGCTCTAGCACTGGTGACTGGTGGCGTGACACCCGAAGAGATATTTTCGCTGCCATGATTAGAGGGTTGTGCAGAGACACTACAGGAGGCAGCGGCTCTGACCCTGGTGATTGGCGGTGTAACACTTGAGGGAGTGCATTCGATGTTACCGTAGTCGGCAGTGATGCAACAACATTATTGGGAGAGACGCTAACATCGTGGATGCATTCAGGTCGGTGTTCTCACAGCCGCTCCGACTCCGAGTTCCACCATGTTGGGATTTGACGTTCGGGAAACGAAATCAGGAGTCGGAGTTGGTATTGTAACCTATAGATCAATCCTCCCACTGTGGTCTCCAATTGTTTATGGGTAAAAATCATTTCCGCCGATTTTGGTAAATTCGGTAGGTGAGTGAGAAACTGGTTTAAACCCTAAAAAAATGTGCTGCACGTGAGCACTTTATAGATTCGAGAGATCAATATGTACAAGTCCGGCCTAAACCAAGAAATGGCCGTTCCCGGACTTGCTTCGGTCACAAAGTGGAGGAGAAGGGTTGATTTGGGAGGGAAGCAAAGAAAGGTGTTGAGACCAGAATAATTGCGGGAGAGTAGTGTCTCGACTTGTATCGAAAAGTGAAAGCTTATGAAGCTTGCAAGAGATGAAAGCTTTTGGAGAGCTTGCAAAGTTGCCTTTTCCGAGAGTGTTGTATTTTTCTCCCGACCGAGACTTGTTGTCCGGTGGAAATAGGTAAGACCTATTTATACAAGTCGAGATTGAAACGTACCACGGCCTCATGAAGGAAGAGAGTAAAGGGTGAAATAATGGGAGGAGGTGGTAACCGCATGGTGTTTATGGGTGAAAACGTTTTCACCATTATTTCCTCATTTATTTGACCGCTTTATTCCTATTCACGCTTTCTTAATGTAAGCGTAGTGTACACTGCAAGCTGTGACCGCCAAACCAAGACCCTAGAAAGGATCCCCCAGTTTGTGTTGATGTCTCGAGTGTTGGTTGCACCTTGAGTGCAAGTGGCGCGTGTGGCATGTACGGAATGCCTTTGTTGCGGGTTGCACCTTGAGTGCAAGTGGCAATGCCAGAGCTGCTAGTGGCGTGTGTAGCATGTGCGGAATGCCTTGGTGGTAGGTTGTACGTTGAGTTTAAGTGGCTATGCCAGAGCTGCTAGTGACGGGTGTGGCAAGTGCCAATGGCGTGTGTGGAATGCCTTGGTGGTAGGTTGCACGGTTTGCAAGTTAGGCTACCAGCGTGTGTGTTTGGAATGTGTCAATGGCACGCATGGCCATTAGGGCTATGTCCTGGTAAGAAAGCTACCAGCGATGCGTGATGGCATCTGTCAATGGCATGCTCGGCCATTAGGGCCATGGACTGGTAAGAAAAGCTACCAGCGATGCGTGTTGGCATGTGCTAATGGCTTGCTCGGCCATTAGGGCCATGGCCTGGTAAGAAAAGCTACCAGCGAGCGTGTTGGCATGTGCCAATGTCATGCGTGGCCAACTTGGGTCGCGCTCTGGTAGGAAAAGCTACCAGCGAGCGTGTTGGCATGTGCCAATGGCATGCGTGGCCAACTTGGGTCGCGTCCTGGTAGGGAAAGCTACCAGCGAGCGCTTTGGCATGTGCCAATGGCTGCGTTGCCAATTTGGGTCGCGTCCTGGTAGGAAAAGCTACCAGTAAGCGTGTTGGCATGTGCCAATGGCATGCGTGGCCAACTTGGGTCGCGCCCTGGTAGGAAAAGCTACCAGTGATGCGTGTTGGCATGTGCCAATGTGTTGATGGGTGAAAACTACTCCTGCAGAATTTGGTAATTTGGGGTGTGGATGAGGAATGAATCTAAACCTTCAACAAATGCACTGCGCGGTGAGTGCTTGTAGATTCGAGAGATCAATCTGCAAGTCCGGCCTAAACCAAGAAATGGCCGTTCCGGACTTGTTTCGGTCACAAAGTGAAGGAGATGGGGTTGATCTTAGGGAGGGAAGCGAAGAAGGTGTTGAGATTGTGAAGATGTTGGCTTGCTTATGACTTGTAACGAAAGATGAGCAAGCTTACGGTTGGTGCAAGCGGTGCTCTCGAGTGTTTGAATACGGTTTTTGTATTAACACTTGGTTTCTGTTGTCTGAACTTGTGTTGTTCTGTCTCCGTTATTCCCCTGTTGTTGGAAATAGGGCGGAGAACCTATTTATACAAGTCATTGAGCCTCATTCACGTTTCTCGTGGGAAGTGGAGGTAGTGGAATGATGGAGTAGTGGAGTTGTGTATCAGTAACACACGACCCGCCTTGCCCACTTTTCCCCGTTCATCTCTAACCGTCTATAACTTCCTAACACGTTCTTGTGATGGCGCGTTGCACGCCGCACGCCGCACGCCGTAAAACCGCCAGACCAATACCCCAAGCATGTATCCCCGCCTTGTGACATGATTGATGTCTGAATGTGGATCGTGGATCCACGAAAGGTAGCATGTAATCTTTGATTGAATAATCTGCGTTATTCGGGAAGTCGATACTTGTGAAGTATCGTGTGTATTTTATGCGTGTACGCATTACGGTGTGGTAAAGTGATGGGTAATGACCCTCACTAACCAAATAACTCCCCGACTTGGGTTGTATAACCAAGATGGTGAAGTCGGACGGATGAGATGATGTTTGAGACACTCATCTCATGACCGATTGATGAAATTAGAGTTTTAAAAGAGGTGCGCAAGCATCACTCTTCAGCCTTGGTCGAAACCAAGCATGGGAAGGGTTTTGAAGAGGACCGACCGGGCATGTGTGTAGACAACACGCCGGTGTGCACGTCCATACTTCACTTTCCCAAGAAGGCGCGATCTAAGCCACTCAATTCGACCGCGAAAATTGAGTGGTTGAGATCGATTTGCGATAGGAGTTTGATGCCGCAAGGAGTCGCGCACCATACCCTTTTCCGGCGTGTTTTCCAAGATGACCTGACTTGGTCGGTCTTAGCCAGGTTGGTTTGGCGTGAAGATGGTAGGCTGATGTTCACGCCCATGTCTCACCGTCCCATGAAAACGTGATCTAAGCCACCCAATTCGTCCGGTGAAGTTGAGTGGTCGAGATCGATTTGCAATTTGGGAAGTGTAACCACGCATGTTTGAGCGGGCGTTTTGGATTGGCCGGGCATGATATGCCTTGGCCGACCGCATGAGGAGGTAGATGGGCTCACGGTGGTCATGCTGGTGTGACCGACCCTTGCTCAATCTAATCTGTGACCCTCCATTCGTGCTTGGGAGAAGATGGACGCGCGCGATGGCTTGAACCCTAATTTTGGCTTTCAAAGCCGCGCGACCATGCTCTTTCAAAGGACGAATTTGTTGTAACCAATCATGGTTGGTTTTGACCGATTGGTCAAGTGTGTAGGCGGTCACATGGTGATTGTGTCGACATGCTCCGGCCCTTTGAGTCTACATCTACACCCTCCATCTATACCTGCGAAGATGGATGGTTGAGACCGTTTTGCGGCACATGTAATATGCCGCAAACCCTAATTTAGGGTTTCCCGTCCATAATGCTTGGTATGGACGGTTCTTTGGCAAGCGAAGGCCAATGGTCGACCATGCGGGGTCGGCTGTGTATTCCATACCCGCTTGGGGGTGATGGAATTGATCCGGGGTCGTCCAATCATGCTTGTGGACTTGGATGATCAACGATCGGATCATATCCGGACCGATATGGTCGGTCTTAGGATGCTCAATCGGGCTAGTATAACACACCGAGAGGGGCTCAATCGGGCTAGTATAACACACCGAGAATCACTGACGGTATTTCGTACATGGTTTCATTATAGTGTTTGGAGGTTCGTGTTACTCGTAAGAGTAACACTCGGTCGTCATGCCACACCGATAATGATTCATTATGGTGCTTGGAGGTTCGTGTTACTCCGTAAGAGTAACACTCGCCGTCATGCCGCACCGATAATGAGTACAGAAATACAAGGCCGATATGAAATTCACAGAAGGGATTGTTGCTACATGCTCCAACCTCGAGGAATTTCATGTATTCACGTAAATGGGATTGTTGCTACATGCTCCATTCTTGGTGAATTAAGTGAGGAGTATCCGTCACTTATAAACGGCTTTATCTTTTATAAGATGTCAGCGCATGATTTTCTGGTTTTTACAAATTTAACCTTAAATGAAAATCCACCATCAACACAATGGCATGCTTGGCCATTATGACGATGGACTCGGTAAGAAAAGCTACCAGCGATGCGTGTTGGCATGTGCCAATGGCATGCTCGGCCATTAGGGCCATGGCCTGGTAAGAAAAGCTACCAGCGAGCGTGTTGGCATGTGCCAATGGCATGCGTGGCCAATTTGGGTCGCGTCTGGGTAGGAAAAGCTACCAAATGAGCGTGTTGGCATGTGCCAATGGCATGCGTGGCCAACTTGGGTCGCGCCCGGGCGTAGGAAAAGCTACCAGCGAGCGTGTTGGCATGTGCCAATGGCATGCGTGGCCAACTTGGGTCGCGTCCTGGTAGGGAAAGCTACCAGCGAGCGCGTTGGCATGCGCCAATGGCATGCGTGGCCAATTTGGGTCGCGTCCTAGTAGGAAAAGCTACCAGCGAGCGTGTTGGCATGTGCCAATGGCATGCGTGGCCAATTTGGCCTAGGTTGCATGATTTGCAAGCCTAGGCGCGGGCGCCATTTTGGCATGGCGTGGCTAGGGCCAAGGCAGAGTGCTTGGCTTGGCGTGACTAGCGTAGCTAGGGCCAAGGCAGAGTGCGTTTGGCATGGCGCGGCTAGCTCGGGCTAAATGTGGCTGGCATGATTTGCCATTGGCACGGAGGTGAGTCTAGCATGGTTGGCATGCTTTGGCGCGTTTGGTGTGGCTGGCATGATTTGCCATTGGCACAGAGGTGCGGCTAGCTTGGGCTAGGTGTGGCTGGCATGATTTGCCATTGGCACGGAGGTGCGGCTAACATGGTTGGCATGCTTTGGCGCGTTTTGGTGTGGCTGGCATGATTTGCCATTGGCACGGAGGTGCGAATAGGGCCAAGGTAAGTGTGTTTGGCTTGGCGTGGTGTGATTAGCGTAGCTAGGGCCAAGGCAGAGTGCATTTGGCATGGCGCGGCTAGCTTGGGCTAGGTGTGGCTGGCATGATTTGCCATTAGCACAGAGGTGCGGCCAGCATGGTTGGCATGCTTTGGCGCGTTTTGGTGTGGCTGGCATGATTTTCCATTGGAACAGAGGTGCGGCTAGCTTGGGCTAGGTGTGGTTGGCATGATTTTCCATTGGCACAGAGGGGAATTAGGGTTTTATTCGTTGTAACCCTAATTTGAAAAAATACCCCCTATTAATTACTGACTACATGCATTATATGTCCTAATAAATGTGTCACTGGTGACATTAGGTTATTTGGGGTTTTACGATTTTACCCTTTGTTTAAAAACCACCATCAACAACAACACCAAGGATTACGTGGAAAAACCCCTCCAAGCTGAAGGGTAAAAAACCATGGGCAAATCTTCCACTATAATCAAACAATGGGTTACACACAATTCTCCCAATTTGGGGATACACACTTCTTCAAGGTGCATATAACACTTGGATAACAATTTTCCTAAATTACACTCACACCAAAGGATGGATCAACAATTCATTCACCAAATAAGATGAGATTCACTATGAATTTGAGAATAACAAGAGTAATGAGATATTTACTACTAAGGTTAGAACAAACCCTAGATTTTCCCCCTTTTGAAGAGATGTGGAAATTTATCAATCAATCTTCACCACACTAACCAATAGATCCTTAGCTAAGAACCCTTTCTTCTTCTTCAAAGATCAACTTCAAATCATCACCAAAGATCAACTCTAATGGTGGTTTCTCACTTTCTCGTACTTTCTCTCACTACCGCCTTTATTTCCTTTCTCACGAATTGTAAAGGATATGGAGTCTCCTGTTCGTTTCATTCAATTATTATAACCTAACAAGTCTCCTACTAAATTCCTTCCTTAAATGGTTAAGGGGATACCTGGGTGTTGGGCCATAAGGCAGTGAAACCCAACAATCTCCCCATCACGACTTATGGCGAGGTACCCATCACTACCAAATCTGCCTGCCGCGGGAAATAAACATGCTTATATTTCGGTAGCGGCTTTGTCATCATATCGTAACCAATTTCGGTCTTGACTCTATACACCCACTTGTTCTTCAGAATTTTATGGTTCTTTGGCTTATCAACCAACTCAAAAGTGTCGTTCTCATGTAAAGAGCCAACTTCTTCTTTCATGAATGTCAATCACTTCTGGCTTTCAGGAACACTAAGAGCTTCTTCATAAGACTCTGGTTCACATGTATCTGTGAGCATCACATACTCATGTGGTGTAAACTTCGTTGAAGGTAATTTGGTCCTGCTGGCTCTTCTCAACTCATCTCCTGGTTGTTGTTGTTGCACTTCTTTCTCAATATCACCCACTTGAACATATTCATGAGCTTCATCTTCATGATTGTGTTCAAGTTCTTCATTACCATTAACATCAACATCATCATCACGTTGTTCAAGAGAAGGAACAACTGGATTTGGATACAAGAACATATCTTCTTGAAGCTTTGGCATTTCCATCTTCTCAAAGTCTTCAATAGTTTGGTCTTCAAGGAATATTGCATCCCTACTTCTGATAACCTTCCCGTCAACTGGATCCCAAAATCTGTAACCAAAATTCTATGTTTCATAGCCTAGGAACACACACTACTTCGCTTTGTCACCAAGCTTTGACCTCTGATCTTTTGGGATATGAATTCCATGCAACCAAACACTCTCAAGTGATCATAAGTAGGCTCTTTGTGTCTCCAAACCTTCTATGCTACTTCTTCATTTAGCGGTATTGAAGGAGATCGATTGATCAAGTACACAACAGTATTCATTGCTTCACCCCAAAAGTGCTTCTGTAACTTGGAATGAGATAACATGCACCTAATCCTCTCAAGAATAGTGCGGTTTATCCGCTCTGCAACACCATTATGTTGTGGAGTCTTCGGTACTGATTGCTCATGACGTATACCCATGCTCTTGCAATACTCTTCAAGTGGCCCAATGTACTCCCCCTTGTTGCCAGAACGAAGGCACTTCAAGGTTCTACCTTTTTCTGTTTCCACCATGCTGTGAAACATCTTGAACACAGGAATAACATCATATTTGGTCTTGATTGCATATGACCAAACCTTCCTTGAAGCATCATCTATGAAATTAACAAAGTAAAATGCACCACCAAGTTTTTTGACCCTTAAAGGTCCACATACGTCAGAATGAACAAGATCAAGAATATCAGAATTGCGCTTGGGTAAAGTTATGAAAAGAAACTCTAGTTTGTTTCCCAACTAAACAATGAGTGCACTTACCCAGTTGCGCACCTTTCGCCATTGGAAAGACTTGCCTTTTGATGATGATTTGAATTCCCTTCTCACTAAGATGACCAAGTCTTCTATGCCACAATTCGGAGGTTGAATCTTTGTCAGCAACATTCAACTCACCTTTCAACACCTTCACTTGTGTCTTATACAATGTGCCACATTTCTTGCCTCTTGAAATAACCACGGAGCCCTTGATTAGCTTCCATTTTCCATCACCTAAGTGATTGTTGTAACCTTCATCATCTAACACTCCCGGCGACATTAGATTCAAACGAAGATCTGGTACGTGTCGCACATTTCTGAGAACCAATGTGCAACCAACACTGGTCTCAACCTTCACATCACCCATTCCTACAATCTTCGAAACACCACTGTTTCCCATTCTGGCTGTACCAAAATCACCAGCCTTGTAGGATATAAATATATCTTCTCGAGGAGTAGCATGATAAGATGCACCTGAATCCACTATCCACTCTGAATCAAAAACTACAGAACTCACACATACATCATTACAATCATAGGAAAAAAATGATATCATCTTCTGATGCGACAACTACAACATCCTTTTCTTCTTTATCATTTCATTTACCTTTCTCCTATTCTTTCTTCGGCTTCCTGCATTCATTTCAATAATGACCTCTCATACGACAGTTCCAACATTCAACGTCTTTTCTAGACTTTGATTTACCCCTGGACTTGCTACGGCCAACTTGTCTTCTATCTTTTCCTCTACCCCGATTCTCTGTAACAAGAGCTTCTGAATGAGATAATTCTGATGACCTTCTTCTAACTTCTTCATTCAGCAAACTGTTTGTTGCAACAGTCATGTTCAACTTCCTGTCTGGAGCAGAGTAACTTAGAGACATCCTCAATGGCTCCCAACTGTCTAGTAAAGTATTTAACAACAAATAAGCTTGAATCTCTTCCAGAATTGTCAGATCCATAGATGTAAGCTGATTCATGATACCTTTCATTTCATTTAAGTGTTGCGCCATGGAACTTCCTTCCTTGTATACCAACTTTCCAAGTCTTTTGAAAAGAAGAGCTTTTGTACAAGGAGATTGCTGGTCATATATCTGCTCTAACTTTGTCCATAAAGAATATGCTAGTGTCTCAATAGCCACATGATGAAAAATAAAATCATCGATACATTGACGAATAAAACCAACTGCTTTACGGTTAGTAACACGCCAATCTTCTTCACTTGTCTTCTCAGGCCTTACACCCTTGCTCTTTATTGGATCAAAGAGATCTTTACAATATAATCAATCTTCCATCTTCGCCTTCCATATTACATAGTTCTCACCAGTCAAAACAACCATTCTATTACTAGTGTTAGCTTCCGTCTTCACTCATGATTAGATCAACCCAAAAGCTCTGCTACCACTTATTGGAGGAGACTTGCAAACTCCGAGCCGCTATGTGCAATACGTAAACCACACAAGCAATGAAACACAATACGGAAAATACACAACTACGACGATATAGAAGCAATCACACAACACCAAGGATTACGTGGAAAAACCCCTCCAAGGTGAAGGGTAAAAAACCACAGGCAAATCTTCCATTATAATCAAATAATGGGTTACACACAATTCTCCAAATTTGGGGATACACTCTTCTTCAAGGTGCATATAGCACTTGGATAACAATTTGCCTAAATTAGACTCACCCCAAAGGATGGATCAAGAATTCATTCACCAAATAAGATGAGATTCACTATCAATTTGAGAATAGCAAGAGTAAGATATACTTACTACTAAGGTTTGAACAAACCCTAGATTTTACCCCTTTTGAAGAGATGTGGAAATTTATCAATCAATCTTCACCACACTAACCAATAAATCCTTAGCTAAGAACCATTTCTTCTTCTTCAAATATCAACTTCAAATCATCACCAAATATCAACTCTAATGGTGGTTTCTCACTTTCTATTGCTTTCTCTCACTACCGCCTTTCTCACTTGTCTCATAGATGTGTATTCTTGCGTAAAAATAGACCCATAAGCTGTTTTTGCAGCAAGCGTCCAAGGGGAAAGGTCCATAGATCAATAGTACTTGTAAAGACCGTCAAGCTAGTCAACGTTGTTAGACCAGTCAAGTGACGAATTAGCCGTTAATAACTCGATTAGTTTAACACGAACGTTAATTAATCTAACAACAATTTATATACGAAACTTGCATCACTGGATAGATCTCGAAGAGTTATGTGAAATGGGCTACTCGAACGTGTCATTCGAATATCATACGAAGGAGAATCATTTGATTTGTTTGAAGGGAAAAATGGTTATTTATAGTTTAGCCGCCTTGGCTGCCCTTATCTTCTGGTCGGGTGCCTTTAGCAATCTTGGTCGACCTTATCAACCCAATTCGAGAGGATAAACTCTCATTTGTTTTTTTTCTCTTTCTTTTTCTTTCTTCTCTTTCGTTTTCTTCCCTGTTCTTCTTCTGTCGAAGATGTGGAGTTGAATTTGAGGTACGGCTTGAGATGATTAGATCGTGAGGATGTATAAGAGAAGGAGGAGTTGTTGTTTCTGTTAATTAAAAAGAATAAGATTGAGTTGTTGTTACAAATTGAAGATATGGTTTCTGAAATTAGGATTTGTGGATTTGATTATTGTTCTGAGATTTGGAGGATAAGATATAGGGTTATTGCTAGATGAAAAACCACGGGTTGGTGTTTAATTGAAGTTTGAAAGTGGATTTAGTGATGGATCGAAGAATTAGGGTTTGTAAGGAAAGTCAAGGAAGATGAAAGAGACGTTCTAAGAGGATGAGTTGAGATGGGTAATGAGTGGATTGAATATTTATAGTGGTATTACAGATGAAGCTAAGTTTTACAGGATGAAATCGTTGAAGGTGATTGAATTTAGGGTTCTTGATGGAACGAGTTTTGGGGTTCATGGATTTGGGATGACGATGAAGGAATTCCAATTCGGTGAATGTTATTACTTTGGGTAAGCTATTAATTGCTTTAATTTTGATATTTGAAGGATGAATCATTGAATTGTTAAGTTTGTATAATTGTTTTTGAAACTGTGTTATGAGATGGATATGGAGTAGAATTGTTGATGAAGTAGGTTGTGTTGAATTACAATAAACTAGAATGAATAGAGAAAGTGCAAGGATGTGGATTTGGAGATGTTGTTGGTGCTGAGTTGGTGGAAGCAATGTTAGGGATGATAGTGATGAATTTTATTATGAGTAAAGGATGCAGGTGGTTGTGGGTTGTCTCAAATGGTTATGAAGTTGAATTAGTAGTATGAATGTTTTGGTGGGTGTTAATAAAGATGGTAGTTCTCAATGGATTGTGGCTGAGCTATGTTCTTTGGTTTGATATGGCGTATTATGGTGATGATGCTGTTAATGTTGTAGTTGTTGTAGGGTTATGAAATGCAGGGAAGGGGTTCGAGGTCTGTTGATAACAGAATTGACACTTGAAATGGGGTCAGTGCGTTTTGAGTTTTGAAATGAGTTACGGAGAGGGTGTAATGGAACTGTGGTTGCAGATTATTCCAGTGTTGAGATAAGTTGAACTTCTAGTGGTGTTGGTGTTGTCTATAATATTGAAGCTACAGAGGACATCAGTGAATGGTAGAGGTGCGGAGTATTGAGGTGTGTGTGTGTATGAATTGATAGTAGGTTGTATAGAACTGGAGTTGGATATGGAAGCGGCAATGAAGCTGTGATTTAAATGTTGTATGGAATTGAGATTGCTCTAGAGAGTTGATAGAGATAGAGTAGATGGTTATGGGTTTGAAGATGAAATTCTTGGTGTGAATGAGGATGTAGTGGTGGTGATGAATTGAGGTTGAGGCAGGTAATCATCAGTGATGCCTTGGTACGGTTTTGGTTAGGTTCACAGTTTAAAGATGGTTGTTGTTGTTGTGGTGAATGAAATTACAGGTTATAGATTGGTTTATGTGTATGCTAGCTGAACATATTTATAATGGATGAGGGTTTGTGGATATTACAGATTGACAATGTTATCTAAGTTGAAGCATAAATGTATGAATGTATGAGAGGTTATAGGTGAAGTGTTATGGAAAAAGAGTAGTTGTAATATTGTAATGGCAAAGAGTTGTGAAAGCCGCAATTGCAGATCGTAAAGCTTAGATTTCATTTGTGTATTGAATTGTATAATTCTGTTTAAATGAATTGTATAGTGAAACTATATGAACGTTCTTGAGAATTAGGATGTTAGTCATCCCAATAAGATATCCGACTAATTGTTTAGTTGACTTAGTTAATCTGACTCGAGTCGAGTTGACCATGTTAACTCCGAGTTGAATCGGTTTGGCTCGGTGACTGCACCGAGAGACCGTTGACGTTGACTTTGACCTAGACTTAGACGTTGACTGTTAGTTGACCCTTGACCGTCATCTTGACCGTTAGAGACTGTTAGTTGACCAGTTGGACCAGACCTTTGTTAGTGGACCTAATTAGGGAACTTGGGTTTAAAACCAGTTTTCCCTTTTGAACATGAATTGGACCCTTGTGGTCCGAATTTGCCTTTGGCTTCTTCTACAAAGTTGTAGATATTCATAAGACTTAGCTAATGGACTATAGAACTAATCCAATTGAATTAATAAACATTAGATATGCTAAAGATAGAGATGAAGAGGTGTAAAGTCATAAATGGGCTTAGAACTATTAGATAGACTTGTATAATTCTTGTATGAGCCATTTTGGCTAGATTCTTAGACTTCTTGTGTGATTAACTGTTAGTCTATATTAACAACGATCGATTCAAAGGATGAACAAGTGGATCGCGGATCTCGAGGTAGGCGTGGCTTGTCATCAAAAGAGGTGGGAGTTTATATTTAACTCTTATGTGATTATTATTGTTTTCTTTTACCAAAGTTTATGTTTATCAAATTCATGCATTTTCTGGTTGTGTTTTCCATGCATTGTTTAACTTTGAGTTACAAAAGTTCTGTTATTTCTTTTAATCTTTTCATTGCTTGGAAAGGAATCGTAATGCTTTGTTCGTCTTTATGAATTGTTTGGTAAATAAGAATTTCCATTGATTATTTGGAAATGAGAATTTCCATCTGTGGTATATAGGATCCTGCTCCTTCATTTATAACTACTTTCTTTCGAGCTTTTATGCATTAACTAGGTGGAGGCTGAATCACCATATTAGCTCTCTAGGTGGAGGCTGAATCACCATATTAGTACATTGTTTGGAAAGAGTTAGTTCCATATACATGATTGTTTACTTCTGTGAATCAGTTGTATTTTAGTGTTAGGGAAAACATGAATTGTTTTCAAATCATTTCAATGATTACTTGAAAGTTAAATGTTATTGCTACTGGGCACCCCTTTTAGGGATGCTGTGCTCACCCATTCCCACTTTCAGTTTCAGAGACAGATCAGAGTTGGCAGCAGAAGCTTCGAGAAGTTGAGTCTTCGGCTATGTTATTATATCGTATGTTTTATTTGTAAACCAAATGACTATTGTATATGTATCAGATTAGAAGAGTTCTTGTATATACATTTTTTTTTCCATAGCGGGGCTAGTTTTTGGGTTACGTTTTGTTGCAGATATCTTAATTGAATGCTTAAGCATGTGAATTAGATTCTTAGCGCCTCTTTATTTAGTTAATCTCTTGGATTAGTCAGCTGCTAGCTTTGGGGGCGCTACAGTATTGCAGTAGTCTGGGATGGTCTAACTCAATTTCAAATTTTTTTTGAGTAGTTAATTAGCAGCTGTGTGCCTCACCAGTCACTACATGCACAGGTAGTAGATCTATTATTTGCATATTTCCTTCACTGGATTTACACTCACGGAGAAAAACATCTGGATATATAGCTGGTATAATAATTTGATGTGGCTTGATGTAGATTGTAAATCTTATGAATCACTTTGTTTGTTTTTTTGATTGATTTTGTTCCTCATTTTAGAATCAAGAATTGAAATTTCTAACAAGTTTTTTGTTCTTCAGGTTTTCCTTTTGTTTGTTTTCTGGTAAAAAAAAAGCAACTGATGTTCTTATAGTCCAGGCTTCCAAATCCTTTGTAATTAACCTTTTTCATGTTTCCTAGTCCAGACAAATATAGGAGAATACCTAAGAGGTGTGACCCAACATTATAATACTCTATTATGATTAATTCGATGCAACAAAACATGCTTGTATTAAAAAAAAATCATACCAGTATAAATATACTATAGAAGAAACCACTGTTGAGAAGACCAGAAGCATACACCACTTAGAAGAAGGAGATAGTAGTACCAAACTTGTTGGGGGAGACTTACAAAATCCGAGCCGCTATGCGCAATACGAAACCTACACAAGCAATGAAACATAAATGCGAAAATAACACAACTACGATGATATGAGAAGCAATCACACAACATCGGCTATTACGTGGAAAAACCTCTCCAAGGTGAAGGGTAAAAAATCACGGGCAAATCTTTCACTATAATCAAACAATGGGTTACAGACAATTCTCCCAATTTGGGGATAACAATAACTTTAAGGTAAATATATCACTTGGATACATATTTGCCTAATTACAATCACCCCTAAGGATGGATCAACAATTCATTTATCAATTGATAAGATTCACAAACAATAACAAGTGATTGAGATACTTACTACTAGGGTTTGAACAAATCATGGAAAATCTTTTTATTATCAGATATTCAGCTGCCTGAAGGCTGGTGTCGAACTTGTTGAGAAATATAAACTTTATGATTTACATATCCAGTGTAATGCGTTTATGGTTCCAGGTCTCTTTGGTCATGCACGTCTATGCTCTAATAAAGAATGCAGAGAAACGCGTGATCCCTACAAAATTTGCAAGAGCTGTGGGATTTATTTTTATGGATGTTGCATTAAACTGGTGATTCCTCTTGTCCTGGAACTTGGATGCAAAAACCTGGTAGAATTGTCATATTCATGGGCTTCTAATTCAGCGGAGCATTATCTGGCAAAAAGGGAAAAAAAGAATAAGAGACATGAAGTTAAGAAAAAGGAAGAAAGGATTGCCCCTAATGATGATGATGATGATGATGAGATGGAACCAGATGATTTTCTACAAGAGCTAAGAAATATTGTTTGGAAAGAGGCTCGTATGCCACACTTCATAGGAATTGGACCACCCTCACATGATGATGATGACTCTACTTTGTAGTTCCGGTACTCTTATTTTGATTAGTAGCTGTGTTTTATGTTTTAAATACATCTATGTATTATTATTTGGGTATTGTTTGCATGTTAACAGAGAATTGCATATGATGTTGTATTTGATCACCTCTATATTTTCTTTTGAGATTTTTATGATTAAATATTTATCACCTCACGGTGTCTGGTAACTTTTACGCGGCCATCAACTTTTTTTTTGATAACACAGAGCATATATTAATTAAGCAGTTCTAGGCACTGCAAGCCTAGTTAACAGAGATGAAAACCATGGAGAATAGTCCTTGTACTCTTCTAATAAGAGTTTTTTCTTCTTGACTTTTTTTGCAACACAGTCTTCAATATTATTAAAGTCTCTCTTGACATAAGAGATTCTACAAAACTTGAAAGAAGAAATAATTGTTTTAATATCTCTGATGAAATGATTATTTTCCCATCTAACTTGAATACTGTCCGTGGAAATAGATTGCACTACAACTTCCGCATCTGCAAAAATATGGACTTCTTTGATGTTAAGAGCTTTGATCCAGCTAAGAGCCTCCATTTGCATATGATCCCTTAACTCCATCACAGGTACCTGTAGAAGACAAAACCACCATGTCGGTTCCAAGTTCAGATGATCAAATGAAGCGTCAACTAATACTTTTGATATATTAGTGGCATATGTATCTATAGTGTTAACTTGAGGATGTACTATCGTGATTCTGTTGGCTGTTAAACTGAAATTATGGATATTAAATTGAATCCTTGTAACTATAGAGTAATGGTTTAGGGTTTTTTTTTGAAAGACATGTTCACATCTTTCTTTCCAAATTACCCAGCATCCCACCATTAAGGTCGTTCTCCATGTGTTGTTTGCTTCTGCACCATTGTTATGTATATTACTAAACCATGAGATTATCCATTCTTTAACACTTCCACAATTTGCAGCAAATCCATCCACATTAATATTTAAACTTCTCCAAACTAACCACGCATGCTGGCAGACTAGCAACAGATGAAACAAAGACTCCTGAGGATGATTACAGATTCCACAGTGCTCTTGTATATTGCTGTTGAATCTGGCAGTCTTATCTTTTGTTTGCACAATTTCTTTTAGACACTTCATATAAACAGCTTCACCCTGTGAGGCATCTTCCATAAAGATTTCCAAACATCCTTAGGACAGTGTTGGTTGCTTCATGATGTTGGTAACTTCTTTCAACCAATTTATTATAAGATCTCTTAACCGTGAATAAGCCATCTCTGGTTGGTTTCCATCTAATGGTATCTTCTTCATTAATATTCACCTGCATTCTTGAGATTTTATCTACTACATCATCTGAAAAGAGAGATTGTAGTAAGATCATATTCCAAGTATTTGAAGTAGTAGATATAAGGTTAGACACATACACATAATTCTGATGGTTTGGGCATGAAGGTATAAGATTATCCTCCAAATTGATAATCCAATTATCAAACCATATGTGAGTTTTCTTACCATTGTGAACTTGCATACAAATGTTCTCTTTAATATTCTTAAGACCATCTTCAATGCCTCTCCAAATCCAGCTCGTGTTATGTTTATCTTGTTGAATGTGCAAAAACTCTTTATTCTTGAAGTACTTTGCCTTTAGAATTTTAACACACAACATCTCTTCATTCTTGCAGATGCGCCAAGCCAGTTTTGTGAGGAGAGCTTGATTGAGTTTTTCAAGATCTCAAAAAGCCAATCATCCTATTTCTTTTGGAATACACAGATCACTCCAAGATATAGGATTATTGCCTCTAGTATATTTGTAGCCCCAGAAAAATCTTCTTGAAGAGAATCTAACTGTTTGATCAGCTTCTTTGGAATTTTGAATGTACTCATTTGATAAGATGGGACTGCATTGAGTACAACATTTACTATAGTTCCTCTACCAGCTTGACACATAGTTCCTCTTTGCCAGTTACAAAGTCTTCTTTCAAAAGCAGAATTAATGTCTTCAAAAGACTTTTCCTTAGACCTGCCAATAAGCAATGGAGATCCTAGATACTTTTCTTTGCCTTCCATATTCTTTACACCAAGAATTTGACTAAGAGAATGACATTTAGAGGGATCCAAATTATTACTAAATAAAATGGAGGATTTGTCAAAGTTAATAACTTTACCAAATTGTGAGCTGAAATCATCAATAACTTGTAGAAGATTTGTCACACTGGTTAAATTGTCATGTGTAAAGATTAGTCAATCATCTGCAAAGAGAAGGTGATTAATAGGAGGTGCACCCCTAGCTGCTTTGATTCCTGGAATTTGTTTTGATATATGAGCTTCAGATAGAGTTCTTGAAAACCATTCCATAGCCAGAATGAACAAATAAGGAGATAAGGGATCTCCCTGCCTTATAACCCTTGTAGGTTTAAATTCTTGACATGGACTTCCATTGAGTAAAATTGATAGAGTAGTGGTGCTGATACACTGCTGAATGAGCTGAATCCAGTCCTCAAAAAATCCAAAACTCCTCAATATCTTAAAGATAAAACTCTATTCTAAGCTATCAAATGATTTTGACATATCAACTTTTAAAGCCAACCACCCAACCACCCAGCCTCACATTCTTTCTTCTTCATTGAGTGAATTAATTCATGAGCAATAATAGTATTGTCATTTATTAGTCTTCCAAAGACATATGCTACTTGATAAGGAGAATGAATTCTGTCCATAAGTGGCTTCATTCTTGCAAATAAGATTTTTGAGACAATTTTGTATGAAGTATTACACAAACTAATTGGCCTAAATTCAGATGGAGTTGTAGGCTTCTTAGTTTTAGGAATTAAAGATATATATGTCTTGTTGAGGGACTGAAGAATGAATTTAGAGGTAAAAAAATTATTCACCATATCATAGACATCATCACCAAAAATATTCCATTGAGACTTATAGAAACCAGCTTGAAAGCCCTTAGGACCAGGAGCAGACCAACTTTCCATTCCTTTTAAAACAGATAAAATTTCTTCATTGGTAGGTATTGCAGTGAGTAATCTGTTATCCTCTTTAGTTATAATTGTTGGAATGTGATTGTAGAACCTTTCTTCAATAACAAGATTTGTAGAAGTGATGATTTCTTGAAAATTATTAGTGAGAAGATTAGCTAGCTGATCTCTGGAATGTAACCATGTGCCATGCTTGTATTTGAGAGAGTCAATATTATTTATAACTCTTTTCCTCTTTGTAAGAGTATGGAAATATTTTGTGTTATTATCTATGCCTTTAAGGAAGTTGTCTCTGGATTTTTGTTTACTAAATTCAAACTGAATGTGATGCCACCTTTGGAGTTCTGCATTGATTTCAAGAGATTTAGAAGTCTTATCTTGAGAATGTGGTTGAGACTGAATAACTGTGAGATGTTGCTGAAGTGCTTCTACCTGAGTGTTGATGTTACCAAAATGTAATATGTTCCACTTAGAGAGAGCTATTCTTGTAAACTGCATTTTCTTTGTGAGAATGAAATCTGCAGAACCCTACACATGCTTACTCCAAGCTTTAGCTATCTCAACTGCACATTTTTTATCATTCAACCAAGTTTGAAAAAACTTGAAAGGTTTCTAAAGCTTAGGTTGATTGTAATATGTAATGAGCATTATAGGACAATGATCACTGGGCATTTGACTTAAATGAATAATCTTTGAAGAAGAGAAAACTGAATTTCAAGCCGCATTACCTAGAGCCATGTCAATTCTTGATCTTCTTGTACCAGTTCCTAGATTATTGTTGGTCCAAGTATGCTCATGACCAATGAAACCAAAATCTTCCAAACCAATATCATGTATCATGGCATTAATGCTGCCATCACTAGAGGATGAAGAAGAAGTATTAGAATTTGTAAGATGAATGTTAAGATCACCCATTAAAACCCAGGGCCTAGTAATATTTCTTCTAGTTTCTTCTATAAAATCCCATTGATCTTGTTTCTTTTGTCCTCCTCCATATCCATACATACAAGAATGTAACCATTCTGGTTGACTTCGATCATCTTGTATAACTAGATGGAACATATTGTTTTCACTGCAAATAAACTCACAAGAAAACCATTCTTCCACATGATAGTGAGACCTCTAGATAAGCCTATTGAGGAAATATATCTGATATTGGGGAATTGGTATGGGGTAGCTAGAGGTTTCATTTTTGATTCATATAGTTTAGTTTCACATAAGAAGATTATGTCAGGGTTTTGTGTCCTGATTAAGTCCCTAATATGATCCCTAGTGCTGGTACTTTTTAGGACTTGTACATTCCAGGAGATGACTTTCATGGTTCCTAGATGAGTTATGATGATATTTTTTAAAGTCAAACGATAGTTTCTAGTATTAATTAATGCAGAAGGTAAAGATAACTCACATAATTATTTGTAAGAATTGAATTTAGCCTGCAATTATAATACTCGAAAACAAAACTGAAAAGAGAAGAAGAAGCAGTAAAAGTTTTAAGATAAAGATTTTTATAAAAATTAGTTACCTGATTCCCCTAGTGTGCCTGTACTGTGGAATTATCTCCAGTTGCGATCAGTTGAGTATCCATAGAGGTCTGAACTGGATTCAGCATAGTACTTTGGGAATTTGTCTCAATTATTGGAGAGCTTTGAGCTGTTGTTTCGCCTACCCTATGACTTTTGCCTAATCTGCTTTCCTCTTCTATGTTAATCCCTTCAGCTTTGAGAAGAGAGTTTAAGTTGATGACTTCACCATCCTTAGGGGGAACAAAGCTGGTTAACTTGATAAACTTATTTTGATTCTTATTGACTGCTGGAGCCTTTGTTGAAGATATTTCAGTATTAGAAGTTACAACATTAATGGTTTTGGGAATACTATTAACCTTACCCACGAAATAAGGTATTTCATGAGCCTTCTTCAGAAAAATAGCAGCTTCCTTACAAGCATCCTTAGATTGATTAAGGATATAACACTTTGTGCAAATTCCTTTTGGTTGACGCTCGAAGAAAAACTGCTGCCATTTTGTGACTCCAGCATTTGTAGAGCATTTCACACCTCTTCTCATGGGCATAGACAAATCCACATTAACACAGACTTTGACAGGGTCACTTCCATTAGGGATTGCATCCTTGGGTTCAGTAGCAATGACTTCTCCCGCAACCTGACCAATTTTTGTCACAGAAGTAACATTCATATGTTCTAGCAATAAATACTTGAGTTGTAGCCAAAAAAGTTGGACTCCCCAATGCTTCTCAGTATAAATCATTCCTGGGATGTAATCATGCACCACAAGAAGATGTTTGTTTATACCCCATGGTCTTTCTTCAATTACTTTGTTGAGAAGCTCCCACTGGTTGAACTTGAAGATAAAAATATTTGGTTCAACTTCAATGATCCTTAAGTTTTCCAGAGTTAAGAAATGCCAAGTGAAAGTAATCCCCTTTTACAAAGCATCATAACTCATTGTTCCTTCAATAATGACTTTTCCAATAGCACTAGCTTCTCAGTTGTCTTCTTGTTCATCTTCTTTGTGTTGTTCTTGAGAACTTCAATTTCATTGACATCTCCTAAATCCAGTGAGGCCTTCTTGAATTTACTGACTAAATCAATAACTTGACTAGAGCTACCTTCCTCCATCTCAGAACTGGTTGTTTAGACTCAATATTGTATAGGGTGATTGTGTTCTGAGATTATAGTTCTTGCAGGTGAGATAAAATATGTTTGGGTTCGTGATATGACCACTATTAGGGTTTAAGTGTAGATGATGAAAGATTTTTGTGTCAAGTAGTAACTGCATATAATCCTTATTCCTAGAAAAAAGGAAACAAAATTTATTGTTACTATCCCTATTTTGATAAAATGTGTAGCTGGCAATATTGAGAGAATGAAGTAAAATTAGGAAAATAAGTAACTTCGATCCATTGACTAAACTATTTTGAATTTTCTTGATTTGCTTGATTGGCGGGATGACATGTCTTGAATTTAACTGAGTTGAGACCGATTTGAGACATCTTCTCCAAAGTACTATGTGATAGGGTGTAGAATACATCCTATTTATTATCTATTGTTTATGCTTTCTCTGCTATATTTCTTGTAAATTACGTATTTTACGCTTGTTTTGAGTTTTATAGGTATTTTGGAGTCATGCGAAAGAAAAGAAGAAGAAACCATCCAAAGTTGTGCTAAAGGGCGTAATTGTCATTTCACAAGCAAGTTAAATATGGAGCCTGGCCACGGTTAAGGGATAGACATTTTTGTTTTGATGAAGAATTGTTAAAGGCACCCAAGGAAGTTACTCAGGGCACCATCTGGGGTGGTTCTTATTTGGGGTGCAAACAGTCGTCCCAATTTAAAGCCCTAGCTAGGTCGAGAAATCATTTCCTCCCCAATCATTTTACACCTGAAAGTGAGAAAGAAAGCAGCCATGGCTGCGGCTATTAATCGAGAGATGTTAGTGATGAGACTGCGGTTGAATCGAAGATGGTGGAATTGATGGTAACTGGGTTAGGGTTTGGTGCAAAACAACTCAAATGGAGGAGAAATCGGCAAGACCTGATGCTGTTAGGGTTTGCTATCTTTGAAACCAAGGGAAGATGTTGTTCTTGAGATAAAACCGAGAAATTGAATCGAGAGATGAAGAACAGGTTTTGCTATCGATGGATTCACGATGAATAGAATGAAGCAGTGAAGTAACAGGGGTTGATTTGCTGCTATAAAGGGCTAGATCGAATTGAACACAGAACAGATCGGGAGTTGCTGCTATCGAATTTCAAGACTTAGAAAGAGAATGGGTTTTTGAATTCGTGATGCTGTGAAGATGAAATGGATTGAATCTAGCAACAGATGGAGGTGGTTTGTAGTCGGGCTTTGAAGTTCAGATGAATCTGTTGCTGTTAATTTGAAGAAATTGGAGATGAATCGATGTTGTGATTGGGGTTTCTTTGGTGGTAATGATTAAGGGTTTGAAGAATTAGGCGAATTAGGATTCTCAAATAGAGATTGAAGGGGATCTGTGAGATGTTGAAATCGAAACAGATGACAAGAAGTCAGAGGTTGTTCTAGATTCGAAATGGGTTATGAACTGTGGTTGATTGAGCTGAATTGAGGAGCAGCTTTGATAAATTAACACAGGGAGAAGGAATTGGTGATGGTTGGTCCGAGTTATATGAGAACAGGCGGGGGTTGGTGACGAAACCGATAAGCAAGTCCTGGTTTTGGTCATTGCAACTAGAATTGGAGTTGGGTTCTGGTGCTATTGGAAGCTAATGAACGGTTGTCAGCAATGAAGAACATAAGAAGAAATGGATGCTCAACCAGAAATTGAATGGGTTCTGAGCTGCTGGAACTGAGATACAGGTGCAAAGATGAGAAGTGTTGCTTCACATTACGGGGTAGAAAAGGCACCGAGTTAGATGTATGTATTAGGTTTCTTAGCGGGGAATGGAGCAAAAGATCGGCTAAAATTTGGCCCGGGAAGTCCTATAAATAAACGAACTCGGCGGGATATTTCTTCTCAAGAGTCAACTCAGATCGCGATGACCGATCCAGCCCGATCCAGCTCAGTAGAGTAAGACCAAAGAAGCTCGGCAAGACCGACTCGAAGCTAACTCATCACCCTGGCTTGACTTTCTTGACTAACTCGTTGACTCGACGGTTTGACCCTTTTGACCGTTAGTCATAACGGTGGATCGATGTAATATTCGTCGAATATACCATTGACGGAGAAATTTTCAGGTGGCCGGCGGTGACGGATTCCGGTCAAATTCCGGCCATAATACCAGTTTTCCGGCGAGCCAAAAATTCCAGAATTTTCTATGGACTTCTCTCATGGGTGCGAAGACTTGGACTAGGAATTGGATGGAGAATTGGGCTCAAACTTGGAAAGAGAAGATGGAAGAGTTGAGAAAAGCTTGGATTTGGAAATTGAATTGCTAAAGGAAAAGGATTCTATTCCTTGGAAGATTTGGAGAATATTGAAGCCTATAAATAGAGAAGTTTTCTACATCTTTTACACACCTCTCTACACACACAACACTTGTGTTTTTGCTTTCAATTCTTCTTCTTAATTATTTGTGTGAACTTGAAAATTCTCCTTTTAATTATTTTGTGTGAATTTCAAAAACATGAGTAGCTAATTTTATTATTGATTGAGGATGAATTCCTAGCTCTTAATATATGATTTGAGTTTTGTTTCAATTCTATCTTGAGGTTTTTCACATGATTATCGATTGTTTTTACTAATAGGAATGTTTATTCATTCATTCATGATTGATAGATTGTTTAGAGTGCACGCTAAATTGATTTGTTAATTTGATCTAAAGCTAGTGAAAGTTAGGGGATAAGTAATCGTTTCTTGACTCTTTACATAAGTAGCAAACACGAGACCTTGCGGAGGGATTCCGTGTGGAGCAATTGTGTGTGAAAACAACGTTAGCAAGTAGACCTTGATCTAAGAGTCTAACTACTAATATTGACCTAATAAGTTCATAAATCTTAATGCATTTATTTAAATTACATCTAGAGTGATCTACTACTAGGTGGTTTGGTAAATAGAATCCGGTAGTCGAGAACTTCCGTATCCATGTGATACAAGGGATTTAGGGGTTTAGCACTGATCTAGTCGCTTTACCTACGGTTGGTGGTAATCTGTGACTAATAACAAGTAGAAAAGAACATAACTTTAATCATTGTTTTGCAACGAAGAATGATTCCTTGATCTTGTCTCTCTTATTGCTTTCAACTTTATCTTTTAATTGCTTTGTTTATTTTCTTTTGCTTTTTACACCCCCCTATCGTGACAATTTTTACAACTAGAATCTCTTGCTCCTCGTGGGAACGAACTTGACTTCCATTATATTATTTTTAATTGAGTGGAAATATTAATTAATTTGATTGCACCTATGACACGCATCAAATTTTAGGCGCCGCTCTTGGGAGCAATGACGATTTTAGTTGTTTTTATTTTTTTCTTTTGCTATATTCTTGCTTTGTTAGATTCTATACCGTATCTAACTTAGTTTTGAGAATCTTGTTTCGTGTGTATACCTTTGGTGAATGCTTAAGAAGGGCAGACCGAGTCCAATACGTCTTCGATCCGGCACTCAACTAAAGGATTTCATTCGAGCGGTTAACACTCCACTTCCTCCTTCTTCATCAAGTGATTTCACAGATTCGGACAAAGAGGAAGAGACGGTGGATGATCGTACACTCAAGGACCTAGCTTCTCACAGGCTTGATACACAACAATGGTGTATCCAAACTAACTCAACCTTCGAGATCAAGCCGGGGTTGATTAGAGAGTTACCAAAGTTCCATGGCATGGTGAATGAGGACCCAAACAAACATCTTATGGACTTCTATACCATAGTTATGGCTATGCTTCCACCGGAGACTAATGTGGATGGAGCAATGTTGAAAGCTTTCCCGTTTTCTTTGGCGGGCAATGCTAAGGAATGGTTATATTATTTGCCTTCCGGAAGTATCACAACATGGAATGGGATGAAGAAACTTTTCCTCGAGAGATATTTTCCCGCATCCAAAGCTACTCAAATTCGCAAGGAGATTTGTGGATTGAAACAACATGTGGGAGAGTCACTGTATGAATGTTGGGAGCGATACAAGAGGTTGGTGGAAAGCTGTCCACACCATCAATTTAGTGACGTTATGATACTCTAATACTTCTACGAAGCTCTCAACCCAAGTGATAGGTCTCTTCTTGACGCCGCGGGTGGTGGTGCACTAGTGAACAAGACGGTGACCCAAGCTACCGAGTTGATTGAAAGTATGGCTGCGAACTCGCAACAATTCTACACAAGAGATGAACCCATGGTTAGGCGAGTGCATGAAGTTAGTGATTCATCATCACATCTTGATCAAAGGATGAGTAACATGGAGATAATGATGCAAAGGATGGCCGCGGTAATTATTCCGGATGGTGAGACCGAACAAGTAAATGCTTTATATCCAAATCAAAGGCCAAGGTACGATCCATATTCCAATACTTACAATCCCGGTTGGAAGGATCATCCCAACTTTAGTTATGCAAACAAGCAAGCGGCGGCTCTTAATCCATATGCACAACAAGGTGGTTTCCAACAATCACGCTTCCAACCTCAACAACAAGGTGGTTCTCAACAATTCCAACCACAACAAGTCAAGGAGCGTGAATCTTTGAATGATGATAAGCTCAATGCGTTAATGCAAGGTATGCAAGGTCTTACTTCTATGTTCCAACAAAGCCAACAAAAGACCGATTCGGCCATCAAGGATTTACAAACTCAAATGGGGCAATTGGCGACCGATGTGAACTTATTGAAATCTCAAGCATCCACAAAACTTCCTTCACAACCATTTGTGAATCCAAGAGAGAATGTTAATGCGGTTACTCTAAGAAGTGGAAGACAAGTGGAGGGTCCAAGTCATCATGAAGAAGCTATTGAAGAGGTAGTCAAAGACAATGAGGAAACCGCACCAAAGGAGAATTTGACACCAACCGATCACTCCAAGGAACCGGTGCCTACTTTCACTACTCCACCTCCTTTTCCTAGTCGTTTTGCTAAATCCAAGAAAGAAGCTCAAGACAAGGCACTTATGGATATCTTCAAGAAGATTGAAATCAACATCCCATTCATTGAGGCCATCAAGACAATTCCAAGGTATGCCAAGTTCATGAAGGAATTATGCATCAAGAAGGATAGGTTGCTTGATAATGAAATTACTAAAGTTGGCGAGTGCGTCGGCTATGCTATTAAAGAAGATGCCTACAAAGTGTACGGATCCCGGTGGTTTCACGGTACCAATTACTATTGGTAAGAAAAGGTTTGAACATGCTTTACTTGATTTGGGAGCTTTCATTAGTGTGATGTCGGCCGATATATATGACTCCTTGAATCTTGGACCTTTGAAAGAGACGAGAGTTATTATTCAATTAGCGAACAAGTCTAACATATATCCAAAGGGGCTTGTAGAAGACGTGCTAGTGCAAGTAAATGAGCTTATCTTTCCGGTGGACTTCTTTGTGGTGGATATGGACAACAATGAGAACCGTTCATCTACTTCTTTACTTCTTGGGAGGCCATTCATGAAAACCGCAAAAACGAAGATTGATGTTGATAAGGGTACACTTACTATGGAATTCGACAAGGAGATAATACACTTTAACATATTTGAAGCCATGCGCTACCCAAGTGATGTGCATTCCGTTTACTCCATTGATGTGGTTGATTCATTAGCGCAACAAATGGTGAAATTGAACCAAGAGGATGAACTTGATGTGGTGTTGCAAAAGAGCATTGAATTGGACGTCCATGGCTTGTCTAACTTGGATGTTGAAATCTCCAAGGAATTGGTGGAGATGTGTGGGGCCTTGGCGACATTGCAAGAGGCTAAAAAGGGTAATGTTTCTTATATTTCTTTACCCGTGAATGATGAAATACTTGTACCATCTATTGTGGAGGCGCCCAAACTATAATTGAAGCCACTTCCGGATCATTTGAAGTATGCTTTCTTGGGAGATGGAGATGAGCTTCCGGTGATTATTTCTAAGAACCTCACACCGGTACAAGAAGACCGTTTGCTTAGAGTCTTGAGAGAGCACAAAATGGCTATTGGGTGGACAATTGCGGACATCAAAGGCATTAGTCCATCCATGTGCATGCATAGGATTCTAATGGAAGAGAACGTGAAGCCAGTACGTGAAGCTCAACGTAGGCTTAATCCTCCCATGATGGAGGTTGTGAAGAAAGAGATACTCAAATTGCTAAGTGTGGGGGTAATCTACCCAATTTCCGATAGCAAGTGGGTTAGTCCGGTACAAGTGGTACCAAAGAAGTCTGGAGTTACGGTTGTTCGAAATCAAGATGATGAACTTGTTCCTACAAGAGTTCAAACCGGTTGGAGAGTGTGCATTGATTATAGAAAGCTTAATTCCGCAACCCGAAAGGATCACTTTCCTTTACCTTTCATTGATCAAATGTTGGAACGGTTAGCGAGGCATTCTTATTATTGTTTCTTGGATGGTTATTCGGGATACAATCAAATTGTTATTGCACCGGAGGACCAAGAGAAGACCACTTTCACTTGTCCGAGTTTGCATATAGACGGATGCTGTTTGGCCTTTGCAATGCGCCGGCTACTTTTCAAAGATACATGGTAAGTATATTTTCGGATTATGTGGAGCACATCATCGAGGTATTTATGGATGACTTTAGTGTTTATGGCAATTCTTTTGATGGTTGTTTAAATAACCTTGAACTAGTTCTTAAACGATGCATAGACACAAACCTTGTCCTTAATTGGGAGAAATGTCACTTTATGGTAAACCACGGCATAGTACTTGGTCACATTGTGTCCTCTCGAGGATCAAGTGGACAAGTCAAAGATAGATTTAATAAGAAACTTACAATATCCCACTTCGGTGAGGGAAATCCGTTCTTTTCTTGGCCATGCATGTTTCTATAGGCGGTTTATCAAGGATTTCTCCAAAATCTCCATGCCGATGTGCAAGTTATTACAAAAGGAGGTACCTTTCGACTTCAACAAGGAATGCAAGGATGCTTTTGACAAATTGAAAGAAATGTTGACAAGTGCGCCAATTATCAAATCACCGGATTGGAATCTTCCATTTGAATTGATGTGTGATGCTAATGATTATGCGGTTGGAGCCGTTTTGGGTCAAAGAGGGGACAAGTTGTCCCATGTTATCTATTATGCATCTAGGACCCTTAATGATGCACAAATCAATTATTCTACCACGGAAAAGGAGTTATTGGCTATAGTTTTTGCGTTGGAAAAATTTCGATCATACTTGGTGGGTACAAAGGTTATTGTGTATTCCGATCATGCCGCACTAAGACACTTAATAAAGAAGAAAGACGCTAAGCCAAGATTAATCCGGTGGATCCTATTGTTACAAGAGTTCGACATAGAAATTCGTGATAAGAGGGGTGTGGAGAATACCGTTGCGGATCATCTTAGTAGACTTGTTATGTCTCAAGAGGAACTTCCATTACATGACCGCTTTCCGGATGAACAACTTTTCTCCATGGAAGAATCAACACCTTGGTATGCGGATATAGTGAATTACTTGGTGACAAGGAAAGTACCTAGTACAATGTCTAATTTCCAAAAGATGAAACTTAAGAAGGTAGCTAAGCAATATGTGTGGGATGAACCATACTTATGGAAATATGGCGTTGATCAAATAATGCGAAGGTGCGTGCCTAATTCCGAATTTCAATCCATCCTCTCCTTTTGCCACACTTTTGCTTGTGGTGGCCACTTTGGTTCTAAACGCACCGCTCTCAAAGTTCTCGAGAGTGGATTTTATTGGCCCACCTTGTTTGAAGATTCATATGTTTTTTGTAAATCGTGTGATAGATGTCAACGAACGGGCAATCTAGGTGCTCGAAATCAAATGCCACTCACACCAATTCTCGCCGTTGAGATTTTTGATGTGTGGGGTATTGATTTTATGGGCCCTTTTGTCAATTCGAATGGAAACTTTTATATACTTCTTGCCGTAGATTATGTTTCGAACTGGGTGGAAGCTAGAGACACCAAAACTAATGACTCTCAAGTTGTTTGTGATTTTGTAAGGGAAAACATTTTCAATAGGCATGGTACACCAAGAGTGGTGATAAGAGATGGAGGCTCACATTTCAAGAAGGCTTTCCACGCTCTCCTCAAGAAGTACAACATAACACACAAAATTGGTACGCCTTACCATCCACAAACTAGTGGACAAGCGGAAATTTCAAATCGTGAGATCAAGTCCATTCTTGAGAAAACGGTGAATACCACAAGGAAAGATTGGATCTTTAAGCTCAATGATGCACTTTGGGCGTATAGAACGGCGTATAAGACACCGATTGGTATGTCTCCATATCGGTTGGTTTATGGCAAGGATTGTCATCTTCCGGTTGAACTTGAACTGAAGGCTTATTGGGCGATAAAGAAATTCAACATGGAGTATGATGAAGCGGGGAAACAAAGGAAGTTACAACTAAATGAGCTAGAGGAGTTACGTAATGATGCTTACGAGAGTGCCCGGATTTACAAGGAAAAGACCAAGCTTTTTCATGACAAGATGATTTCTCGTAAAAGCTTCATCGTGGGACAAAAAGTCTTTTTATATCATTCTCGCCTTAAACTATTTCCTGGAAAGTTAAGGTCCCGTTGGATTGGACCATATGTTGTTACTAATATTTTTCCTCATGGTGCAGTTGAAATTACTAGTCTTAGAGACAATTCGGTTTCCAAAGTCAACGGCCATAGATTGAAGCCATACTATGAGAACATCGCTTATGTGAATTTTGATGAACTTTCATTTGGAAATGCACTCCCTTTGGAGGAGTAATGTGCAGCAAGAGCTAAGTCGGGCCGTCGACTTTAAAACAAGCGCTTAATGGGAGGCAACCCATAGGTTTTGTATTTCTTATCCTTTTGCTTTTTGTTATTCCTTTTTCTTGTTCCTTTTTCTGTTCCTTTTTGTTAAAATTTCCCACCTTGACTTTACTAGGAGGATTCAATTACATTGAGGACAATGTAAGGTTTAAGTGTGGGGGAGTGGTTAAGCATGTATTTTAAAAACAAAAATTACAAAAAAAATTAAAAATTAAAAAAAAAAAAAAAAAAAAAGTTTTACATAAAACCTTCAACTTTTAGAGATTTTAGAGTCACTAGCATACTTCTAGGTATGTTTACATAGAGATTTTGACCGACATAATTGAACTTGGAAGTGTTAGGGAACTACATTCGGATTTCTTGCTTGTTTGAGTGTTAAATAATGGATTTAATCATGCCGGTGATGCGAATTTGGTGCAGGGAGAAATGCGTTATTAGAGTTGCTGATCAATCATTAGTGGAGACTACCCGTATTTATCATGTGAGGCACCGACCAAAAATTTTTCCATCTACTAAAGAGCTTTCTTTTGAGTGTGTGTCACCGTACGTTAATTCCGGGTAGAATGGTGAGCTACCCAACCTCCCACCAATAGAAGCACTACTCTTTGATCTCTTGAGTGCTAATTTTGTCAATCATGAGGGTGACATCCATGGATGAAAGCTTCCTTCTTGTAGTTCGATTTGCAGTTAGCACCATTCTCTCTCTCGACAACAACGGATCCATAGAAACACCATCATCATCAACAAGGAGCGACATCAAAATCTACAAGGAAAGTTGGAAAAAGTTCAAGGTTTACAAGCAACGGAACGAGAAAAAGAGCAAATTTCAAATTCAAGTAAAAGCAACATACAAAGAGCAGATTTTTACATATATGTTGAGGACTTACAATACAATGAGGTAATTTTATATTCAAGTATGAAGACTTATTCACAAGAGCGAAGAAAATTAAAAGGTGAGAATTTTTGAAGTTTATGATTTCAAGACGATACAAGTTGTGAAGAATCAAGCGGTAAAATACTTCTCCCACGGCCATGGTTTATTTTTGTATTTTATTTCTCTTGTTAAAAAAAAAAAAAAATCATAAAAAAAAAGAAGATAATTAAAAAAGAAAAAAAAAAACGAGAGAAATATTTGTTTTGTTTTTATTTAATAAGCCGTGGGGAAGGAAAATTTATAAGGAAGTTTCAAGAGACAAGGATTTAAGGTAAAAGAGTTACAAAGTGTCAAGGATTTATGAAATTCGAGAGTTTATCATCAATAGTTGAAACCGAAGACGAAGAAGATAAAGACGAGGAGCGGAAGACGTTTCTATTGGATGCCGTGAGAGTGATGTTATCATAATTGGCGATCGGATGTGAAGGTGAGTAAGTAATCTCATCCTCAATAATAAATGGTTGATTTCCTTTCTTACAGATTGTCAGAAAAATGGTTTTTCAAAATATTAAAAGATGTGGGTTTTTAAAAATATTTCGGAAGTTGTCCTTCCCACCATTCAACGTGTTGCAGGAATTCTCTCTTCATTCCTACCTGCACACATGTGAGACCCATAAAAAAGCCGTCTTTTTGAGTGAAATTATCATAAAATCCTTTTTGGTGAGGCAGAAGTCGAGGCGAAATGCTTATTGATCGTTTCTCGAACACGCGTTCTCTCATTATGGTGTGGTTATTTCTCACTCAACATTTAAGAATGAGAATATGTTCTTTAGTATTTCTAACTTCTTATTACTAGCATGCAGAAACTCTATGTCCTCATAACTCTTTGGATGCTTGGGACGCTTGAACGCTTTGAAGTTGTGAGTTTTTAGTTTGATTTGCTCGAGGACTAGCAAAGTCTAAGTGTGGGGGAATTTGATAGGGTGTAGAATACATCCTATTTATTATCTATTGTTTATGCTTTCTCTGTTATTTTTCTTGTAAATTACGTATTTTACGCTTGTTTTGAGTTTTATAGGTATTTTGGAGTCATGCGAAAGAAAAGAAGAAGAAACCATCCAAAGTTGTGCTAAAGGGCGTAATTGTCATTTCACAAGCAAGTTATATATGGAGCCTGGCCACGGTTAAGGGATAGACATTTTTGTTTTGATGAAGAATTGTTAAAGGCATCCAAGGAAGTTACTCAGGGCACCATCTGGGGTGGTTCTTATTTGGGGTGCAAACAAACGTCCCAATTTAAAGCCCTAGCTAGGTCGAGAAATCATTTCCTCCCCAATCATTCTACACCTGAAAGTGAGAAAGAAAGCAGCCATGGCTGTGGCTGTTAATCGAGAGTTGTTAGTGATGAGACTGCGGTTGAATCGAAGATGGTGGAATTGATGGTAACTGGGTTAGGGTTTGGTGCAAAACAACTCAAATGGAGGAGAAATCGGCAAGACCTGATGCTGTTAGGGTTTGCTATCTCTGAAACCAAGTGAAGATGTTGTTCTTGAGATAAAACCGAGAAATTGAATCGAGAGATGAAGAACAGGTTTTGCTATCGATGGATTCACGATGAATAGAATGAAGCAGTGAAGTAACAGGGGTTGATTTGCTGCTATAAAGGGCTAGATCGAATTGAACACATAATGGTCGAGTTGTCTGCTATCGAATTTCAAGACTCAGAAAGAGAATGGTTTTTTTTTTGAATTCGTGATGCTGTGAAGATGAAATGGATTGAATCTAGCAACAGATGAAGGTGGTTTGTAGTCGGGCTTTGAAGTTCGGATGAATCATTCTTGTTAATTTGAAGAAATTGGAGAAGAATCTGATGTTGTGATTGGGGTTTGCTGGTGGTAATGATTAAGGGTTTGAAGAATTAGGCGAATTAGGATTCTCAAATAGAGATTGAAGGGGATCTGTGAGATGTTGAAATCGAAACAGATGACAAGAAGTCAGAGGTTGTTCTAGATTCGAAATGGGTTATATATGAACTGTGGTCGATTGAGCTGAAATTGAGGAGCAGCTTTGATAAATTAACACAGGGAGAAGGAATTGGTGATGGTTGGTCTGAGTTATATGAGAACAGGCAGGGGTTGGTGACGAAACTGATAAGCAAGTCCTGGTTTTGGTCATTGCAACTAGAATTGGAGTTGGGTTCTGGTGCTATTGGAAGCTAATGAACGGTTGTCAGCAATGAAGAACATAAGAAGAAATGGATGCTCAACCAGAAATTGAATGGGTTCTGAGCTGCTGGAACTGAGATACAGGTGCAAAGATGAGAAGTGTTGCTTCTGTTACAGGGTAGAAAAGGCACCAGAGTTAGATGTATGTATTAGGTTTCTTAGCAGGGAATGGAGCAAAAGATCGGCCTGGAATTTGGCCTGGGAAGTCCTATAAATAAAACGAGAACTCGGCGGATATTTCTTCCGGCGAGTCAACTCTGCATCCAGCGATGACCGATCCAAATTGATCCACTCAATAGAGTAAGACCAGAGAAGCTCGGAAGACTGACTCAGAAGCTAACTCATCACCTGGCTTGACTTTCTTGACTAACTGTTGACTACGGTTTGACCCTTTTGACCGTTAGTCATAACGGTGGACTCGACGGAATATTCCGTCGAATATACCATTGACTGAGAAATTTTCAGGTGGCCGGCGGTGACGGATTCCGGTCAAATTCCGGCCATAATACCAGTTTCCACGAGCCAAAAATTCCAGAATTTTCTATGGACTTCTCTCATGGGTGTGAAGACTTGGACTAGGAATTGGATGGAGAATTGGGCTCAAACTTGGAAAGACAAGATGGAAGAGTTGAGAAAAGCTTGGATTTGGAAATTGAATTGCTAAAGGAAAAGGATTCTATTCCTTGGAATATTTGGAGAATATTGAAGCCTATAAATAGAGAAGTTTTCTACATCTTTTACACACCTCTCTACACACACAACACTTGTGTTTTTGCTTTCAATTCTTCTTCTTAATTATTTGTGTGAACTTGAAAATTCTCCTTTTAATTATTTTGTGTGAATTTCAAAAACATGAGTAGCTAATTTTATTATTGATTGAGGATGAATTCCTAGCTCTTAATATATGATTTGAGTTTTGTTTCAATTCTATCTTGAGGTTTTTCACATGATTATCGATTGTTTTTACTAATAGGAATGTTTATTCATTCATGATTGATTGATAGATTGTTTAGAGTGCACGCTAAATTGATTTGTTAATTTGATCTAAAGCTAGTGAAAGTTAGGGGATAAGTAATCGTTTCTTGACTCTTTACATAAGTAGCAAACACGAGACCTTGCGGAGGGATTCCGTGGAGCAATTGTGTGTGAAAACAACGTTAGCAAGTAGACCTTGATCTAAGAGTCTAACTACTAATATTGACCTAATAAGTTCATAAATCTTAATGCGTTTATTTAAATTACATCTAGAGTGATCTACTACTAGGTGGTTTGGTAAATAGAATCCGGTAGTCGAGAACTTCCGTATCCGGTGATACAAGGGATTTAGGGGTTTAGCACTGATCTAGCTGCTTTACCTACGGTTGGTGGTAATTTGTGACTAATAACAAGTAGAAAAGAACATAACTTTAATCATTGTTTTGCAATGAAGAATGATTCCTTGATCTTGTCTCTCTTATTGCTTTCAACTTTATCTTTTAATTGCTTTGTTTATTTTCTTTTGCTTTTTACACCCCCCTTTCGTGACAATTTTTACAACTAGAATCTCTTGCTCCTCGTGGGAACGAACTTGACTTCCATTATATTATTTTTAATTGAGTGGAAATATTAATTAATTTGATTGCACCTACGACACGCATCACTATGAGCAAAATCTTTGAATCCAATCCTTTGTAAACCTGTAAGAAAAAGCTTGTATGTATACTCAGCAAAAGCTATGATCACAACAACAAAAGAGGCAAAATCCATTAGAGAAAAATCAAATACCAGACACAAAAAGAGGAATCATAAAGCAAGTTAAATATCCATGAAAAAGTGAGAAATGAAAAGCAAGAGAAATATGATTAACAAATTGTAAACAACCGAAAGAGAAAGGATTAGAACTATTAGCAAATCATCTAGGAATAAAAAACAAAGTGTAGAACCAGAGATTATTGATGAGGCATTCACAAAGAAATTTCTTAGTTGACAGACTGAGTTGAATCGACAATCGCCCGATCCTCAGAGCCTTAAAAAAGTATCATACGCGGCCATCAACTTATTTGTCCCTGTTTCTCGGCTTTTTATCCTATGTTCCGCTGCTTCCTCCAAAGATCATATTGTTATCTGGAAGTTCTCTCATTGTGAAATGCTGATACAGAGACATCATATCTTCTTAGAATGCCATAATAGGATAAGAATGGCACTAAGCCAAGAAAAATTCATACTAAATTGTAATAGATCATATGCCGAGATGCAGTGGAATTTTTACATCCCGGTAATTTTACTGCCACACTGTTAGTCTAATCAATGTGTGTGCGGTGCGATAATTTTCAGTCTATTAGTGTCAACAAAATTCTAGGCCTATAACAACTTTTTAAATTTCCATTGACAATATTCAAAACAAACTCATGGTTATTTGAGGCCAGAAGAACCAAAAGAAATAATAATTTAAGATCAAATTAATAAGTAAATTTATTATTGGCTAGCTAGACGATATTGTCCCTTCATGAACCTAATGTGCAATACTCTTCAGCGAATGAGAGTGACCGATCCATAATATTATACAAAATCCGTTTATTAGCTTGTTGCATTGATCCTAAAATAAAAGATGGCCTATTTTTATCATTGCGGAAATAACCGAAGCAGATAGTTTCGATGGACATCATCACAAAATTAGCTTTATAATCTGGAATAACGTAATCAGCCTGTTGAAAATGAAGTGTTATGGAAGGATAGTTATGAATATCAAATCTTCCACGTAGACGGAAACAAACATCAAGACCTCCCAGGGCACCAATATATTCAACCCCAAGCTCTTTAAAATGTGCCTTCACCAAATCGGCAACTCTATCAAAATGATCTTTATATATCATGGATATTGTAGCACCACTATCTATGATAGCACCGCCTTCTCTTCGGGATTTAAGCTTAAAAGTACCACTAGGAAAGTTTATTCTTTTACGACCTACACTAATATCTTCTAGATTTAAGTAATACTGATACGACTGAAACCAAGGTACAACAATGGGAGTTGTACGTACTTCTTGAGATGCGCCTCCAATCGTTGCATCTGCACCGAACCTTAAATATGTATGTGATCCCTTAATATCATACTTAAACACCTCGAAACAGTAGGAAAATTTTCCTTCTCCTGCAGCACCTAATTGATTTAGAAAAGACCATGGTCCTTGTCCTAAACCGAGTATTCCTGCAATAAGATCAGGTTTGCCACGTAAATGATTCTTACCGATAAAGTTTGTAAAATTCTCCTGGCGAAATCCACAACCCATTTCTAAATCAATTCTTTCAAGGCCACCAGTATTGGAGCCTAGAGTAAACTTTTCTACCGCTAAGATACCAGATGTAACTGATCCACTCCCATAGACTACTTTATAAATGCATTGGCCATCCGAATTACACATATCTCCCTCGCAATGAGGATGAGTATCACAAGGAATAGGACGATACGTAGCTGACGAGTTCCAAGGATAAAGTGGCATGTCTTGATTGAAAGCTTTAGTGGCACCTTCGCATTGAAGCCAAGTCCGAGCACTACCTGTATCAATCATCAAATAATAATTCTTGACTGGGTTTTGTCTATCACGAAATGTACCTAAACCGATCATTGCAATGTAATACCTAATTGATTCGTAAACGACAGGCAAACGTACAACATCAGGATTCATGGAGAGTGTTACATTTTCATGGAGTAATATTTGTGACTCGATGTAACGTGCTTGAGCTTTGGATTGTTCTACGAGTCTCTGAAGCCTCTCGCCTCTTGTTAAATGATCACCTGGATATAAAGGTGATTCTTTGGAGTCTATATGAATCATCTTCATGCTAAACCCCTTTTTTGGATACACAGCGATGACCGAGTTTAATAGTAATGAAACATGAGTAATTGATATAAGAAAAAGGTAAAGAATCTCCCCCATTTTGAAGTTAAAACGAATTTTGATGGATGTGCAATTTTGAACATTAATTTATAGAACTGTAAAGTGAAATCTTATTATTGATTTTTGATTTTAGAAATTAAAACGAGATCTTTTCTTATTAATGCGCATTAAAGACTTCCATATGTTACAACACACTTTTTTCTATCAAATCTTTCTTTGGATACCAAGATTTATTAAGAATGAATATCACCCGGATATATCAAGTTAATGTTAAAAAGACTATAATATCTTGTCTTTGTTATAGGGCATGTGGCCCATGGATGTGAGGTCCATTAGATAACTAGGTTTTCCCTTTCCTATATATAAAGAACATTGTAAGTATGCAATCTCTGATGCATCTTTACCAATAAGAAGTTCTTCTCCTTCTCCATCTCTATCCCAATTGATACTACAAAACGTTATCAGTCGCGAGCTCCGCCGCTGGTATATTTTTTTCTGGGTTAATCATCAAAATCGCAAAACAGGAAAGTTTTTTTTTTTGGTCAAGTGCAGCAGTCTGTACCTTAAATCCGTAGTGTTATTTCTTTCTCACTCAAGTGCAGTATGTACGTTAAAAGGCCGATCCGGTTCACCCAACTCGAGCCGATCCGGTTCACCCAACTCAAGCCGATCTGGTCTATTCCGGGTCCAGTTCATGTCCGGTCCCGTTCCGGCTCCAGTTCATGTCATTTCCGGTCCGGTCCGGACCCGTTCCAGCTCCAGTTCCTGTACTGTTCTGTCCCTGTTCCAGCCGGGTTTCTGTTCGGTTTTGTCCCTGTTCCGATATGGTCATGGGTTGTGTGCGACCAAGGGTGTTCCTAGTTCTGTCCATGTACAATGGGAACCAAAGTCTAAGGTATGTAACTATTATTGGGCTTATTTATTTGTTTTTTAGAACATCTCTAGTTCTATTTTTTTCCTTAAGATAAGTCCATATCGTGTACACGGTCAATTTAAATTAGTGATTGTTGATTTAAATCATTAAATTTTTTGATTTTAATGTTATTTTGTTCTCTTGAATATGATATTGGCCATAATGGAATGGTGTCTTTTGTTCAATGGGTTGTACCAACTCGATTCAATTGGTTGAATGCTATTTTTTTTCCTCCCCAAATTTGAAATGTTCCATGGGATGTAATCCACTGGCCCCGACTATTAAAGAGTCGATAGTTTCAAAAGATATGTTGCAAATAAACTCACATGTATTCCATTTTTTTGTGCAAGAACTCACAAAAGGTGATATGAGTAAGAAATTTTCCATTTCTATTCTTCATCCATGATACTAACGAACCAGTATATGTTGAAGTATGACAACAAGAGAACTATCTTAAGTAATCTATTCAACCTAAAGTAATTGGTTGACATGTGTAGTGATATTATCTTGGCCTGTTGAGATAAAGAAATTTCTCAAATTAAGCTAAATGCAGCAAAATTGAAAATGGAAAGAACCCCAAAGTAATGAGGGTTAGACGTACCGACTCATATAAAGCATGTGAAAAGGGACATGTATCATGAGACAAAGATATACTTTTGTCTTCGGTAGTAATAACACCAATACACAAGTATCAACTGAGTATGGGATAAGCTAAAATGTAATTGTAGCCCACATCATAAATGAAAGAGTTGGAAATGCACTTGGTCATAGGTGTTGGTATATACAATGTAATGTGTGTATCATAGTAGTAACCAATTTTCACATCAACTTTAATGGCAACAAGAACTTTTCCGGGCCAATCGACTATCTTATTGAGCTGAACTTGATCCAATGTCTGCACTTATGGAATGAAAACACTAGACATAAATTCTCTAAAGCACTTGAGATAGATTTGGTGACACGTAATATATATTCACTCTAAAGTACCTGAGTTGAATCCCTCTTTTATTACGTAATAAGGCCATACCACTTATTAAAACTCTCAAGACCAAAGTGTCTAACTCATAGTTGTTTTTCTTCCACTAGCTTAAAGAATTTAAACTAGTTGTTGAACTATTTCCTTATAATGTGACTACGAGGATTGGATCGTCGAGCGAAACACTACTCAAAATTTGTTTTCAAGATAGAACAAAGACGTCACAAATTCTCTACATGTACCAAGAGATAATCACACCTTGTTAAATTCCATAGAAACCCATGCAAGTGGATATCATGTGGAAACTAACAGTGATGAGAATGTAATTGAATGCATCTTTTATAGTCTCTAATGTATTTGAGAAACTAGTGAGTCAATCTAGTAAAATGTAAATCACTATAGTATTTGGATTATTGAATCCATATCGACTCCGACGATGAAATGTTGGGAATGGACTCATACAGACTTGGGCATATCCATAAATCCACTTTGGTTGTGACATGATGATCGTTTTGAAAGGACTCATACGAACATCAACTTATTTGAGTGAACAAAAACGGAGAAAAATTGACAGAATGTGCAATGACGGCTTATCTCTCAATAAGCAATAAGTGTTTTCTAAAGTACTAGATGAAACCCCCCCCCCCCCCCCCCCCACACACACACACACACACACACACACACACACATTGCTTTTAAGTAAGAAAGCATATCGCTCATTTCACAAAGTCTTCAGTAAAACAGGATCGAGACCATCCTAAGATGCAAATGGTAAACAATCCATATTACAAAGAAAACAAGGTGAAATTTAGAAAAATATTCATGCAGAATGCGGACCATTAAAGTGACTTTCGGCTCTAGTGAATGTTTTGACATTTTGGACTAGTTATAGTTTCCAATAAATTTTGCGTTAGGAAAACTACAAACACATATTATACATATAAGGGCTCACCACCCCTTGTAAATGCTATCTAGTATACATCAAAAGGACTTGTTGGTTATTGCATGTTTAATAGGATCAATGTAGATCATCATATACCCATGATCTCGCAAAGGCTATCATCAAAGGTTACAGATGGTGCCTAAGGAATAGGGTATGCGTACCAACCTATATTTTTATTGCTTTGGGGGTATGTAATATTACACGCATCTTACTTATTTCGTTTTTAGAACCCAATATTAGTCAACCTTTTATGCGCACCAGTTGGTAACTGGATTTAAGCCTGACATTCGTATTTTTACGTATTTTTGGTTGCACTATACATGTGCCATTACGACTCCACATCGTACTATGATGGGTCTTCAAAACTGTTAAGTAGTTATGTTGGAAATGAGTTCCCAACAATTATCCGCATTTTTAAAATCTTTGGCAGGAGATCTATTACCGCTAGTTTTGCGGGTTGTCATTTTAATGAGACAGTCTTCCCGTTATTAGGGGGAGATAAGAAAAAGTATTTTCTAAGGGAACGATAGGAATTATCGTGGTGTGTTCCCACTGTGTCTCATATTGATTCTTGTACTCCACAAATGTAAATGTGAAGTGACAAAGAATAATCGATTTTCAGAATGTACACTGATGTCGCTAAAGTGACAAGATTATACATACCAGCTGCAAATATTCCTGCAAGGTTAAGAAATACCCAGTATGGAGTACACCATAGACTAAGGTGTTTCAACTACACTCAGTGGAAGTGTGGTTGAGGCCGTGGCTCCATAAAAGAAGTTGGAGAGACCACTTGGTTCGATCAATCCTTACCTTAAAGGAATTAGGTGAGTAAGGCACAACTTATTTATATCATCATAAATCACCTCATAAGATTGTATCTGAATATGTCCTTGAATCAAACTGGAGGACGCTCCGAAGTTTAATGATTCCAGAGAACAATGAAATCCCAAGTGGATTATGAGAATGCGCATGAGTCAATGGAAAGATCATGCGAGCATGTTGATGATTAATTTCATATACACTTGCTTAAGGAAACAGAGCAAGATGAGATCGAACCAATCTCCTTGTTGCTTAATTTCAACGAAGATCATATTTGGCTTATACAATCCAGGTAGAACTTGGTTCTTTGACAAATAAACAGGTATTTGGCGTGGTAGTGCTAACCAACCAATTGTAAATCCTATTGGACATACATGATTAATTTTTACAAAGCATGATGAGAAGAAAGAAGTCTTAAAGTATAAAGACTCGCCTTGTGGCGCGAGGTTTCTCACAAAGCCCTGGAATTGTTCTCTTGTAATGAACTTCATAGTGTTCCGCTACTCAGTTAGCTTGGTAATTTCAAAAGGACTTGAAATGCAGCATATGTATGTGGTTGTTACGTATCTCTGAAATAATCAAGAGATAAAGATATTTACAAAAGTACTTGATTGACTTTTGTTACCCAAATCAAGTGACTCTAAACCACAGAGTGTGTTTACAGTTAGATAGAACACTCACTTATAGATAGAAGCAATCAGGCGGATGTGGTATACCCGTCTAAGTGACTATTTGATTTGGAGGGGATAGACAAGTAAGTTATTTTCATTGCGCATTCACAAGAAAGTTCCTGATTTGGAATTGTAGCTATCTATATCGATGGTATATACATGATGAGTACTCTTATTGTAATAAGAGACCTTAAAAGCTATTTGAAATCCGAATTTGAGATGAAAAATCTGGGTAAAGCTCGACTGAATACTGAGCTTGTGGCATATTATTCCACCAGTTTGCATTTTTCTAAAGTTGTCAGGCAATTTAATAAAGACATGCATCCTGATAGCACTCCCATGATTAGTCGAGGTATAAATATAAGTAAGTGACCATTTAGTCTAAAGAAAGATGACGAAGATGTGTTAGGAGATGAAATTCCCATATCTAAGTACAATATACGCATTGATGTACTTAGTATACTCGATTAAAATCTACATACTCAGGGAACTTGTTAGCTAGACATATCTCAGCGCCAAGGAAACGTCATTAGAATGGTATAATGAATGTAATCATGTACTTAAAGGTAACCATTGACATAAATTAGTTTTATCCCTGCAAAGACATTAAAAGGAATGCTAATGAAAGTGCAATCCAAAAGTTGTTGATTATAAAGGAACAATAATCTCCTCCACAACGAAAGTAATCAGGGGGAGATACGGTAGACTGTTTTCTAGGTCATTACCGATATTCAGTTTCAAAAAGTACATGACTAAAGGAACAGTCTGGAAAAACTCTGAAAGTAATTAGGGGGAGATGCCGACATCATGGGGAGGATCCAAGGATATGATGTCGACATATTTTACTTCGAAATTGAAGTTGTGTTGTACTCTTTTTCCCTTCGATCGAGAATAGTTTTTCCCACAGGGTTTTGTCACTCGACAAGGTTTTTAGCGAGACAATACTAAAAACATCAAGTATGTTGAACGTTGCAGACATAAAGATCGCGTTGATATTACTCATCTGAATCAAAGAAATGAAACACGATAGTCCGTTAAGCAACGTAACTTCCAGAATCAACAACAGTTATAAACATTCAAGTCACCAAAGTAATGTGTGATAAAACTCCTTTTGACTGCATTAGACTAATAAAAATTGTCTAACATCGGGGGGATCATCTAATGGTGTGTTGAACTCTTTTCCTTCACCGAGGTTACTTTTTCCCACATGGTTTTGTTGCTCGACAAGGTTTTTAATGAGACAACAACAAACACCGGGACTGTAATTTCCTAGCTAAGGCTATTGTCTTTCCCACGTGGATTTTCTGCCTTAGAAATTGTGAAGCAACTAGTCAACTTCAACGGAGCAAAGTGATCATTTGCAACAGATTACCTTTACTTGCATCTGTCACATTGTACTCTTTTACCTTCGTCAAGGTTTTATCCCACTGGGTTTTTCCTTGTCAAGGTTTTTAATGAGGCAACGTATACACATCCAACTATGTTCTAAGTTTAATTAATATTGTACTCTCTTTTTTTTAGTTCAGGTTTTGTCCCTTTGGGTTTCCCTGACGAAGTTTTGACGAGGCAATTAACTTAGACTCGTCGATCTTTGAAAATCATATTGCATGTGATGAACTACATGTAAAGTACGTGACAACATGTTAAGTACTACATGTGAAAAGTTTTACCAAGGTTTTATCCCACTGGGTTTTTCCTTGTCAAAGTTTTAATGAGGTGATTGATTTCGGCACAAGTCATCAAGAAGAGGACGACATTTGAAGAACTACATTCAAAGAACTATATGTGAAGTACTATGTATAAAGCTTTGTTATTGAACCGCACAAGGGGGAGTGTTATAAAGCATGTGGCCCATGGATGTGCGGTCCATTAGATAACTAGGTTTTCCCTTTCCTATATATAAAGAATATTGTATGTATGCAATCTTTGATGCCTCTTTACCAATAAGAAGTTCTTTTCCTTCTCCATCTCTATCCCAATTGATACTACAAAAGTCTTAATAAATAGTACTGATTTTTATTATTAAGGCCGGGAAAAAGATGACTTGGACATTAATTCTATTAGCAATAGGATCGTTTCTTTTATCATCGGTTTTACATTTTCCTTCCTAAGCATGTTCTTGTTTAGGCTTAGAAGATTCAAAAAAGATGCAAGAAACATAGAAAAACCCCCAAAACCGCATGATTTATATGGGATGATACAAGTATTATTAGGGACTGATACCATTTAGTCGATCCAACAGTCAGGATTCTTTAAAAAAATTAAGTCCTATATGAAATTGTATTAATCCCTAGTAATCTGGTATCAGCCCATATAAATCGTGCAAAACCGTTCCAAAAGCTCTCGCAAAAGCCGGACCTTAGTGTCCTCTGCGGGATTCATCAGGACCACACAAAAAAAAAACTGGGAGACAAAATTCCAGAAGATTTTAGAAATGCCACCTCATTTCTCAAATCTTACATTCACCTTGCATTCAAATAGTAATGGTACCATGTTTCGCTTTATTCTTCTCTTTGCTCCACAAATTCGATGAGGAATAATTAAACAATAATTTAAAAAATGCTGATCAGATAATAAATTGACAACAACAACTCATAACTAAAACACCAATAGAATAAAATTAACAAATGGCGGAGAATTTCAATTTTTGGAACAAGCATCCAAAAGTGAAGAGCAGGTACTTGTCTAGTAATAATTAGTGTAAACCGGTGAAATTTATAGATGATGTTATGCAGAATCTGAGTCGGTGAAATTTATAGATGTTGTATAAGTTGGCTCACACGAACTCGTTTTAGGAAGCTCGCCAATGTAGGATTCGGTGAGTATTGTTTCCTTATTTGTTTAGGGCTCAAGTACCTGCCTCATCTTTGAGATCTATGGACTATGGAGAAGAAAGATTTGTAAATGATGTGCAATTTGGTAGTATTGATTGGAGCATGTTTCGTGCATCTTGTCATGAGATCTAAGAAGATTCCCTCTCTACTACGAGTACCATAGAATATGCATACTCAAAAGAAGAATATCATGAAGACGAAGAGGATGAAGATGAATATTATGAGGACGACAATGAAGAAGAGAACAAAAAAGTAACTACAGTTTCCGGTTGTTAGAATATGTGCATCCAACTCAAAACCAATCGGCAATGCATGGAAAGGCCTTAAGTATTATAAACCGCACGATCTTATATTGGCCAGATAAAGTGGGACTAATAATCTCAACACACCCCCTCACGTGTAGCCTCGTTGGGTCTAACACGTGGAACGCGGAGTAAAGGTGCAGTCAAATGACTTGTCGCAAATAGCCTGCTTTGATACCATGTTAGAATATGGGCATCCAACTCAAAACCAATTGGCAATGAGTGGAGAGGCCTAAAGTATTATAAACCACTGGATCTTAGATTGGCCAGACAATGTGGGACGAATAATCTCAACACCGGTCCACAAATAAAAATTGAAGAGATCATCCAAATCATGCAAAAAAATGATTCGGTTATGATTCCATCTCATCCAAATCATGTAAACGTTCTGATTTCCATGTCGGGTATAATTCGGTTATGATTCCAGCTCTCTTTAGACGTCAATGCTCTTAGGCTAACCCCTATAGGCTTTATTGGACTGCTAGATTGGCCAAAAAGTATTGCAAATCATGAAAAAAGTGTGGGAAAAAAGTTAACACTCAATCTGGCTACTTCTCTCTCCTAGCATTTGCTCGCAGTCCAACGATCAACGAGATTGAAACGCTGAATAGTGCGGCGCTCAAAAAGTAACTAAAACGCCGAATGGTTCTGGCGCTCACAGATGACGTGGATGGCCAATCTAGCAGCTAGATATCTAGCCCATAAGACTTAGGAGGTTTCTCAGGCTGACGTGGATGGCCAATCTAGCAGCTAGATATCTAGCCCATAGGACTAAGCCTAATACAGCATGCAGATAAACGCGTGATCGCAACAAAATTTGCAAGACGTGCGAGATTTTTTTTTTTCTGGATATGAGGGTTGCGATAGGTTGGTGATTCCTCTTGTCCTGGAACTAATTAAGTTGCAAAAACCTAGTAGAATTGTCACGTTCACGGGCTACGAATGCAGCTGCGCATCATTTGGCAAGAAGGAAACAAAAAGAATAAGAGACATGAAGTGGAAAAGAATGATGATGATGAGATGGAACCGGTCCACCGGATGATTTTCCACAAGAACTGAGAAATATTATTTGGAAAGATGCTTTCATGCCACACTTCAGGGGGATTGGACCACCGGAATGAAGAGGACTCTACCGTGTAATGACACTGAGCTGCTTGTTGTTAAGTACTCATGAGGTTGGTTTCCCACATGATGCGGAGAAGAATACCTTGAAACGGAAGTGAATGTCGTCGTCTGTATCTTGTTTATATTAGGCCGGAGGCCAGGAGGGGACTACTTGATTGAGTACAGAATACAAGCTACTTAAGTTGATCACCCATGTCTTGAGTTGGCTCCATTTTTATATGTACGCTTTCCTAGCTATATATATGTAGTTCCGTCTACACAGTTTTTATTCTCCGTAAGTAGGTGTTCATTGGGTACTGGAAGGTGGTCTGCTGAACATTGTGATGCATTGAATTAAATTAACTAGATGACCACTTCCACGGTAGGATGGCCGACCGAAAAATTGAGGCAAAGTGAAATTATAACATGGAAGAAGCAGCCAAGCCGACTAGTTCCGCCATAATAACATGGAATCGGACTTGTAAATTTGTAACACAAAATTGGTTAAAAAGACCAAAATCAAAATTTTCTGGGTGAAAAAGACAGTCAGATTTAAATACTGTTTAAATGGACAAAAATTTAAAAATAGGCAGGATGTAACCAGTTTCATCCTGTCCATTTTCAAATATTTTTTCTTATTTTTATATTACAAAGGATGCATCCAGTTTCATCCTTGCTATTTTTTAAGTTTAAGCCGGATGAATCCAGCCATCATCCTTGCTATTTTTTTTTTGTCAATTTCACCCATAAAAATTTTTACTCGTCCATTTGAACCGTGTTTTAAATTTTTTTTGGACAAATGACCCATTCTTTATATAAAAACAGAGTTTTTTCGAGCAACGTGGTTAATCGGAGCTTCTGGTTGATTCTGACCCCACCATTTATAATTTCAGCCAATAAAAATTGAGGAGAATCTTTGAAACCCACATTATATTATTCGGCCAATCACATTCTAGAATATAATTACCTAAAATATATAATCTTGGAAACATTACAAAACAAATATAAACAATTTTAACATTACCAAAAAATCAAAATTATGTAGAAATAAGTTTGTGAAACGATAATAAAATTAAATATGCAATATTCACCATAATTACATCGTAGAATTAAATTCATCATAGAAATAAAATCACATCAAGATATACCCATCACAAATTAAATCAATCACAAAATAATAAAAAAATGTCCAATGTCCAGTTACACTTCTTAAAGTTAAGTTAATTCTAATTACATATGCAAATAATTAAACGAACCCTAATTACAATTTAAATTACAATTTCGGTTAAATTAAAATTGCTTCTGATCAAATTCAAATCAATGATTAAAATTTAAATCAAAATACATAGAATTGTAGATACTTACCTGTAGATCAAAAAGTGCTTCCTTTTCAATGCAATATTTGATTGTTAACCCTGTCCAATAATAACAAAAAAAATAAAAAATGGTTAATACCAAAATTGTGGAGTGTTTTAAGAAAAAAAATATCAATTGAAAACTGCAATATACAATCACGAATGAAATTCAATAGTATTATTTTTCCTAATATCACTCATTCCATAAAAAAGATTGACAAAAATAATAAAATCTTAGATATCTTATAAAAGTATCCAAAAATAAAAACGCGATTTTTTAATAGATATTAAAAGGAGACTTTTCATTTTTGAAAACTCTAAAGATGGAGAGTTTTTCGTAAGAATTAGATATTAATTGATACTATTTCCATTTTTATGGAATTTCCAGGATTGGCGACTCTCTATATAAAGCCCTCGAACAAAAGCTTTTCTCTTACGAGTTTTGGAAGATTTTTTTTTGTTTGTTTTCTTCTGCTTTTGCGATTTAATATTTGTTTCTGATCTATTTGGTTTTTTTATTTGTTATGCATGTAACGTATAATTTATTGGATCTAATGGCTGCGACATTGCGAGATTGAGTACTAAATCAAGGTGAAACAGGAGGATAATATTATTTCTGTCGAAGCTTCAAGGTATTAATTCTAAACTCACGCGTATACATAATTTATGTTTTTCGTCTTAATGGTAAAATCATGCTTTTTAGGTATTCATAGGATTTCTCTTTGAGTTTTGCCTTGCAGGTATTGGTGAGTCGGTGACCTCCGCATAAGGTAACAGAATCCTCCATTTTTTTTTCGTTATTTATTTATTTATTGTTTGAGATTTTGCAGGTATTATCGGCCAAGATATTTGCGTTTATGTTTTACACTTATTTTCGAAAAGTGTTCCATGAAATATGATAGCATGAACATTTGGTAATTCTCTTTGTGTCTTTCAAATCTTTTGTATATGCATGTGTAAGAATCAAATGTCTAGGGTTTATTACATGGAGTCTATAATCGTGTTTGCGGTAGTGTTATCATTTTTTATTGGTATTCCTAATTTTTGTTTGTTGGTATTCTTTTTTTTTGTTGATTTTACTTGGCTGAGATATTTACATGTCTAAATAATGGATTCACTTTTCTTTTTAAGGTCTCAAGATTTTTTCCTTTCGATTTGGTTGAATTATATTGTTTAGTGGGATCTTTTGGTTTGTGACCCTTAGTATTGATGTAGCAGTAAGTTGAGAAGTATTAGTTTAAGCATAAAACTTCGCCTTTATACATATGGTTTTGATTCTTTCAGTGGTTACCTTTGAGTAACTTGATGTGCTTTTTCTCTCTGTTCAAATGTCAAAGCCATTGACCGTTGATGATTGTTGCTAAACATATTTCAATTGTCAAATGTGTTGTAAGAAGACGAGCAACGATATAGTATTTTTAGAAGAATGATTGCATACTAAGAATCTCAATTTAAAAAACAAAAATTCGAGTCTTTATGCTTATTTTTTTTCTTCCAATGAGTGGTTGATTTAACATGCGGAAGTACCGAGTTCTTCTGTTTGTAATTCCTTGGCACCAGCGATGGTTTGTTTTTGTCCGAAACATCTTTTTCTTCACTTAATTTTTTCATGAAATTTTCCATTTTTAATTAATCTGTGTGCATTTCAGTCATAACGTAATGGTTGAGAACAGTTATAACGTAGTTTGTTGCAATTGAAACGATGTTTCTCATCTGTGTCAAAGCAAATTGTTTCCTTTTTTGTACTCTATTCTGGTTATAAATTAGTATAAGATATGGTGGTTGGATGTAAAGGATGATTATAACTTTTAATTCTAATATTGTTGCAGTATATGATTTTGTGTAGTATAAATGATTGACCTTCTTTTGGTAGAGGGTTATTATGCATGCATTGTTTGGTATTATGATAAAAAAAATGTGGTGGACTTAGAGGAGATAAGTGGTACGTATCAGTGTCATTTTACATGGTGCCATTTTTTCTATCGAGTTTCGTTATTGTGCTAGGAAACTCTGGCTTAAAATCCTACGTTGAGTTGTAGCAAAAAGGTTGTGGGGGTGAAGATGGACTTGAGTATTTTATTGGTGCTACCAGTGTCATTTTGCATGGTGCATAGGCAATAATTAAATGAGCCAATACACTCTATTTTATAATTATAATATAATGTTACAATCAATCCCAGCAACAAATTAACCCACAATGCTTCAAATAACTGTCGATGTGTCCTGTTAGATCTAACTGCAAGGCTACCAACCAGACTATTCAACATATAACACTTAAAATTAGCAGATTATGCAATAATTGGATATTCCTAGATCCATATGATTTTGAATACTAACTTTGAAATATTGTATTTAAAAGATTGTAAAGTGTCTAAATGTTAACCAGCAAAGTCCGATGAACACACAGCAGAGTCTGTTTCAAATGTCCTATAAATGACTGAATATAGTTTTGCCAAATAGTTATCCTTGCGGCATGCGAAGGAACATAAAAGTCTTAGAGGGATTCATAGTAAGCATTGGTCGTTAAACTACTGTTAATTTGTGACTAATGTATGTATGTATGTATGCACAGTAGCTCATTGGTCGTTTTGTAGCCAACAGAAACTAGAGATGGCACACATGGATTAACTATACTTAACCAGAAATTAAAGATGGCGAGTTTTGTATCCTTCGAGAATTTGAAAGTGGGGTTCGTAATGATGGTGATTTTAGACTAATGGGTGGTGCAAGAAGCTTTATTGGTGGTGGAGGAGGGAGAGTTCCGATTTTTATACTAATATGTTTGCAGAATCAAAGAAAATAGTGGAAAATGAGGATGAGATGTCAGGTGAATCGGTAGTCAGGTAGTCCTAGAACAAACTGAGCAAAACAGAAAAACTCTGAAGACAGTTATTTTCAAAGACAGTTTAATTGCATTTCGCATTGATAATTATTTCCAGTTTTGTTGTTGTTTCTCTTTTAGTAAATATGTTTGGCTTCTTATAGTTATATGTTATTGTGAAATGGTTTTTCGTGTAATATAGACATTCTTTTCTTTATAGATTGAGTTTCCCAGCAATGACATCATCTCAAAAGTCCTCGCAATCATAGAAATTTCCCACCAATCATAGAAATTTGTTAATCTATTATTAGAGCATCTCCAAGAGTGGGTGCTAAAAATCCTATGTGGAGTTTTTATTTAGATCCTTATTTATGGGGCTTTATATATGTGAGAAAAATAACAATGTTTTGTTCATGAACCATCTCCAATGATGAGGGTCTTATTAAGTAATTTCTTTTTTCCTATTGGTCAAGAAAAATTTATATGGAAATAATAATTAAAAACATTGTTAAAATGATGACATGGAGGTCATTCTCAAGGTCTAAATAAGACTTTCTATAAGACCTTCTTATTTATTTTCACACCCTTCCTATTTTGTAGGATCTACTATTGGAGATGAATTTATGATAAATGGGGGTGTAAAATCCTATGTGTCATCAAAAATAAAAAAACTTCACCCTCTATTGGAGATGCTCTTATGGGTCAAATGAAAAAATCTTTATAGACGAAAATGTTTTGATCATAGAGTGATCAACCTTCCCTTCATCCTTTACCAACACATAATCTTATGTTTCCAAAAAGGGAAGCATTTATAGAAACAATATATCAAAAAAAATTGCTAAATCTGCTAACCAAAGTATCTTCCATGTAAAAATATATTTTTGCTAAATCCAAGCAAAAATATAGAAACAATATATTTTCCAGATCTTATAAACGTTTAAGCATTGAGCAATACATGCTACAAAATTATTCCATATGAAAGTAGATCTTTGCTATCATAAATCTTAATTATGGAAACGTGAGAGAATCGAGTAACAAAATTATGGCAACGTGAGAGAATCGAGTAATAATAGTATATATTATTAATAGCTATATTTTTCAAAATCCTTTCCATGTAAACAGTGATCTTTGTTGTGGTATAGGGTTGCTCACTTTTAGTCCCTATTCTGCTCCTCATGGATGTATTGAAGCTTAACAATACCAAGCTATTTCTATTCTTTTGCTAAATCCTCATGTTTTGCATGAAATGATGGTACCGAAAAAAAGAAAAAACAATAATTCTTAAACTAGATACTCAGAATCGAACCAAAAATAAGATAATTTTGGTCACATATATATGCAAAATTTCTAAATTGGAACACAGCAGACCATTGCGTTGTTATGTGCGGTGATTGTTGGATCTTCACTTAATTATCCATTTGACAGATATTACTACTCAAGATCTCTTATTAGCCCTAGATTTCTAACAAAGCAATCCCCAACTAAGATAGACTCCCTTCTTTAATATTGGATATAATAAGAGCATCCAATATTTCATAAGCAATGGACAGACCCGTGCATCGCACGGGTGAAAAACTAGTTTTCTCAATTTGTAAAGTGAAATTATAAAGCTCGACTGGTTTAATGTTTTAACTCGGCATACTCCGATCCCAATCGAGTAATCTAATTGTTCTCCGCCGATTCTAGGCCATTTCCATTTCTAAATCCGCATTTACATTTCTACCACAGAAATGTACGTTCACCTTTCTACGACGCGCGTCATTTTCTTTTATGCTCGCGAGAATGCACACATAATAAAAACAATTGTTTTTTTTTTGAAGGGAATTATTAATTGTAAATGAATTATCAACAATTCAGTCATTTAGCAGGGTGTCCCGGATAAAGAATAGTTGGTGCCTCTCACCACATACAACTAGTCACTACACGTGTTATTGACGCATGGTCAGCAAGTGTTCAAAAAATTTTAAAGAAAAAAAAAGTAAGGATCGGCTGCTAAGTATGATTCTGTACGTGTCATTTTTTTCGAAATGGGGCGAAAGTATCATTTTTCCAGAAACGGGTTGTGAAAGTATCACTTTTTCAGAAACGGAAAATTAGTCGATCCATAAACCAAGTTGCATGATGTGTTATGCATCCTTTGTGGTGGTTTGTGTTTGTACAATAAGTAAAAATACCACCTAATGGACCAAATTGATACTTGAATCATCTTTTGGTCCTCATCCAAACCCGCTAACCAGTCAACCAAGGCAACCCACCAGTCTGCACAGACCGGTCAATGGTCAAAGTCGGTCAACTATCAGGGTCAACGTCCGGTCAAGGTCAATAGTCAAAGTCAACCGTCGGTCAACTATCGAAGTCGGGCCGCACCCTAGCCAATTTTCAGTCTTGTAGCCAGCAATGCCGCTAACCAATTCTCAGCCGAAAAACTCTTCCACACTGCCAACCAGTCTCCAACCATGCTGCCAGCCAGCCTCCATCACACTGCCAGCCATCATTCCTGTCAACCATCAAGGTAGTCCCTACCCATGGAGTTAGCTGTCCCGCCAGCAAATGTCCACCAATACTGCCAGCCATCATTTATGCAGAATTTATCATGGAAACATAAGTGTGCAGTTTCATGTAAATTGAATTGCAAAGCGATTTCGACCATGCAAGATTAATTGCAAAGATTTACGAATGGAGTACTAATTGCGAGAATTTCATACATGCGAATTAACTCCAGCTGTTTCATACAGAATTGATGATGGAGGCATGAATGAGCAGTTAATGTAATTTATGTTTATATTTAGATATGGACTGTATAAATAGGGGAGAGCAGAAATCAGGAAGGGGGGCCAAGAGGGGGGTAGCCAATAGGAGATAAAACATACACTGTAATTCTACATATCAATAAAGTATCACCCCAAGGGGATTCGTCCGTGGATGTAGGCAAACCATGCCGAACCACGTTAAACCTTTGTCTCTTTATTTGTTCTTCAATTCTTCTCCTAACCCAAAATACAAACCAAACTATCCATTCATCGTGTTTCGTGCCCAAAAGTAATTTTGGGTACAAACATTGGCGCCGACTAAGGGGAAATACGAGAAAAGAAATCGTGTTTTCCCATTGAGGAAAGTTGTAGAAAATGCTTCAAAATCGTGTCCGTGAAAAAGCACTCTGAGCGTCTTGAAAATCACTCACATATCCCAGTTGATCGCAATCGCTGCAGTCCAGCTTGATCATAATAAATCCTCCGAAATTGATCGTAGTCAGCCGACCGTATAATCGCACATACTACATCCCAGCTTGATCGCAATCGCCGCAATCAAGATTCGCCGTTTCAGATTTGCTGAAGCTATTACCTGCGGATACCGCTGAAAATCGAATCACTACAAAATCTGATGATAAGTTTGCTTGGACGCTCGGTCTGCGGCAAAAGATGTAGTGAAATACCATCAAAAGTATTGTAGGATACTCGATCCACAACATGGCTGGATCCAGTTTCGATTTCTATCATCGCCGTCTAAATGATCGCAACTTTGCCGCAGCCAGCTTAATCACAATTACTATAGCCCAGCATCGCAGTCGGAAGCCACCAAAGCTGACTCACTGCGAAAATCACCAAGGATGTTGTCAGGATGTTCGATCCGCAGCATGTTCTAGTCCAAAGTCCGAAAAAAAATTGCTTCTCAAATAACGCATTATCCACCTGTTCAAGTTTGTCAGATGACCAAATCAATACCGCCATGATCGCAGTTGTCAAGTTGTCTACATCTCAAGGTGCTTGAATACCCAAGGAAAACCTCCCAGAAAAGCATCTCGTAAAATTCCGTAAAGGGCCACAAAAGTGCAAAGAAAAATCATGGTGAAAATTCCAGAGAAACAAAGAATACCCACACAACCGTTGCTAAAAATCCATAGGGCTGTTACGAGAAGCTTTCAAGGAAAACACAACAAGTCAATGAAACCTGTCACCAAAAGTCCGAGGGCAAAGATCACAGTTCCAGAAATTTGTTCCCGGCGCAGTATAACTTAATTCCGTAGCCCTGTTTCAATGCAACACGACGCAACTTAATCCCGTAGCCCTCGGATTATTGCGCCCCATTTCTCTTACCTTGCGGATATGTACACCTCACTAGGGCTTGGTCTAAAATTTTTTTTCGCTGATATCTTCTTCGTCTCACGTCCGAATTGGATGATTTTTGGCTCGTTGCGATCACATTTCAATATCCTACGACATGAAGGTAAAATTTTGCAATTGGAGAATAATATTTTTCGGGTACAATCACGTCATCAACATGTCCGGAGCAAGGGGCTTACCAACCAATTTCGTTTCTTCGAAACTTCTTCTTCATGCATCCAAATTGAGTGATTGTCGGCCCGATGAGATCGTATGTCAATTACCAAGGTCGTGAAGGCGACATTCCAATTTTCCGAGGAAGTTAAAAAATTTTAGAAACGGACACCACCGAAAACACTGCAGTCCAGTTGATCGAACTGTTGCAGTCCTTTTCCACATAACTATTACAGTCAGTTGATCGAACTATTGTAATCCGGTTTCACAGCAACAGCTGTTGTCCTGTTGATCGAACAGCCGCAGTCCTTTTTAATTCCTACAGTCCAGTGGGTCGAACGGCTGTAGTCCGATTTTCCCAACAAAAAAAAAAAAAAAAGTTGTTTCAATACAGTTTTCCTCACAACTGATTCAGTCTAGTTTTGTGCATAATCATGGCAAGATAAACATCACAAATGGGCAAAATACGATTAAAGTGGCAAATCGTCTTCAATCCAACTTGACTTAATCGGTGCATTTCACCCCCACTGCACAAATCAATTATTAAGTCGAGACGAGACGATAAGGCAACTATACTAATCATGGTCGCTGGAAAACACCGACATAGCCAGTGGGCATCCTAATCACTTCGTAAACGAAGTCGCAGTAACATTTTCAATAAGGTAAGTATACAATTTACATATTTTAATCTTTTCATCATGCATACTTTTGTTCAATGAGACACCTATAATGTGGCGAGCATTTTCTCACGAGGAGATGCACACATTTCAATTCTGCGCGCATCTGGAATAGTGGGATTGGCCCCCCGCGCGAATTCTAGATAGCAGACATCTTCAAAATTTCGTGCGCGATTAAAATGTAGCAAGGCAGTGCACCCTTGTGCGAGCATTTAGCAGCATGACAATCACTATCTTCTGGGGGCGAGTTTCATATCACTTCAACGTGATTGACTATCACTTGGGGGCGAGGTATGTAACACCTCATGGTCTAAAATTATACTTTTGGGGCAAGATGTGTAATACTTCATACACTTGGGGGCGAGTTACATAGTACCTAATTGCAATGCGGGATTAAGCTTCTGAAAATCGAAACTTCAGATAACCCAAACTTCTTAATACTCCAACGAGTTGCAGGATTAAGAGGGGACGAGCGTATACCCCAATAATTTTACGCAATTTTTACAATCAGTAATGTCAAACTGCTATAGTTATGTTGATTGAATTATTGCACTCCATTTCAAAAGCAACTGTTGTACTCGGTCGGACGCGACCGATGCAGTCCAATTTTGCCTATGAATTCTGTACTCAATTGGACGCAACTGATGCAGTCTAGTTGGACTCATTTGGACGCAACTGATGTTGTCTAGTTTTATTTGTAACGTTTAAACCTAGGTTTATCGAATCATGTTTAAGTCCAAATTCTCAAGCAATGGCCGTAGTCCACCGATCGGGCTACCGCAGCCTCGCTCGTTTGTATTCCCAGCAATCCCGATTGATCGCAATCGCCGTAATCGTGTTCTGCTGGCCGCAGCACTCACCGATCGGGGCCGCTGCATCCATATCCGTCGCAATTCATGCAATCCACCACCGCGATTTCTACCGCAGTAGAGGCTCAGTGCTTCCGCAGTCCAACCGCTTCAATGCCGCAGTAGTTGCTAGTCGTTGTCGTTATCCAACTGATCGCGAATCGCTATAGCTCAACTTTGCTCGTCGTCGCCGCAGCACTCACCGATCGGCCGATGCAATCCAGCTATGTTCGCATCTCCCGCAATCCAGCTTGATCGCAACTGCCGCAGCGCAGCCTCGGCCATTGTCGCTGCGCAGTCAACTGATCGAAGCTGATGCAATCCAGCTCTGTTCGCAACTCCTGCAGTCCAGCTGATCGCAGCAGCTGCAGTGCAGTTTTGCTCGTTGCTGCTGCAGTCCAGCTGATCGAAGCTGATGCAGTCCAGCTCTGTTCGCAACTCCTGCAGTCCAGCTTATCGCAGCTGCTGCAGTGCAGTTTTGCTCGTCTCTCCTGCAGTCTAGCTGATCGCATCTGCTGCAATGCTCGATGCTGCTGCAGTCCAGCTGACCGAAGTTGCTGCAGGCCAGCTTATTGGAGCTGCTGCAAACCATTTTTGCTCAATGTCAGCATTACCCGCTTTTGCTCATTATCAGAAGACGCTTTTTTGCGTCCATCGCATAAGTCCAACGCAACTACCACAGCTCAATTTTACATCGTGAGCATCACGCTCACATAGAAAAGCGATTCAGCCTTTCTGGTCCCGATTTTTCATACAACGGTGGTTTATGCTCAACTGTTTCCCAGCGACCTCCCAGTCACAATAGCCACACTTGGGGGCGTCTTGATTGTGATTTCCGCAAACAACAAGGGAAGTTCGCAAATCGCCCCAACACCAATAATCCACACTTGGGGGCGAGTTTTGTCATCGACTAAGGAAAACGAGATTTTCTTAACCCCCAACAAGATGGAGGTTAAGAGGGGGCGATGTTTGTACCATAAGTAAAAATACCACCTAATGGGCCAAATTGATACTTGAATCATCTTTTGGTCCTCATCCAAACCCGCTAACCAGTCAACCAAGGCAACCCACCAGATGCGCACAGACCGGTCAATGGTCAAAGTCGGTCAACTATCGTAGTCAACGTCCGGTCAAGGTCAATATTCAAAGTCAACCGCTTGGTCAACTATCGAAGTCGGGCCGCACCCCTAGCCAATTTTCAGCCTTGTAGCCAAGAATGCAAATAACCAATTCTCACCAAAAACTCTTCCACACTCGCCAACTGGTCTCCAACCATGTCGCTGCCAAATTCCCATCACACCGCCGCCATCATTCCCCGTCAACCATCAAGCTAGTCCCTACCCATGGAGTCACTGTCCTCGCTTTAAAATGTCTACCAATACCGCCACCATCATTTATGCAGAATTTATCATGGAAACATAAGTGTGCGCTTTCATGCAAATTGAATTGCAAAGAGCTTCATCCATGCAAGATTAATTGCAGCTAGCTTTCCTATGCAAGATTAAATGCAAGTTAGCTTTGATGCAGTACTAATTGCAGCAGTTTCATACATGCAGAATTAACTCCAGCTGTTTCATACAGAATTGATGATGGAGGCATGAATGAGCAGTTAATGTAATTTATGTTTATATTTAGATATGGAACTGTATAAATAGGGGAGAGCAGAAATCAGGAAGGGGGGCCAAGAGGGGGGTAGCCAATAGGAGATAAAACATACACTGTAATTCTATATATCAATAAAGTATCACCCCCAAGGGGATTCGTCCGTGGATGTAGGCAAACCATGCAAAACCACGTTAAACCTTTGTCTCTTTATTTGTTCTTCAATTCTTCTCCTAACCCAAGATACAAACCAAACTATCCATTCATCGTGTTTCGTGCCCAAAAGTAATTTTGGGTACAAACAGTTTGCATAATGGCTATGCATTCAATTTTCGAGAATTGTGCCTAAAATTAAAGTATCATTTTTCTTGAAACGGAGGGAGTACATCGTTTTATTAGTTGCAACGGAAAATTAGTTGATGCATAAACCAAAATTTTTCTACATAAAGTATTATGTATCTTTTGTGATGGTTTTCATAATGGATATACATTTAATTTTATAAAATTGTGCCTAAAATGATAAATACCTCCGAATTTTTCGTAAAAACTCTAAATTTGATATTGTTGTTTTTACTTGTTACGTAGAGTTTTTATAACCCTTCAAACGAGATACATTTTGTAAAATTCCAAGTCACGAATTTTTAGATATGTTATATTAAAGTTTGCTTTCCAATTATACCCCTGAAAAGATAGGATACACAAAGAGTTATAGTAATTGGACTAAAAGGGAGGGACATTTTTGGTTTTTCGGCCCTAACCATTTTCAATCTTTTTGTGTCATTGATCACTTATAAAAAAGTGTTCATATAAAGGTCCTCCCTCGCTTCGCTCGGTCGGCCCAACTAGCTCAAACATCTCCACACTACTTCCGCACTATTAAGTTTACAAGTGAACTGTTTTCTATTTGGGACAAATTTTAAATCTAGGTTATAAATATCGTGATACTGATGGATCTTAGGCATTCAAATCCAACCTTCGAGAAACTGCCATGTCACTCCGGGATTTCAGACTCTTTGTTTAAGACTATTGATAAGGGTTTGTCTCACTTAACTCCGGTAATTATTCGGGTGTAGAAGCCCATGTGTAGGAGCAATCAATTGTAACAACTAATAAGAAAAACTTTTTGTTTTTCGGGAGGAATGGCGCAATGTTATCTTTTTGCCGGTACAAATACTAAGTAGACTTTGTAAAGAATCACGTATGCTACATGGATTCACAATCTCAGCAGGGAGGAACTGAACTGACCAACAAACCTTTTACTACTTGTCCAATAATATTAAGTATTAACCGTCTTCCTCTATGAAAAATCTCCAGTCTTCCTGCTAGCATGCGAGAACTCTGCCAGTAGATATAATGAATGGTATACAATCAGCTAAGATAACTACAACAAATAACTTTTTCATTCAAATCACTGCACTTGACCTATTTTAAGAGATAATTGCCAAGACAGTAACAAAACAGATAATCCAAGTTGATTAGGATACAAATAAACATTATAGTTGCTTCTTTGTTTTAGCAGCTCATCAATAAAGCTTAGACCTCACAAACACTGAGAAAAATCTACTCAAGCTCACAATGCCATATGATTTCAGGTGAACTGTCTACGGGTAATAAAAGGCTACAGCCAGCTGAGGATCAAGTGACACTATCACCTTGCATGGATTTCTTATTTCAACAACAATTCTTTTCATCTGCTAAGGATTTCAGTTTGTTCTTTAACGCAATAATTTTAGCACTTCAACTCATTTGACCCGAATGAGTACTACAACATGCTTGACTTGCTTTCTTCGCTTCACTGACAATACCAACATTGGAGGCTTTTGGGATGTGCTTGACATTTCCAGATAGTATTTCTCACTAGCATACCGGATAACCAATGGACGCCCACAAGCCAATCTTCCATTCATTTTCTACTTTGCTAGTTGTGCTTCCTGCATGCTCACTTCAAATTTGGAAATGAGGTTTTGACCGAGACATTGACAAACTAGAGTAATGGATGATATACCTCTTTAGTACTAAACTGAATGAAAGCGAAACCGTGTGGATCTCCTCGCTTCGGACCACGAGTGTGCCATAAAAATTCCTCCGACTCGATCTTTCCATAAGGAGAAAACATCTTGATCAAGACCGGCCTATAGTTAAGAAAAAAAATTCAGCGACCATTAGTACTAGTATAAGTGGAGGGAGGGGGGAAACCATTAGTACTAGTATGGGAGGGAGGGAGGGACACATACTCAGTTATTCTCTGATCAAGATTACCGATGTATAACCTTCTTTCACTTGTCTCATCAGTCAACCCATTGGAATCCTGTCGTTATTAAAGAATTCAGTCAATCAACAATACCAACATATACAGAGAACAGACTGTTTTAACTCCAAAATCATGTGTATGCATCTTTTAGATGTAGCTGAGAAACTGGCAACCAAAGATAGGCATGAAGGGAGAATATGATGAAATATATAATATCAGATGCATTTGACATTAAAATGCAAAATAAACAGAACATGATTACATTACAGGGTTTTGGAAAATTAGTCGAAGCATAAATCTAGTTCCTGAATTAACAAAATAGCACACTGATTGAGATAAAACTTTTGACTACTTTATAAGCTTGATCAGAGAATACCACACCACTTTATAAAATTGATCAGAAAATAGCACACTAATTAACATAATCATCTACTTTATAAGCTTTTGACTATTAAGCACACTCGAAATAGTGTTCACCCAATGGGGTAAGTCTAATGCACCAACATTTCTCATAGGTTCAACTTCAGTAAATCATCTCCGCAGAACATGCCAAATACAGTCTGCCTATTTTCTTCATAATCACTAACATTTCTAGTTCATTATTAGCGCATCAACAATCAATCAAATAAATTCGTAAAGCTTCGAAATAGCTAATATTTATCATATAATCAAATACATATGGAATGGAAACTGAACTGAAGAAATGGACAACGAAAACTAACCTCAACTGTGTCAATTTATTTCGAAACACCCATTTGAACAAAACTCTTCATAATATCATCTGCAACCGACACACCAAAATCACCAACTTCAGTCCCTTGAATAAACCTCATAACCAGCTCCTGCTTCATTCTCCATATCACTGCACAGTCCTAAACATACATCTAGATGCACATGCCATTTATCAGATTGCAAAGATCTCCACCGAATCAGTAATTCTTGACTTGGTGCCAACAACACCTGTAGCTTCATGCCTGCACAACCTATTATCACAGCACCATCAAACCCTTCAGCCTTCTGGACTCAGATACAAGACCAACTCAATCACCACTTCACTCGAGAACAGAATTCCAGCAAGGCTAACTCCATCTACTGTTGAGTCCAGTACCATCATTTTCAATTTCTGTCTTGAATTCTCACAACCTGAGCCATATGCAAAGAACAAATAAGCCCATTTCCAAATGCATCACCGTCAAATGTAATTTCACCACTTGATTAAGTCATCATCCAAAACCCCATCTCTCAGAATCGAAACTTCAAATACAACCTATCACCGTAACCACTACCACATTTTCAAATCAAGACCAACAAATTCAATTCAATTCACAACAATGCCATCATCAACTCAAATCAAATTCAAAATCCTCATTGCAATTTCAGAACACTAAACTCACAGTTCTTCCCCAATTCATTACCTTTATTGCTTGAATTCGAGAACCCATTAACCCCTGTCCTAACATTCATCTAAACCTCTTCATCTTCTTCATCAACTGAGAACATCACCATCAATTTATTCTCTGGTTTCTTCTTCCAAATCAAGTGATTCGAACACAAACCCATTCTCCATCTATGACAGATCTCTCTTCTTCATCTTCTCAATTTATCTCTCTGAATGCTCTCGTTTTCTCCATTAACATCAACTACCCTTTTTCTCTCGATTCTAATGCAATTTCAAACCCTAACACAGACCAAAACACTCTCAGTTCATCACATTTAACTCCAGTAAAATCCAATTCAGGCAATCTCGAACGTGACATCGTCTTCTCAAACTCGAACCAAAATCACCAGAAGTTCAGAGAGGACAAATCGAGAAGAAACCGAGAGGAGGAGAAGAAGAAAAAAAACAAACTAAAATTGGACGGAGAGTTTGTTGAAAGGAAGAAGAAGGAAAAAAAAAACTAAAAACTTTAAGGTGGCCAGGATTCGATCCTGCGACCTTTGTGTCAATTTGGCAAAAACTCCAACTATGAAAGGGGTATTTTGGGTTTTTCAGCCTGGACCATTTTCAATCTTTTTGTGGTAATTGATCACTTAGATTTACAAAAATGTGACCATTTAAAGGTCCTCCCTCGCTTCGCTCGGTCGGCCCAACTAGTACAACCGTTGTCACAGTGGGAGGGCCAACCGAAGAACTTAACGAAACGACATCAGTAGGTGATTGCATGGATTCAGGTGATTGCATGGATTCAGATTTGTAAAGGGAAAAAAAATTACACATGTTCATAATCACTAACATTTCTAGAATTTGCCTGCAACTCTCTTAGGCAAACAATTTGCAAGAATTACAAACTTTGGTATTTGTTTCAGATTTGAAAACCTATTAAATTTAGTTCTGCAGTAAAACAAATAAGTTACACATGTTCACGAATTTGAGCTAAACTACCTTCTGGTATACTACTGAATGTTCAAAAGTACCTCGGTTACTTTTCTGCTCTATCTGAGACCAAATAGTTTTCCAAGGTCCACTCTTGCTTCCCAATATGAAAACACACATTATGAAATGGGTCAATGACCATTTTGTGGTTACCTTCCGCCAAAACAAAAAACTAGTATATTTTCTTAATTCCTTCGTCGTTCGGTTGATGAATCACAGCTTGGATGGACTACTGCAAAATATATAACATGTGCAAATGACTAATTAGAGTTTGAGCATTGAGATAAAGCATACCTCCAAATCCCAGCAAATAATCGTAAGATTATGAAAAGAAATAATCCCATCCAAACTCCAGCTAAACCATACACCGGAACAGACACCAGTACGAACAATGATGAGAACAGTCCAATCAAAGCCTGTACAGGATCATTACCTTATTAAACATTACATATTCTTAATCTATATAAATAGAGTTTTAGAAAAGTATAGAAAACAAATAAAAAATGCGTACCATGGAGTATGTTGCATATGCAAAGTTTGAAACCCCATAATAGATCCCATCAAGGACAAATGCAACAGCATTCAGTGGCTGAGTTCCAGCAATGAACTGCACAAAATTTCTGGCACCAATTACTTTAACTTTTCAAATGACTAATTAAAGTTTATTCAGCTATGTTTTCAAAGGAAAATTCTTAAGTCTGGCTATTGGAAACGTAGACCTTTGCCCAGATAAACCTATTAAATGTACTACTACTTCAAACGTGCCACAACCCTTGGTTTGAAGCTACATGATACAAAAATATAGAAATTGTGATAAGTGCACAGAGATTAGAAAGAAACCCTACATCAGTTTTTGATAGACAACAAATCTAATGACACCCATAATTACGCATAAAAAAAAGGCATATCAAGATCAAACACTATTCCTCATAATTGGATTTCTTTGTGCAACTGACAGTCATCTACTTTATAAGCTTTTGATTATTAAGCACACTCGAAATAGTGTTCACCCAGTGGGGTAAGCCTAATGCACCAACATTTCTCATAGGTTCAACTTCAGAAATCATCTCGGAAGAACTTGCCAAATACAGTGTGCATATTTTCTTCATAATCACTAACATTTCTAGTTCATTATTAACACAACAACAATCAATGCAAATAAAATTGTAAAGCTTCGAAATAGCTAATATTTATCACATAATCAAATACATATGGAATGGAAACTGAACTGGAGAAATGAACACCGAAAACTAACCTCAAGTGCGTCAATTGATTTCGAAACACCCATTTGAACAAAAATCTTCATAATATCATCTGCAACCGACACACCAAAATCACCAACTTCAGTCCCTTGAATACAACCTCATAAGCAGATCCTGCTTCTTCTTCATATCCCTGCACATTCCTAAACATACATTTAGATGCACATGTCATTTACTATATTGTACTATCTCCACCAGAACTGTAATTCTGACTTGGTGCCAACAACACCTGTAGCTTCATGCCTGCATAACCTATTATCACAGCACCATCAAACCCTTCATCCTTCTGCACTCAGCTACAACACCAACTCAATCACTACTTGACTCAGCAACAAAATTCCTGCAAGGCCAACTCCATCTACTGTTGAGTCCAGTGCCATCATCTTCAATTTCTGTGTTGAATTCTCACAATATGCAGCAACAACAACGCATTCCATTTCCAACTGCAGCTGCATCACTGTCAACTGTAATTTCACCACTTTTTCAAGTCACTGTCCAAAACCCCATCTCTGAAATTGTAACTGCAACTTCAACTACAACCCATCACCAGAATCACTACCACATCTTCAAATCAAGACCAACAGCTGACTCACCTCACAACAGCGGCCATCATCAATTCGAATCAAATTCAAAACCCTCATTGCAATTTCAGTACACTAAACTCACGGTTCTTCCCCAATTCATCACCTTTGTTGCTTGAATTCGAGAACCCATTAATCTTGTCCTAACATTCATCTAAACCTCTTCATCTTCTTCATCAACTGAGAACATCACCATCAATTTTTTCTCTGGTTTCTTCTTCCAAATCAAGTGATTCAAACACAAACTCATTCTCCATCTATGGCAGATCTCTCTTCTTCATCTTCTTAATTTATCTCTTTGAATGCTCTCGTTTTCTCCATTAACAACGCCTCCCCTTTTTCTCTCGATTCTAATTCAATTTCAAACCCTAACACGGACCAAAACACTCCCCGTTCATCACATTTAACTGCTGCAACATCCAATTCAGGTAAAACCCATCCTTTCTTTGCGTTCTCAAACTCGAAATCATCTTCTCAAACTCAAACCAAAATCACCAGAAGTTCAGAGAGGAGAAATCGAGAAGAAACCCATTGATTCTTGCCTCGACTAAATTCTCTATAGATTAAAGTATCTCAATTGAAACCCTAATGACGAAGATGAAAACCAACCTAATTTATCATCACTTGTTCCACCATCTTCATCAATAGAACCTCAAATTAGGTCACTGAAATTTAAAGAGGGGAATTTAATTGAAAGAGTAAATAAATCTGGTTGCCGCGACGGTGATGGTGGTAATGGTGCGGCGAGGTGGAGGTGACGTTTACTGGATATAAACAAGGGGAATTTTTTGCGACCAATTTTCTTCGGCATCATTTGCGTCATTGTCACCGTTGTCTTCACCCTCATCACTGTTGTCGCACTCAGCACTGTCAGAGACATCTCCTTCATCTTCATTGTCTGGAATTTGATACTTTACTGGATAATAAGTTCCTAACTTCAATGATGTCAGTGATTCAAAAGTAAAATGAGATTGGGGAATAAACAAGGGGTTTTTTGGGTGCAAGAATAGCACCAGCTCTTTAACGTTACCCCTTATGACAGAAGAAATCCAAGAATGAAGCCGAGATTCATTCAAGTAGTAATTACAGAGAAGAGAGAACTTATCTAAATTAGAGGAATTATGACGATCCAATGTTCCATCAACAAAATCCATGAATTTCTCAGTCCCAGCGTAATTTTTGAATTCAAGGATGGGAACAGTAGTCCAGATGTAGTTCCATCTTTTTGATAATACGCATGTACGAGCACCCTCCTTGACATCAAGGAAAGAATGGATATGGTGAAGAAGAGATTCTGGCAAATTACTGATCCAATCCTTTGCTGCCTCTCTCATCCTATTGATATTCGTCTCCCTTGAAATAATGATTCAAAGAAAGAAAATGAAAATTAAAAAAAATCTAGAACAAATTTTTTACTCTCTTTCAAAAACCTAGGTTTCATATAAACCCTAGATTTTGTTAATGCAACATTCAATAAATTAATGGAAGTGAAACAATCGAACACTCTGATTAAGATTCAATTCACGGAGAAGCAGAAGAAATTACCTTAGAATCGCATCAACACTGTTCGATTTGAGAGACTGCGACTGAGACCGAGAGAGAAAATACGAGTACTCGGAACGTTTTTTATTTCGTTTCTCCATTAAAGTCTTCGGTCAATAGTTTTTTTCAACCTACAGTCAACGCTGTGGTCTAAAGTGCTTTATTTGATCTCCAGGCATCCATATCCCATTGAGATGATAATGGTGCAATAGTTATGATTCTTGGGAGGTTTTACATTCATGAGCTTATATATAATACTGCAAAAGATTAAGCGATTATAGAATTTCCGTGCGAGTACAAGTGTATGTTGATCAAAGTAGGTCAACAATACCTGCAATACTGAGGATTTTGAGGAAATCAGTGTACCATGGTTGCAATTGCTCTTCGCAAAAATTCAAGAAACCGATCCAATGAATGAACGTGTTGGATTATTTAAAGTTTTAAGATATCGGAGAAAACAAAATGCATATCCGGGTTTAAGGAAAATTACTAGGTCAGTCCGAGTTATATAGGCGAGGTTTTGATTTTAGCTTGTCCAACTATATAAGCATACTTCAATTATGTGGATGACTTTGTCCATGAATATCTTACTGATGATAATCCTATTACAGTAAAACTAATTTAATATTCCTAACTATGGTTGAAAATGAAAGATAAAATATGAATAAGACAAATATATACGAAATATATACGAAGTATATATGTTTTTCTTAATTTTATGTTTGTTTTTTTATTATTAGATAAAGAGTATTATTACAGGAAACTAGTTGGAAGCCTTACGAGCTAAGCTCCAACAACATATTATTACATTAGTTAAACAGATTGTCATCCTAGTTTACCAGCGGGCCTCGTGAGGAACCAGCCAAGGGAGCCGAAGCGAATAGGCAGCTGATTATGTCGCAAATGAGGTAAGCTAATGCTACCTTCCATGTCAAATTCTACAGTGTTGCGTCGTCGGGGAGTCGAACTTGGGACCTCCTGGAGTGCATCAAACAAAATCTCTTAATCTAAGAGGATTTTAATTAATGATAGAGCAAAAAGCGATCCGAGAAGAGCGAAAATCGCAGTCGATTCACTAACTAGGACATTTAGTACAACAAAATTTAACTCGGTCGAAAATATCCCTCACATGTTCCTTTCACATGCTCAACCTAACCCCAGCTAACCCAATAGCTTCCTACTTCCTCTTATACCTTCAACCCCTAGAACAAAGAATTAGGTAAACACCATGAACAGACCACCGCCTCCTTCAAGTCCTTGAGTTCAATGTAGGAATAGAAAAAAAGAAATTCCTCATACAAAATTGGCAGAATTTTAAAACCCATTCTTCAAGAACAGGGGAATTTAAAAAGATCTCCTCATTCCAGTACACATCGATGAACCTAAATCTTTGAAGTGTAAGGTGCTTGATTTTTGGAAAAGAGATAACTTTAGGAAAGGTGTAATCAGCATGTGTAATTATGTTCCAGTGATGTCAGTGATTCACAAGTAAAAATAGATATGGGAATAGATAAGGAAGGTTTTTCTTGTAACTGTAGACTGACCTCTTTTAACATTACCCCTTGTTAAAAAAGAGATCCAAGAATGAACCCGAGATTCATTCAACGGGTGATAGCACATGAGAGAAAACTTTTCTACATTTGAAGAATTACGACGATGCAGTGTTCCATCTACAAAATCCATGAAGTTCTATTTACAACGATGAAATGTTCCATCCACAAAATCTACGAAGCTATCGTTCTTAAAGGCCTAATTTTAAATTCAAGGATTGGGACACTGGTCCAAATGTATTTCCATTTTTTTGGTAATACGCTAGTACGAGCACCATCTTTGAGTTCAAAGAAAGAATGAATATGGTGAAGAAGCGAGTCTGAAAAAACTGCAGAGCATATATCACCTCACGGTGTCTGGTAACTTTTACGCGGCCATCAACTTTTTTTTTTTTGATAACACAGAGCATATATTAATTAAGCAGTTCTAGGCACTGCAAGCCTATTTAAAAGAGATGAAAACCATGGAGAATAATCCTTGTACTCTTCTAATAAGAGTGTTTTCCTCTTGACTTTTTTTGCAACACAGTCTGCAATATTATTAAAGTCTCTCTTGACATGAGAGATTCTACAAAACTTGAAAGAAGAAATAAGTGTTTTAATATCTCTGATGAGATGATTATTTTCCCATCTAACTTGAATACTGTCTGTGGAAATGGATTGCACTACAACTTCCGCATCTGCAAAAAATGGACTTGTTTGATGTTAAGAGCTTTGATCCATCTAAGAGCCTCCGTTTGCATATGATCCCTTAACTCCATCACAGGTACCTGTAGAAGACAAAAGCACTATGTCAGTGCTAGAATTATTGTTCAGATGATCAAATGAAGCGTCAAAAAATACTTTTGAAATATTAGTGGCATATATATCTATAATGTTAACTTGAGACTACACTGTCGTGATTCTGTTGGCTGTTAAGCTGAAATTCTGGATATGAAACTGAATCCTTGTAATTGTAGAGTAATGGTTTAGGGTTTTGTTTTGAAAGACATGTTCACATCTTTCTTTCCAAATTACCCAGCATCCCACCATTAAGGTCGTTCTCCATGTGTTGTTTGCTTCTGCACCATTGTTATGTATATTACTAAACCATGAGATTATCCATTCTTTAACACTTCCAAAATTTGCAGCAACTCCATCCACATTAATATTTAAACTTCTCCAAACTAACCACGCATGCCGGCAGACTAGCAAAAGATGAAACAAAGACTCCTGAGGATGATTACAGATTCCACAATGCTCTTGTATATTGTTGTTGAATCTGGCAGTCTTATCTTTTGTTTGCACAATTTCTTTTAGACACTTCATATAAACAGCTTCACCCTGTGAGGCACCTTCCATAAAGATTTCCAAACATCCTTAGGACAGTGTTGGTTGCTTCATGATGTTGGTAACTTCTCTCAACCAATTTATTATAAGATCTCTTAACCGTGAATAAGCCATCTCTGGTTGGTTTCCATCTAATGGTATCTTCTTCATTAATATTCACCTGCATTCTTGAGATTTTATCTACTACAACATCTGAAAAGAGAGATTGTAGTAAGATCATATTCCAAGTATTTGAAGTAGCAGATATAAGGTTAGACACATACACATAATTTTGATGGTTTGGGCATGGAGGTATAAGATTATCCTCCAAATTGATAATCCAATTATCAAACCATATGTGAGTTTTCTTACCATTGTGAACTTTCATACAAATGTTCTCTTCAATATTCTTAAGACCATCTTCAGTGCCTCTCCAAATCCAGCTCGTGTTATGTTTATTTTGTTGAATGTGCAAAAACTCTTCATACTTCAAGTTCTTTTCCTTTAGAATTTTAACACACAATAACTCTTCATTCTTGCAGATGCGCCAAGCCATTTTTGTAAGGAGAGCTTGATTGAGTTTTTCAAGATCTCTAAAAGCCAATCATCCTATTTCTTTTGGAATACACAGATCACTCCAGGCTATAGGATTATTGCCTCTAGTATATTTGTAGCCCCAGAAAAATCTTCTTTGAAGAGAATCTAACTGTTTGATCAGCTTCTTTGGAATCTTGAATGTACTCTTTTGATAAGATGGGACTTCATTGAGTACAACTTTTACCAGCTTGACACATAGTCCCTCTTTGCCAGTTACAAAGTCTTCTTTCAAAAACAGAATTAATATCTTCAAAAGACTCTTCCTTAGACCTGCCAATAAGCAATGAAGATCCTATATTCTTTTCTTTGCCTTCCATATTCTTTACACCATGAATTTGACTAAGAGAATGACATTTAGAGGGATCCAAATTATTACTAAATAAAATGGAGGATTTGTCAAAGTTAATGACTTGACCAGATTGTGAGATGAAATATTCAATAACTTGTAGAAGATTTGTCACACTGGTTAAATTGTCATGTGTAAAGATTAGGTAATCATCTGCAAAGAGAAGGTGATTAATAGGAGGTGCACCCCTAGCTGCTTTGATTCCTGGAATTTGTTTTGATATATGAGCTTCAGATAGAGTTCTTAAAAACCATTCCATAGCCAGAATGAACAAATAAGGAGATAAGGGATCTCCTTGCCTTATACCCCTTGTAGGTTTAAATTCTTGACATGGACTTCTATTGAGTAAAATTGATAGAGTAGTGGTGCTGATACACTGCTAAATGAGCTGAATCCAGTCCTCACAAAATCCAAAACTCCTCAACACCTTAAAGATAAACTCCATTCTAATCTATCAAATGTTTTTGACATATCAACTTTTAAATCCAACCAACCACCCTCACCTTCTTTCTTCTTCATTGAGTGAATTAATTCATGAGCAATGATTTATTGTCATTTATTAGTCTTCCAAAGACATATGCTGCTTGATAAGGAGACTCAATTCTGTCCATAAGTGGCTTCATTCTTGTAAATAAGATTTTAGAGACAATTTTATATGAAGTATTACATAAACTAATTGGCCTAAATTCAGCTGGAGTTGTAGGCTTCTTAGTTTTAGGAATTAAAGATATATATGTCTTGTTGAGGGACTGAAGAATAAATTTAGAGGTAAAAAAATTCTTCACCATATCATAGACATCATCACCAACAATAATCCATTGAGACTTATAGAAACCAGCTTGAAAGCCCTCAGGACCAGGAGCAGACCAACTTTCCATTTTCCTTTTAAAACAGATAACATTTCTTCATTGGTAGGTATTGCAGTGAGTAATCTGTTATCCTCTTCAGTTATAATTGTTGGAATGTGATTGTAGAACCTTTCTTCAATAACAAGATTTGTAGAAGTGCTGATTTATTGAAAATTATTAGTGAGAAGATTAGCTAGTTGATCTCTGGAATGTAACCATGTGCCATGCTTGTATTTGAGAGAGTCAATATTATTTCTAACTCTTTTCCTCTTTGTAAGAGTATGGAAATATTTTGTGTTATTATCCATGTCTTTAAGGAAGTTGTCTCTGGATTTTTGTTTATTAAATTCAAACTGAATGTGATGCCACCTTTGGGGTTCTGCATTGATTTCAAGAGATTTAGAAGTATTATCTTGAGAATGTGGTTGAGACTGAATAACTGTGAGCTATTGCTGAAGTGCATCTACCTGAGTGTTGATGTTACCAAAATGTAATATGTCCCACTTAGAGAGAGTTATTCTTGTAAACTGCATTTTCTTTGTGAGAATGAAAGCTGCAGAACCCTACACATGCTTACTCCAAGCTTTAGCTATCTCAACTGCACATTTTTTATCATTCAACCAAGTTTGAAAAAACTTGAAAGGTTTCCAAAGCTTAGGTTGATTGTAATCTGTAATGAGCATTATAGGACAATGATCACTGCCTATTTGACTTAGATGAATAATCTTTGAAGAAGAGAAAACTGAATTCCAAACTGCATTACCCAGAGCCATGTCAATTCTTGATCTTCTTGTACCAGTTCCCAGATTATTGTTGGTCCAAGTATGCTCATGACCAATGAAACCCAAATCTTCCAAACCAATATCATGTATCATCGCATTAATGCTTCCATCACTAGAGGATGAAGAAGAAGTATTAGAATTTGTAAGATAAATGTTAAGATAACCCATTAAAACCCAGGGGCTAGTAATATTTCTTCCAGTTTCTTCTATAAAATCCCATTGATCTTGTTTCTTTTGTCCTCCTCCATATCCATACATACAAGAAAGTAACCATTCTGGTTGACTTGGATCATCCTGTATAACTAGATGAAACATATTGTTTTCACTGCAAATAAACTCACAAGAAAAACCGTTCCTCCACATGATAGTGAGACCTCTAGATAAGCCTATTGAGGAAATATATCTGATATTAGGGAATTGGTATGGGGTAACTAGAGGTTTCATTTTTGATTCATCTAGGTTAGTTTCACATAAGAAGATTATGTCAGGGTTTTGTGTCCTGATTAAGTACCTAATGTGATCCCTAGTGCTGGTAATTTTTAGGCCTTGTACATTCCAGGAGATGACTTTCATGGTTCCTAGATGAGTTATGAAAATACGATGCAAAGCTAGCTTTCTAGAGATTACGTAAAATTTAAAATAAGAGTGCATGTAAAATTAAATGCTAATGATGATAATAATGATGATAATGCATGAGGGTTTATAATGATATGTTTTAAAGTCAAACGATAGTTTCTAGTATTAATTAATGCATAAGATAAAAGAAAACTCACACAATTATTTGTAAGAATTGAATTTAGCCTGCAATTATAATACTCGAAAACAATGCTGAGAAGAGAAGAAGAAGCCGTAAGAGCAACCACAGTGGGCGACTAAACTCAAATATTTGGTAAATGAACGAGACGTAGTGGGACGTACTATCGACTAAACCCCAACTATCGACTAAATCCCAGACTATATTTGGTCTGGGACTAAGACTAAACCCAAATATAGTCAAGTGTTGATATAATTTTCGTTTCTCAACGGGCGGTTATATAATCTACGCTTGACATAAAGCGTATATATAATCTTCGTCCCACGAACAGGCGTGTATATAAACTACGCCCCAATGGAGCGTTGCTTAAATCTACGCCCGATGGAGCGTTGCTGAAGTTTACGCCTGGTATCGGGCGTTGATATACACCCCGCCCCAATGAGGCGAACGTAAAGTTAACACCTTGCATAAGGCGTTCATAAACTTAACGCCCCACAACCAGGCATTCATTTCTTCCTCCGCCCCACAAAAAAAAAAATATAAGCATGCCAGGCGAACCTTTCTTCCTCCGCCCCTCTAAAAAAAAATCTAAGCATTTCCTAGTTAATCTCTTTTGTATATAATTAAATTAAACTGATTGGTAAAATTAGTAGATAATTAATAGATAATTAAATTAAACATATGCAAAACAAATTAATCTTAAATTGTTCTGGACTCTCTTTTGTGTGTAGTGTCTATCACCATGTTTAAATAAAAAAAAAATTCGTTGGTTCTTCGCCTGGGCTTTAACGCCACACATGCAGTAAAAGTGTGTGAAGCTGAGCGGACTTTATATCAACGCCTCATTCATGCAATGATTCTCCCATTCGCCCCATCAGGCGTTGATTATACGTACGCCCCTTCTCCCGGCGTAAACTTTATGAACGCCCCACACCGCGCGTATCTTTACCACCGCCCCACAACAAGCGTAAACTATATCAACGCCTGAACGGGGCGCACTTTATACCTCCGCTCCACAACCAAACGAAGATTATACCCCCGCTTGACTAAATATACTCGCCTCCCACTGCGTCACATAACGGACTAAACTAAAATTTAGTCGTTTTTTTTTTACTCTTTGATCTTTGGGTATACTCGCACCACTGCAGTTGCTCTAAAAGTTTTAAGATAAAGATTTTTATAAAAATTAGTTACCTGATTCCCCTTGTGTGCCTGTACTGTGGAATTATCTCCAGTTGCGATCAGTTGAGTATCCATAGAGGTTTGAACTGGATTCAGCATAGTACTTTGGGAATTTGTCTCAATTATTGGAGAGCTTTGAGATGCTGTTTCGCCTACCCTATGCCTTTTGGTTAATCTGCTTTCCTCTTCTATGTTAATCCCTTCAGCTTTGAGAAGAGAGTTTAAGTTGATGACTTCACCATCCTTAGGGGGAACAAAGATGGTTGACTTGATAAACTTATTTTGATTCTTCTTGACTGCTGGAGCCTTTGTTGAAGATATTTCAGTATTAGAAGTTACAACATTAATGGTTTCGGGAATACTATTAACCTTACCCACGAAATAAGGTTTTTCATGAGCCTTCTTCAGAAAAATAGCAGCTTCCTTATAAGCATCCTTAGAGTGATTAAGGATATAACACTTTGTGCAAATTCCTTTTGGTTGACGCTCGAAGAAAAACTGCTGCCATTTTGTAACTCCAGCATTTGTAGAGCATTTCACACCTCTTCTCATGGGCATATACAGATCCACATTAACACAGACTTTGACAGGGTCAATTCCATTAGGGATTGCATCCTTGGGTTCAATACCAATGACTTCTCCCGCAACCTGACCAATTTTTGTCACATAAGTAACATTCATATGTTCTGGCAATAAATACTTGAGTTGTAGCCAAAAAAGTTGGAATCCCCAATGCTTCTCAGTATAAATCATTCCTGGGATGTAATCATGCACCACAAGAAGATGTTTGTTTATACCCCATGGTCTTTCTTCAATTACTTTGTTGAGCAACTCCCATTGGTTGAACTTGAAGATAAAAATATTTGGTTCAACTTCAATGATCCTTAAGTTTTCTAGAGTTAAGAAAGGCCAAGTGAAAGTAATCCGCTTTTCCAAAGCATCATAACTCATTGTTCCTTCAATAATGACTTTGCCAATAGCACTAGCTTCCCAGTTGTCTTCTGGTTCATCTTCTTTGTTGTTGTTCTTGAGAACTTCAATTTCATTGACATCTCCTAAATCCAGTGTGGCTTTCTTGAATTTACTGACTAAATCAATAACTTGACTAGAACTACCTTTCTCCATCTCAGAGTAGAGCTGGTTGTTTAGACTCAATATAGTATAGGGTGATTGTGTTCTGAGATTATAGTTCTTGCAGGTGAGATAAAATATGTTTGGGTTCGTGATATGACCATTATTAGGGTTTAAGTGTAGATGATGAAAGATTTTTGTGTCAAGTAATAACTGCATATAATCCTTATTCCTAGAAAAAAGGAAACAAAATTTATTGTTACTATCCCTATTTTGATAAAATGTGTAGCTGGCAATATTGAGAGAATGGAGTAAAATTAGGAAAATAAGTAACTTCGACCCATTGACTAAACTATTTTTGAATTTTCTTGATTTGCTTGATTGGCGGGATGACATGTTCTTGAGTTTAACTGAGTTGAGACCGATTTGAGACATCTTCTCCAAAGTACTATGAGCAAAAGCTTTGAATCCAATCCTTTGTAAACCTGTAAGCAAAAGCTTGTATGTATACTCAACAAAAGCTATGATCACAACAACAAAAGAGGCAAAATCCATTAGAGAAAAATCAAATAGCAGACACAAAAAGAGGAATCATAAAGCAAGTTAAATATCCATGAAAAAGTGAGAAATGAAAAGCAAGAGAAATATGATTAACAAATTGTAAACAACCGAAAGAGAAAGGATTAGAACTATTAGCAAATCATCTAGGAATGAAAAACAAAGTGTAGAACCAGAGATTATTGATGAGGCATTCACAAAGAAATTTCTGAGTTGACAGACTGAGTTGAATCGACAATCGCCCAATCCTTAGAGCCTTAAAAAAGTATCATACGTGGCCATCAACTTATTTGTCCCTGTTTCTCGGCTTCTTATCTTATGTTCCTCTGCTTCCTCCAAAGATCATATTGTTAATCTGGAAGTTCTCTCATTGTGAAATGTTGATGCAGAGATATCATATCTTCTTAGAATGTCATAATAGGAGAAGAATGGCACTAAGCCAAGAAAATTTCATACTAAATTGTAATAGAGCATATGCCGAGATGCAGTGGAATTTTTATATCCCGGTAATTTTGTTGCCACACTGGTTAGTCTAATCAATGTGTGTGCGTTGCGAGATTTTTCAGTCTATTAGTGTCAACAAAATTCTAGGCCTATAACATCTTTTTAAATTTTTATTGACAATATTCAAAACAAACTCATGGTTATGTGAGGCCAGAAGAACCAAAAGAAATAATAATTTAAGATCAAATTAATAAGTAAATTTATTATTGGCTAGCTAGACGACATTGTCCCTTCATGAACCTAATGTGCAATACTCTTCAGCGAATGAGAGTGACCGATCCATAATATTATACAAAATCCGTTTATTAGCTTGTTGCATTGATCCTAAAATGAAAGATGGCCTATTTTTATCATTGCGGAAATAACCGAAGCAGATAGTTTCGATGGACATCATCACAAAATTAGCTTTATAATCTGGAATAATGTAATCAGCCTGTTGAAAATGAAGTGTTATGGAAGGATAGTTATGAATATCAAATCTTCCACGTAGACGGAAACAAACATCAAGACCTCCCATGGCACCAATATATTCAACCCCAAGCTCTTTAAAATGTGCCTTCACCAAATCGGCAACTCTATCAAAATGATCTTTATATATCATGGATATTGTAGCACCACTATCTATGATAGCACCGCCTTCTCTTCGGGATTTAAGCTCAAAAGTACCACTAGGAAAGTTTATTCTTTTACGACCTACACTAATATCTTCTAGATTTAAGTAATACTGATACGACTGAAACCGAGGTACAACAATGGGAGTTGTACGTACTTGTTGAGATGCGCCTCCAATTGTTGCATCTGCACCGAACCTTAAATATGTATTTGATCCCTTAATATCATACTTAAACACCTCGAAACAGTAGGAAAATTTTCCTTCTCCTGCATCACCTAATTGATTTAGAAAAGACCATGGTGCTTGTCCTAAACCGAGTATTCCTGCAATAAGATCAGGTTTGCCACGTAAATGATTCTTACCGATAAAGTTTGTAAAATTCTCCTGGCGAAATCCACAACCCATTTCTAAATCAATTCTTTCAAGGCCACCAGTATTGGAGCCTAGAGTAAACTTTTCTACCGCTAAGATGCCAGATGTAACTGATCCACTCCCATAGACTACTTTATAAATGCATTGGCCATCAGCATTACACATATCTCCCTCGCAATGAGGATGAGTATCACAAGGAATAGGATGATACGTAGTTGACGAGTTCCAAGGATAAAGTGGCATGTCTTGATTGAAAGATTTAGTGGCACCTTCGCATTGAAGCCAAGTCCGAGCACTACCTGTATCAATCATCAAATAATAATTCTTGACTCGGTTTTGGCTATCATGAAATGTACCTAAACCGACCATTGCAATGTAAAACCTAATTGATTCGTAAACTACAGGTAAACGTACAACATCAGGATTCATGGAGAGTGTTACATTTTCATGGAGTAATATTTGTGACTCGATGTAACGTGCTTGAGCTTTGGATTGTTCTACGAGTCTCTGAAGCCTCTCGCCTCTTGTTAAATGGTCACCTGGATATAAAGGTGATTCTTTAGAGTCTATATGAATCATCTTCATGCTAAACCCTTTTTTTTGGATACACAGCGATGACCGAGTTTAATAGTAATGAAACATGAGTAATTGATATAAGAAACATGTAAAGAATCTCCCCCATTTTGAAGTTAAGACGAATTTTGATGGATGTGCAATTTTGAACATTAATTTATAGAACTGTAAAGTGAAATCTTATTATTGATTTTAGATTTTAGAAATTAAAACGAGATCTTTTCTTATTAATGCGCATTAAAGGCTGCCATATGTTACAACACACTTTTTTATATCAAATATTTCTTTGGATACCAAGATTTATTAAGAATGAATATCACCCGGATATATCAAGTTAATGTTAAAAAGACTATAATATCTTGTCTTTGTTATAGGGACTGTGGCCCATGGATGTGCGGTCCATTAGATAACTAGGTTTTCCCTTTCCTATATATAAAGAACATTGTATGTATGCAATCTCTGATGCATCTTTACCAATAAGAAGTTATTTCCTTCTCCATTTCTATCCCAATTGATACTACAAAACGTTATCAGTCGCGAGCTCCACCGCTGGTATATTTTTTTTCCGAGTTAATCATCAAAATCGCAAAATAAGAAAGTTTTTTTTTGTCAAGTGCAGCAGTCTGTACCTTAAATCCGTAGTGTTATTTCTTTCTCACTCAAGTGCAATCTGTACGTTAAAAGGCCGATCCGGTTCACCCAACTCGAGCCGATATGGTTCACCCAACTCAAGCCAATCTGGTCTGTTCCGGATCCAGTTCCTGTCCGGTCCCGTTCCGGCTCCAGTTCATGTCATGACCGGTCCGGACCCGTTCCAGCTTCAGTTCCTGTACTGTTCCAGGCGGGTTTCGGTTCGGTTTTGTCCCTGTTTCGATATGGTCATGGGTTGTGTGCGACCAAAGGTGTTCCTAGTTCTGTCCATGTACAATGGGAACCAAAGTCTAAGGTATGTAACTATTATTGGGCTTATTTATTTGTTTTTTAGAACATGTCTAGTTCTATTTTTTTTCCTTAAGATAAGTCCATATCGTGTAAACGGTCAATTTAAATTAGTGATTGTTGATTTCAATCATTAAGAATTTTGATTTTAATGTTATTTTGTTCTCTTGAATATGATATTGGTCATAATCGAATGGTGTCTTTTGTTCAATTGGTTGTACCAACTCGATTCAATTGGTTGAATGCTATTTTTTTTCCTCCCCAAATTTGAAATGTTCCATGGGATGTAATCCACTGGCCCCGACTATTAAAGAGTCGATAGTTTCAAAAGATACATTGCAAATAAAATCACATGTATTCCATTTTTTTTGTGCAAGAACTCACAAAAGGTGATATGAGTCAGAAAATTTCCATTTCTATTCTTCATCCATGATACTAACGAACCGGTATATGTTGAAGTATGACAACAAGATAACTATCTTTAGTAATCTATTCAGCCTAAAGTAATTGGTTGACATGTGTAGTGAGAATCTCTTGGCCTGTTGAGATAAAGAAATTTCTCAAATTAAGCTAAATACAGCAAATTTGAAAATGGAAAGAACCCCAAAGTAATGAGGGTTAGAAGTACCGACTCATATAAAGTATGTGAAAAGGGACATGTATCATGAGACAAAGATGTACTTTTGTCTTCGGTAGTAATAACACCAATACACAAGTATCAACCGAGTATGGGATAAGCTAAAATGAAATTGTAGCCCCCATCATAAATGAAAGAGTTGGAAATGCACTTGGTCATAGGTGTTGGTATATACAATATAATGTGTGTATCATAGTAGTAACCAATTTTCACATAAACTTTAATGGCAACAAGAACTTTGTCGGGCCATCTTATTGAGCTGAACTAGATCCAATGTCTGCACTTATGGAATGAAAACACGAGACATAAATTCTCTAAAGCACTTGAGATAGATTGGCTAACACGTAATATATATTCACTCTAAAGTACCTGAGTTGAATCCCACTTTTATTACGTAATAAGGCCACACCACTTATTAAAACTCTCAAGACCAAAGTGTCTAATTCATAGTTGTTTTTCTTCCACTAGCTTAAGGAATTTAAACTAGTTGTTGAACTATTTCCTTATAATGTGACTACGAGGATTGGATCATCGAGCGAAACACTACTCAAAATTTGTTTTCAAGATAGAACAAAGACGTCACAAATTCTCTACATGTACCAAGAGATAATCACACCTTGTTAAATTTCATAGAAACCCATGCAAGTGGATATCATGTGGAAACTAACAGTGATGAGAATGTAATTGAATGCATCTTTTATAGTCTCTAATGTATTTGAGAAACTAGTGAGTCAATCTAGTAAAATGTAAATCACTATAGTATTTGGATTATTGAATCCATATCGACTCCGACGATGAAATATTGGGAATTGACTCATACAGGACTTGGGCATATCCATAAAGCCACTTTGGTTGTGACATGATGATCGTTTTGAAAGGACTCATACGAACATCAACTTATTTGAGTGAACAAAAACGGGAGAAAAATTGACAGAATGTGAAATGACGGCATATCTCTCAATAAGCAATAAGTGTTTTCTAAAGTACTAGACGCACGCACCCCCCCCCCCACATATTTCTTTTAAGTAAGAAAGCATATCGCTCATTTCACAAAGTCTTCAGTAAAACAGGATCGAGACCATCCTAAGATGCAAATGGTAAACACTCCATATTACAAAGAAAACAAGGTGAAATTTAGAAAAATATTCATGCAGAATGCAGACCATTAAAGTGACTTATGGCTCTAGTTATTGTTCCCAATAAATTTTGCGTTTGGAAAACTACAAACACATATAAGGGCTCACCACCCCTTGTAAATGCTATCTAGTATACATCAAAAGGACTTGCTGGTTATTGCATGTTTAATAGGATCAATGTAGATCATCATATACCCCATGATCTCGCAAAGGCTATCATCAAAGGTTACAGATGGTGCCTAAGGAATAGGGTATGCGTACCAACCTATATTTTATTGCTTTGGGGGTATGCAATATTACACGCATCTTACTTAATTCATTTTTAGAACCTAATATTAGTCAACCTTTTCTGCGCACCAGTTGGTAACTGGATTTAAGCCTGACATTCGTGTTTTTACGCATTTTTGGTTGCACTATACATGTGCCATTACGAATCCACATCATACTATGATGGGTCTTCAACTGTTAAGTAGTTATGTTGGAAATGAGTTCCCAACAATTATCCGTATTTTTAAAACCTTTGGCAGGAGATCTATTACCGCTAGTTTTGCGGGTTGTCATTTTAATGAGACAGTCTTCCCGTCGTTAGGGGGAGATAAGAAAAAGTATTTTCTAAGGGAACGACAAGAATTGTCGTGGTGTGTTCCCACCGTGTCTCATATTGATTCTTGTACTCCACAAATGTAAATGTGAAGTGACAAAGAATAATCGATTTTCAGAATGTACACTGATGTCGCTAAAGTGACAAGATCATACATACCAGCTGCAAATATTCCTGCAAGGTTAAGAAATCCTCAGTATGGAGTACACCATTTACTAAGGTGTTACAACTACACTCAGTGAAAGTGTGGTTGAGTCCGTGGATCCATAAAGGAAGTTGGAGAGACCACTTGGTTCGATCAATCATTACCTTAAAGGAATTAGGTGAGTAAGGCACAAGTTATTTATATCATCATAAATCACTTCATAAGATTGTATCTGAATATGTCCTTGAATCAAACTGGAGGACGCTCCGAAGTTTAATGATTCCAGAGAACAATGAAATCCTAAGTAGATTATGAGAATGCGCATGAGTCAATGCAAAGATTATGCGAGCATGTTGATGATTAATTTCAACAATGACATAAATTTGTTTTATCCCTGCAAAGACATTAAAAGGAATGCTAATAAAAGTGCAATCCAAAAGTTGTTGATTATAAAGGGATAATAATCTCCTCCACAACGAAAGTAATCAGGGGGAGATACGGTAGACTATATTCTAGGTCATTACCGATATTCAGTTTCAAAAAGTACATGACTAAAGGAACAGGCTGGAACAACTCTGAAAGTAATTAGGGGGAGATGCCGACATCAGGGGGAGGATCCAAGGATATGATGTCGACATATTTTACTTCGAAATTGAAGTTGTGTTGTACTCTTTTTCCCTTCGATCGAGAATAGTTTTTCCCACATAGTTTTGTCACTCGACAAGGTTTTTAGCGAGAAAACACTAAAAACATCAAGTATGTTGAACGTTGCAGACATAAAGATCGCTTTGATATTACTGATCTGAATCAAAGAAATGAAACGCGATAGTCCGTTAAGCAACGTAACTTCCAGAATCAACAACAGTTATAAACATTCAAGTCACCAAAGTAATGTGTGATAAAACTCCTTTTGACTGCATTAGACTAATGAAAATCGTCTAACATCAGGGGGAGCATCTAATGGTGTGTTGAACTCTTTTCCTTCACCGAGGTTACTTTTTCCCACATGGTTTTTTTGCTCGGCAAGGTTTTTAATGAGACAACAACAAACACCGGGAATGTAATTTCCTAGCTAAGGCTATTGTCTTTCCCACGTGGATTTTCTGCCTTAGAAGTTGTGAAGCAACTAGTCAACTTCAACGGAGCAAAGTGATCATTTGCAACATATTACCTTTACTTGCATCTGTCACGTTGTACTCTTTTACCTTCGTCAAGGTTTTATCCCACTGGGTTTTTCCTTGTCAAGGTTTTTAATGAGGCAACGTATACACAACCAACTATGTTCTAAGTTTAATTAATATTGTACTATTTTTCTTTAGTTCAGGTTTTGTCCCTTTGGGTTTCCCTGACGAAGTTTTGACGAGGCAATTAACTTAGAGTCGTCGATCTTTGAAAATCATATTGCATGTGATGAACTACATGTAAAGTACGTGACAACATGTTAAGTACTACATGTGAAGAGTTTTACCAAGGTTTTATCCCACTGGGTTTTTCCTTGTCAAAGTTTTAATGAGGTGATTGATTTCGGCACAAGTCATCAAGAAGAGGACGACATTTGAAGAACTACATTCAAAGAACTATATGTGAAGTACTATGTATAAAGCTTTGTTATTGAACCGCACAATGGGGAGTGTTATAGGGCCCGTGGCCCATGAATGTGCGGTCCATTAGATAACTAGGTTTTCCCTTTCCTATATATAAAGATCATTGTATGAATGCAATCTCTTATGCCTCTTTACCAATAAGAAGTTCTTCTCCTTCTCCATCTCTACCCCAATTGATACTACAAAAATCTTAATAAATAGTACTGATTTTTATTATTAAGGCCGGGAAAGAGATGACTTGGACATCAAGTCATCAACGCTATTGGCAATATGATCGTTTCTTGTATCATCGGTTTTACATTTTCCTTCCTAAGCATATTCTTGTTTAGGCTTAGAAGATTCAAAAAAGATGCAAGAAACATAGAAAACCCCAAAACCGCATGATTTATATGGGATCATACCAGTTTTACTAGGGACTGATACCATTTAGTCGATCCTACAGTCTGGATCTCTTAAAATCTTTTTGTCCTATATGAAATGGTATTAGCCCCTAGTAATCTGGTATCAGCCTAGAGGTGTAAAACGTGTCGGCCCGGCACAGCCCGGCACACGAAGTCGCGTGCTTCATGTGCCATGTGTCGTGCTGTGCTGTGCCAACGATTTAAACGTGTTGTGCCGTGCTGTGCTTTACCAGTCAAAAGCTAGGCACAACACAGCCCACGGGCACAACACACGAATAAATGTGTCGTGTTGTGCCGTGTTGGCACACGTGCTATAAACAATTTGAAATCACTTAATGTATACATTAAGTCGGACATTATCACAAGAATTTAATTGGACAACATATCATTTGAAATTATTTCAAGTAAAATTAACAAGTTTATTCAATAAAAAGAAATAGCCCATCAAATATAAAATTGGATTATTGTCATGTAAAATGTTCTAGTTAAATATAGGTGACGACATTATAACAACGATATTGAAATATATTTTCCAAATATTAAGGTATTATATGTTTTGTTATAAATAAGCCAACATAAAATGTTAAAAACTAGCTAGAATAGTGACTCTTTTGTGAAATATACAAAAAATGTGATGTATTATGTCTTGTTATATGGTGTATCTGTACATGTTATGATGTGCTCTCTTAACGTGTTGTGCTGGGCTGGGCCACGTGCTTATCCGTACCGCGTGCTGTGCTGTGCTACTGTGCCAATTAGTCAAACCCAAAGACATCCCATTTAACTAACGTGATGTGCCGTGTTGGGCTAAGTCACGTGCTGGGCTGGGCTGTGCTCAAATTTTAGCGTGCTGTGCTGGGCTGTGCTCGTGCTGGCACAGCCCAATTTACACCTCTATATCAGCCCATATAAATCGTGCAAAACCGTTCCAGAAGCTCTCACAAAAGCCGAACCTTAGTGTCCTCCGCGGGATTCATCTGGACCACACAAAAAAAAAAAAAAACTGTGAGACAAAATTCTAGAAGATTTTAGAAACGCCACCTCATTTCTCAAATCTTACATTCACCTTACATTCAAATAGTAATGGTACCATGTTTCGCTTTATTCTTCTCTTTGCTCCACAAATTCGATGAGGAATAATTAAACAATAATTTAAAAAATGTTGATCAGATAATAAATTGACAACAACTCATAACTAAAACACCAATAGAATAAAATTAACAAATGGCGGAGAATTTCAATTTTTGGAACAAGCATCGAAAAGTGAAGAGCAGATACTTGTCTAGTAATAATGAGTAATAATGAGTGTAAACCGGTGAAATTTATAGATGATGTTATGCAGAATCTGAGTCGGTGAAATTTATAGATGTTGTATAAGTTGGCTCACACGAACTCGTTTTAGGAAGCTCGCCAATGTAGGATTCGGTGAGTATTGTTTCCTTATTTGTTTAGGGCTCAAGTACCTGCCTCATCTTTGAGATCTATGGAGTATGGAGAAGAAAGATTTATAAATGATGTGCAATTTGGTAGTATTGATTGGAGCATGTTTCGTGCATCTTGTCATGAGATCTAAGAAGATTCCCTCACTACTACGAGTACTATAGAATATGCATACTCAAAAGAAGAATATCATGAAGACGAAGAGGATGAAGATGAATATTATGAGGACGACAATGAAGAAACAAGAACGACGATTGAAGAGAACAAAAAAGTAACTACAGTTTCCGGTTGATAGAATATGGGCATCCAACTCAAAACCAATCGGCAATGCGTGGAGAGGCCTTAAGTATTATAAACCGCAAGATCTTATATTGGCCAGACAAAGTGGGACTAATAATCTCAACACGCCCCCTCACGTGTAGCCTCGTTGGGTCTAACACGTGGAACGCGGAGTAAAGGCGCGGTCAAATGACTCGTCACAAATAGCCTCCTCTGATACCATGTTAGAATATGGGCATCCAACTCAAAACCAATTGGCAATGAGTGGAGAGGCCTAAAGTATTATAAACCACAGGATCTTAGATTGGCCAGAATTGAAGAGGTCATCCAAATCATGCAAAAAAAATGATTCGGTTATGATTCCATCTCATCCAAATCATGTAAACGTTCTGATTTCCATGTCGGGTATAATTCGGTTATGATTCCAGCTCTCTTTAGACGTCAATGCTCTTAGGCTAACCCCTATAGGCTAGATTGGACTGCTAGATTGGCCAAAAAGTATTGCAAATCATGAAAAAAGTGTGGGAAAAAAGTTAACACTCAATCTGGCTACTTCTCTCTCCTAGCATTTGCTCGCAGTCCAACGATCAACGAGATTGAAACGCTGAATAGTGCGGCGCTCAAAAAGTAACTAAAACGCCGAATGGTTCGGCGCTCACAGATGACGTGGATGGCCAATCTAGCAGCTAGATATCTAGCCCATAAGACTTAGGAGGTTTCTCAGGCTGACGTGGATGGCCAATCTAGCAGCTAGATATCTAGCCCATAGGACTAAGCCTAATACAAAGATGCGATAAACGCGTGATCGCAACAAAATTTGCAAGACGTGCGAGATTTTTTTTTTCTGGATATGAGGGTTGCGATAGGTTGGTGATTCCTCTTGTCCTGGAACTAATTAAGTTGCAAAAACCTAGTAGAATTGTCACGTTCACGGGCTACGAATGCAGCTGCGCATCATTTGGCAAGAAGGAAACAAAAAGAATAAGAGACATGAAGTGGAAAAGAATGATGATGATGAGATGGAACCGGTCCACCGGATGATTTTCCACAAGAACTGAGAAATATTATTTGGAAAGATGCTTTCATGCCACACTTCAGGGGGATTGGACCACCGGAATGAAGAGGACTCTACCGTGTAATGACACTGAGCTGCTTGTTGTTAAGTACTCATGAGATTGGTTTCCCACATGATGCGGAGAAGAATACCTTGAAACGGAAGTGAATGTCGTCGTTCTGTATCTTGTTTACCCATGTCTTGAGTACCCAGGAGGGGACTACTTGATCGAGTACAGAATACAAGCTACTTAAGTTGATCACCCATGTCTTGAGTTGGCTCCATTTTTATATGTACGCTTTCCTAGCTATATATATGTACTTTCGTCTACACATTTTTATTCTCCGTAAGTAGGTGTTCATTGAAGGTGGTCTGCTGAACATTGTGATGCATTGAATTAAATAAACTAGATGACCACTTCCACGGTGGGATGGCCGACCAAAAAATTGAGGCAAAGTGAAATTTGTAAAGTGAAATTATAACATGGAAAAAACAGCCAAGTCGACTAGTTCCGCCATAATAACACGGAATCGGATTTGTAAATTTGTAAAGTGAAATTATAAAGTTCGACTGGTTTAATGTTTTAACTCGGCATACTCCGATCCCGATCGAGTAATCTAATTGTTCTCCGCCGATTCTAGGCCATTTCCATTTCTAAATCCGCATTTACATTTCTACCACAGAAGTGTACCTTCACCTTTCTACGACGCGCGTCATTTTCTTTTATGCTCGCGAGAATGCACGCATAATAAAAACAATTGTTTTTTTTGAAGGGAATTATTAATTGTAAATGAATTATTAATTGTAAATTTGTAAAGTGAAATTATAAAGCTCGACTGGTTTAATGTTTTAACTCGGCATACTCCGATCCCGATCGAGTAATCTAATTGTTCTCCGCCGATTCTAGGCCATTTCCATTTCTAAATCCGCATTTACATTTCTACCACAGAAGTGTACCTTCACCTTTCTACGACGCGCGTCATTTTCTTTTGTGCTCGCGAGAATGCACGCATAATAAAAACAATTGTTTTTTTTGAAGGGAATTATTAATTGTAAATGAATTATCAACAATTCAGTCATTCAGCAGGGTGTCCCGGATAAAGAACAGTTGTGTTAGAATACGAGCATCCAACTCAAAACCAATTGGCAATGAGTGGAGTGGCCCATAGAGTTATAAACCGCAGGATCTTAGAAACCTAGACAATGTGGGACTAATAGTCTCAACACGCCCCCTCACGTGTAGCCTCATTGGGTCTAACACGTGGACAATTAAATCGGGTGACGCAGGTCAAATGACTCGTCGCAAATAGCCTGCTCCGATACCATATTAGAATACGGGCATCCAACTCAAAACCAATTGGCAATGAGTGAAGTGGCCCATAGAATTATAAACCGCAGGATCTTAGAAACCCAGACAGTGTGGGACTAATAGTCTCAACAAGTTGGTGCCTCTCACCACATACAACTAGTCACTGCACGTGTTATTGACGCATGGTCAGCAAGTGTTCAAAAAAATTTATAGAAAAAAAAAGTAAGGATAGGCTGCTAAGTATGATTATGTACGTGTCATTTGGGTGTGAAAATAGTTTTACAAACGTCCAAATTCAAAAATCTGGTGCTATACGAATGCAAGCAATATGCGTTTGGAAATAGAAAGGAGTGTTTCCCCTCTTTAATTTATCCCTGCAAGGCTGCGACTTTTGTTGCCCCCATCTTCCTCTCTCTCCCTATCTCAAATAGCAGCAACCACCACCACTGTCTCTTCCCATCTCCGCCGGTCTCTCTTTCTACCACGACTGATGATTTAATGAACTTCTGGGTTGTCTGGAAAACGTCATACTCGATCTTCTACTTCTTCTTAATAATTTTATTAATAATCAAAATCTTAGATGTTTGTTATGAGTTTGATTATAATTGTTTGTTATCAGCTTGTGTATGATTGATAGAAGTAGAATTAGTTAAAGCCTGTTATCAGTTTATCTACGATTTATTGAATGAAAAATTCTAGTGTTAAGGTGGTGTTGATGTTTTCGATGGTTACGGTAGTGGGTGGTGGTGGGGGTTAGTGTTGCTGGTGTGGCAGTGGTGGTGGAGACTCAGATTATTATTGTGATTAGGGTAGAGATTTTGGCTATGAACGATTAGGTTGGAGAATTTGGTGGTGGTGTTGGTTATGGTGATGGTGAAAGAGTGGAGAATCTGTTGGTGGTGGTGATGGTTTGAAATTTTCTGTGATGTTGGGTTGCTGGAGGTGGAGGAGGGCGGTGGTGGTGACGGAAGAATTGTGTATGATTTTTAGAGTATAATTTGTGGTGGTGGTAGTTGCAGAGCTGCTGGTGTTTGTGGAGTTGCTGGTTATGGCGGAGGTGCTGAGGAAGGTGGCGGCACCGGTGGCGATGGTGGCAGTGAACGATTGATCATCCGGATCAGAACTGAATAGGGTGCTGATTAGATATTTTTATTATGAATAACGTATTTAGTGGTGGTGAGGAGGAGAAGTTGGAAACTAAAGTCGCAACACCAAATTCCAATCCAAATTGCAGTCATCATATTACGGTAGTGGTGATGGTGGTTTGCAGGTGGCGGTAGTGTTGTTGGTGGTTTTCAGGTGGCCGTAAGCACGAAATGTTTGGAGGAAAAAAAATCCAAGGGAAGAAGAAGGAAAAAAAGAAAGCTAAAATTAGGAGGTGTCCAGGATTCGATCCTTTGACCTCTACCTTGATTCTTATTAAAATAGGAAATGGTTTTTAAATATAAGGACACAGTGGTCTTTTCAGGTACCCAACCAAATCCAATATTTTTGTGTCAATCGGAAAAAAAAGTCACGTCACGTCCCATATTGACACAAAGTCACCATATATTACTAGTATAACCGTTGCCACGGTGGGAGGGCCGACCGAAAAAGAATCTGAACATGGGGTTCGTCTGCGATTACTTTCGTCCCGTTTAAGAAAAAGTGATACTTTCACCCCGTTTCTGAAAAAGTGATACTTTCACCCCGTTTCCGAAAAAGTGATACTTTCGCCCCGTTTCGGAAAAAGTGATACTTTCGTCCCGTTTCAGAAAAAGTAAAATTATCACTTTTCCCGAAACAGAGTGAAAGTATTACTTTTCCTGAAACTACTTTCGTCCCGTTTAAGAAAATGTGATACTTTCACCCCGTTTCTGAAAAAGTGATACTCTCACCCCGTTTCCGAAAAAGTGATACTTTCGCTCCGTTTCGGGAAAAGTGATACTTTCGCTCCGTTTCGGAAAAAGTGATACTTTCGCCATGTTTCGGAACGGGGCGAAAGTATCACTTTTTCCGAAACGGGGCGAAAGTATCACTTTTCCCAAACGGTTTGTGAAAATATCACTTTTTCAAGAACGGAAAATTAGTCGATCCATAAACAAAAATATGGTTGCATGATGTGTTATGCATCCTTTGTGGTGGTTTGCATAATGGCTATGTATTCAATTTTCGAGAATTGTGCCTAAATTTAAAGTATCATTTTTCTTGAAACGGAAGGAGTACATCGTTTTATTAGTTGCAACGGAAAATTAGTGGTGCATAAACCAAAATTTTGCTACATAAAGTATTATGTATCTTTTGTGGTGGTTTGCATAATGGATATACATTTAATTTATTTAAACTGTGCCTAAAATGATAAATACCTCCGAATTTTTTGTAAAAACTCTAAATTTGATATTGTTGTTTGTACTTGTTGCGTAGAGTTTTTTATAACCCTTCCAAAGAGATAAATTTTGTAAAATTCCAAGGCACGAATTTTTTTATATGTTATATTAAAGTTTGCTTTCTAATTATACCCCTGAAAAGATATGATACACAAAGAGTTATAGTAGTAGTTGGACTAAAAGGGAATGACATTTTTAGTTTTTCGGCCCTAACCATTTTTAATCTTTTTGTGTCAATTGATCAATTAGATTTTACAAAAAAAATGGCCATATAAAGGTCCTCCCTCGCTTCGCTCGGTCGGCCCAACTAGCTCATACATCTCCACACTACTTCCGCACTATTAAGTTTACAAGTGAACTGTTTTCTGTTTGGGACAAATTTTAAATTTAGGTTGTAAATATCGTGATACTGATGGATCTTAGGCATTCAAATCCAAGCTTCGAGAAACTGCCATGTCATTCCGGGATTTCAGACTCTTTGTTTAAGACTATTGGTAAAGGTTTGTCTCACTTAACTCCGGTAATTATTCGGGTGTAGAAGCCCATGTGTAGGAGAAATAAATTGTAACAACTAATAAGAAAAACTTTTTCTTTTTCGGGAGGAATGGCGCAATGTTCTCTTTTTGCCGGTACAAATACTAAGTAGACTTTGTAAAGAATCAGGTATGCTACATAGATTCACAATCTCAACAGGGAGGAACTGAACCGACCAACAAACCTTTTACTACTTGTCCATTAATATTAAGTATTAACCGTCTTCCTCTATGAAAAATCTCCAGTCTTCCTGTTAGCATGCGAGAACTCTGCCAGTAGATATATTAATGAATGTTATACAATCAACTAAGATAACTACAACAAATAACTTTTTCATTCAAATCACTGCACTTGACCTATTTTAAGAGATAATTTCCAAGACAGGTACCAAAACAGGTAATCCAAGTTGATTAGGATATAAATAAACATTATAGTTGCTTCTTTGTTTTAGCAGCTCATCAACAAAGCTCGGACCTCACAAACACTGGAGAAAAATCTACTCAAGCTCACAATGCCATATGATTTCAGGTGAACTGTCTACGGGTAATAAAAGGCTACAGCCAGCTGAGGATCAAGTGACACTATCACCTTGCCTGGATTTCTTCTTTAAACAACATTTCTCTTCGTCTGCTAAGGATTTCAGGTTGTTCTTTAACGCAGCAATTTTAGCACTTCAACTCATTTGACCCGAATGAGCACTACAACCCTCTTGACTTGCTTTCTTCTCTTCACTAACAATACCAACATTGGAAGCTTTTGGGGATGTGCTTGACATTTCCAGATAGTATTTCTCACTAGCATACCGGATAACCAATGGACGCCCACAAGCCAATCTTCCATTCATTTTCTGCTTTGCTAGTTGTGCTTCCTGCGTGCTCACTTCAAATTTGGAAATGAGGTTTTGACTGAGACATTAACAAACTAGAGTAATGGATGATATACCTCTTTAGTACTAAACTGAATGAAAGCGAAACCGTGTGGCTATCCTCGCTTCCTCATCAGTCATGAATTCTTCTGTTTCATCAATCATATACTGGAGTTGCAATTGAAACAATACAAAGATATCAAATGATTAAACACTGAAGACATCATAAGTTAACAAATTTAAGCTCAAAACTTGAATTTTGTAACCTGGCCATTGCGATACTCAAATCATGAGTTTTGAACACTCGCCTGAGAAAATACGAGCGACTCCAGATTAGGTACTTCTTTGAGAAGAACAATTAGTCCTCGGTAAGTGGTTAGGTGGTCATCTATGTTCAGCATTTTGACATTATGAAAATTCAGCAAGTTGATTGACAGATAGGATAAGTCGCGGATAGCCTATTCATCGCAAGGCAATAGCAACATATCAGTTAAAAGCATAGAGATTAAACCACAAGAAAACAAACAAACAAACACAGGAACCAACTATTCTAAAGGAAAGGTGCAAGCAAGAATACCTTTAGGGTGCTATCATAAACAATTAGACTGTTTACATGTGCAAGGGCACAAAGTAACCGACTCATTACTTCTGCACCCCCGCATTCTTGAGAGCCGATCTGCTTTGACTGGCCCTAAAAAGCTAGAGAAGACAAATCCTTTTGCAACATAACCCGCGTAGGAGAAAGTGACAAGCCTTGGTGCATCAATTTTGAAAACACAGTCTCGTAAAGCATTTACCTCGCCCAAGAGTTTAAGAGTAGGAATTGAAATAGAGAAATTCCTTATACCATAAATGCAGCGTTCTAAAATCAATTCTTCAAGGACTAGTGAATTTGAAAAGAGCTCGTCATTCCAGCACTCGTCGTTGAAATTAAATGCACTAAGCTTAAGGCATTTAATTTGAGTCTTGGAAAAGTGATATACTTAGGAAGGTGGCAAGTATCTAGCTCCATTGATATCAGTGATTCACAAGTAAAAAGAGACGGGGGTATACAACGTGGATGTTTTAGGTTTATGTGTAGACTGAGAGAGAAGCTCAACAAAATCCATGAATTTGTATCCCACTCCCAGCAACACTCGAAACGTTTGGGTTTTACTTTATTTCTTTGACGTGAAATAGTGTGTCTCGTTGGAATTAGTGGTCAAACGGTCAATAGAATTTACTGCCTTTATTTATTTTGTCGGGAAAATGTTTCCTAATAATTCTTATGGAAAAATAACCTGGCACTTTTAGGGGCGACTTTTTTATTCCCAACCCATATACACCGTTAAGGGATGTCCAAAAACGCGGAGAATACGTTAATGCCCTTACACAATCGGAAGATATTTATTGCCCGATTATTTAACTAAATCGGAAGCTTAGTAACTATGTTATACTACCGATTATTATCGATTTTGTGGCAAACACGCATCTGGCTTCTATAACAATCGGAAGGAACATAACCTCACGAGACTACCGATTATAGTAGATCCTAAATTCCCAAAATTGGTGATTTCGCCAAGAAAGAAATTTGGGGCAACTGTATAATCGGAAGTCTTATTAACTACCGATTATTCTAGTTCCCAAATTCGAAAAAAAATTACAATTCTGCAAAAACTAAATTTGGGGCAACTGTATAATCGGTAGGTTATTAGCTACCGATTAATATAGTTCCCAAATTCGAAAAAAATGACATTTCTGCAAAACAAAATTTGGGGCAACTGTATAATCGGAAGTTAGAATACTTCATTTGACTACCGATTATACAGTTGCCCCAACAAAATACAGCCGTTGAAACTCTAAACTCTATATAAGGATTGTATCCTTTTACTCTCTATGGAACACAAATACCTTTAAACTCTCTCCAACATCATCTTCAACATAATGGCCCAACCATTCATTAATCCTACGGAGTTCACGATTGAAGAAGATTTATCTTTATGTAGGCGCTATGTTCAATTCTATCCGAGACGAGGAGAAGAACGCAGGCAAGGAGGCATAATGAGTATGAGTTATTTGGGGAAAATTCACGAAAAATTCTGCGACGACACCAGTAACCCAAACAGCCGTCACTCCGCTGATCTTTTCTGCCGAGTTGGTTCAATAAATGGACACGTCCAAGAATTCGTCCATTTAACTTATCTTGTGAATCAATATCGATTGAGGGGTGAAACCAATGATGACGTTATAGAACGATCTCTCGGGGAATGGCGGAGATGGAAAAGATCAAGCTTCCGTTATGAAGCTCATTTTAGAATCCTTATGGCGATGGAAAGATTTAATCCGTTTAGGACTCGTCCAACACGTCCGCGACGCTAATCGCAATACCTTGTAATAGAATTGCGGGAGTTCAATGTAAAATTATGATGATGTGTAGGTGATATTGTTATGAATTTCAAAATATTTATGAAAATCGGAAGTTTTAATTATTGATGTAACTACCGATTATACTCCAACGGCTAGTTCGTTCAAAAGAAACTAGCCGTGCCTCGAAAACCAAACACAATCGGTTGATAATACATATTTATAAACCTCCAATTATACTACTCTAATGAAACTGGGAACTCTGTTGACAAAACATCCTACAATCGGAAGTATATAACAATACATATTTACCGATTACTAATAATCGGATGCTTTGTTCAAACATTTACTACCGATTGAGTGTAATAATTGTACGCAATTTCGCTTAGTCTTGTAAAAGTACGCATCAACGGCCATATTTTCAAAAAAAAAGAGACGTTGGGACTCTCATCTATATAAGGAGGGTAAACTCTTCTTATTTATGCACCAAACAACACATATATAGCATCGTGTATTCTACAAATAGATTTTCCATCGTCTACTCTTGTGAATTCATTGTATATCTCAACTTACAAGCATGGAAACGTTTGACGCAGATGAAGATTTGGTCATTGTGAAAACATGGTATCGTGAAACAAGACGTGAAGATGTCATAGCAGGAAGGTTAACACCCGAAGTCTTTTGGGCGAGGGTATATAGCCAATTTGTGCGAGAGTATGGAAATCCAAAGCAAAGATCACTTCAACAAGTTCATGATCGTTTCCGACTTGTCCAAAAAGGGGTAAATGATTACATAACGATACAAAAGAGGATGTTTAACACTAGCCACTTAAGCTTGTCGATCCAACAATTTGTGAGTATAACGCTCGGTTATGCTTTTTAAATAACACCGGGTGTTTAATATTTCTTACTAAAACGAAGTTGACATTATTTTATGTTTGTTTATATAGGAGACACTCGCAAAAAGACAGTACTTAGTGGAAAAAGGTGAAGAATTCACTTATGATGGCGATTATGAATTCCTCGAAGTCCGTCAATAATAAGATAAATGTTGATTGATGGTTACAATCGGAAGTTATTATTTTATATTGTCTACCGATTCTGGGAAAATTTTCACCTATTTTGTCGAATTTGGTGACAATCGGAAGTTTATGCGATATGTTGTCTACCGATTCAGGGGAAGATTTTCACTTTTTGTCGACTATGGTGACAATCGGAAGTTTATTCAATATGTTGTCTACCGATTCTGGAAAAATTTACGCTTTTTTTTGTCGAGTTTGGTGTCAATCGGATGTTTATATAATATGTAATCTACCGATTCGGGAAAAAAATTTCATTGTTTTATCACCTTTTAATCGTATGATAAATTCAAAAAGTTAATAACCGATTATAATATTGATTGAGTCTCATTTTACAAAAGCTTGTATAATCGGTTGATATATTAAAAATATAACTACCGATTATAGCTTTAGACTTCACAAGTATTTTCCACAAAATTCCAAAAAAAACATGTACAAATAGGGCTTTCCAAAATACATCTTTCAAACATAACAATCATTGATCTTCATCATCCGAGGAAACCAATTCCGTAGGGCCTTAAAATCCACCTTCATGACGCGATCCCAATCCAACATGTTGGTCTCATATTGTTTCAACCAATCGTTACAATGATTCGTTTGGAAGTAATCACTCAAACCACCCAACTGAGGTAATGGGCAATCCCTCTTTACTCTTAAACCGATAAAATGCATCTCATTCACAAATGCCATAACAATTCTTCTATCTTTAACCGATTCATCGCAAAACCGTCCTTTGTAGGTGTAAACGTATAAGAATGTCCATACTTAGGAGGAACAAAGAAATGTACCACACAATTCAAAGCGTCCGCTAAGAGATATCCACATTTAGGCATTGTCATCCAATACTTGGATCCGATTGTCTTCAAACCCTTTCGGAACTTTACACGCGCAACAAAGTCTTTGAACTCTAGTTCTTTGTCGTGCCTATCTCCTTCCTTCATCATCTCCATATAGAAATCCTTGTCCTTTATTAGTTGTACCGCCATCTTAGTTCTTAAATTTTGCCATTGGGTGACATCTTCGTTCACCGCCTCTCCAAAGTAACCAATTTGTACCGAGGCGACGTGAAACCCGCAATTGCCATCCCCATCAACCTCGTCGGTGGACAAAACAAATGGAACAATGAGTGGAGGGAGTTGTTTCATATACTCTTCTATGAAACAACTCTCCATGAAAATCCCTAGGACAACGAAGAGTACCATACTTCTCTCTTATAGTCACCATTTCCGTTGAATGTGTTTGTGGCGAGTCGCTCATTTGATCAATAACTACGGAGCTAGTTTGGGTCTCCACTAACACAACTTGTTCCACCTCATCGACTTGACTTACTTGAAAAGGCTTCTTAGAGACTTTTGGACTTCCATTTTGATCTTTTCTTGGACGACCTCTTTTCTTTGGTTGCGGTTCATCTTCAAATTCGGCTTCCGAACGCTCATGCCGACAAAATATTCTTTTATTAGACAAATGATCCTTTAATTCTTTTCTTTCAATGGTCCTCGACACTTCGGTGTTTGGCCTACCCGCCCCCTTATGCTTAATAGGTTCATCAACCTCTTTTAAACGAGGGTGAAGAGCTTGTTCCAAATCATGCATCAATATTTGCTTCTTGGCGCCATTTGTTGTAGCATAAGGCTCGGCTATTCTTGCACACAATTCTGACTCCATGAACGACGGACCATTGACTACGGGTGTGCTTGGAGTGAAATTTAATTGCTTCCAAAATGGATGAATATCATTGATGTCAATCACATCGACGTACCTACCTATTTTATGACGACATGGGAGACCAATACCTATCATATCCTTGCAAACACAAACCGTATTCTCGTCATCGTTAGCTTTATACAACTTCAATTGTTCTATCATGTGATTTATTTCCCAACGTGAAACTTTATGAACAATGCCCCTTAGAAGCAATCTTTCCCCTTCGTGTTCCGTAGGGAATTTATGTACACTAAATTGCATAGAAGCCTTAATCTTTATGAGATCACGATTGGTGAATTCATGGATTGCTTCTTGGATCGACACAACTCCATTTTGACTACCTAGAAGTATTTTCTTTAATCGGCCATGAGACCCCTCCGCAATGCTTGTCGCCTCGTTCTTGAAGTTATGATATTCATATGTCCATGCATACACAAACATCTCCTTAATCGGTAACCATTGTGTTTTACAATACTCAACGGGTTTTGGGTAGTCCTTGTAATATTCTTCCTCAAATTTCTTCAAGTTCCTTTCGTAAATTTCCTCGGTCATTGACCAAACGATCTTGTCCCATGCTTTCATGAACGATCTCCAAATTATCCCATCCTCCTTCCATTTTTCATCAAATAACCTCTTCTCTTCCTCTCGTTCTTCCTCCGTTAATTTACTAATATGCTTATCCTCTTCCTTCGACCTCTTGGTACCCTTCCTTGGTTTTTTAGCTTGGAAATGGCGATGGCAATTGTGTCTCGAGGTTGCATTGAATGTGCCACGTACACTCGCAAGTTTCGGGCTTCGGGAAACACTACCGCTATTGCATGCATTAAGGCTTGATCGTTATCCGTTACAATAACCCTTGGAAAATCATCCCCATTGTAAATGGACCTCGGCGTCTCCAAAGATCCAAATGAAACTCACGTTGTTCTCATGATCCATTAAACCCCATGCAATCGTAAACGTGTTTTTGTCCGAAGTGTGACAAGCAATGTTCAACAACGGCATGTTATATTTATTTGTCTTGTAAGTGGCATCTATCAACACAATTTGATGAAAACACTGAGCCAATTTTATCATTTCGGGATGTGCCAAGTAAATACGTACCACTTTACCATCCTTTTCTTCCGTTCTCAACGTGTAGTCGTGTAACTCAGCTAACCACTGCGATTGTTGCATGACCGTTCTACCATCCCATTCCGTCCTTTTGATCGTAGCTAGGGCCGACTTAATTGTAGATAAAGAAGACAAGTTGTCGGGGTCGTCCGCCTTTATTTTACTTAAGATCGCACTCGCCTTTTGGATACGCATAGACCTCACCGTCTCCATTTCATGTGCTTTTAACTTCGCAACCATTACATGTCCAATAAGAGTATCCGGATCATCGTGGTTGTGACAACCATTAGCAACTTTAGACATTTTCCAATCTTTACTTTCCTTACCATCGGGCTTATAGAAGACAATCTTAAATGGGCATCCAATCTTCTTCGTATGAGTTCGGTACTTCTTCCTCTCCGTCTTCCTTACATACTTATTATTCTTTCCCTCGTGACTCTTCTTCTCCCCACCTCGCTCACATACCATTTCAAACCGAATATTCTTAACGCAACGGTTCTGAACTACCACGCACATCTTCTCTTTTGCCTTGTTCATAAGCCATTCCTTGGCCTCCTTCTTACTTCCAAATATCTAAATGGGCATATTACAAAACAAAAATAATAAGCATAACCATCTAACATACACGATTGGAAAAAGAAAAGATAAATCATGACCATACCAAATCGTTTGCATAGTGTAGGGAAGTATCAGGCCTCAAATAATAATCGTCATCAACCGCTACAACAGCCTACGCACAACAACAACAAGTTATGCATTAGCAATCGGAAGGAAGTTTAGATAATAAGTAAACGATTATAATACAATCGGTGATTTAATACTATACAACGTAACCGATTATAATAAATCGGTAGTCATGTACGCATATAGTCTACCGACTAACGACATACAGAAATGAACAATTCTTCTGTGTAAAAACCTTCAATAATCGGAGAGACTATAAATTCATGAACCAAACGATTATTATATACCAATAATCGGACGTTTATTCATGTAGACAAATTCCGATTATGAGAAATTGAAGCTTTCAATTTGGGGATTTTTTCATATTCGGCATATTAATACATCAAAATATACCCGATTATTAATAATCGGTAGATATGTTACTAAATTTACTACCGAATATATGTCGTTCATGTCATTAAATGCATGCAGAAATCGAATTTTCACGTTCGAAAACACACACAAACGCACGTAACATGGATAACATGGGTATTAGAGTTTGTTAACAACATACCCGTATGTTTGATGAATCGTTAGCTTCGATCTCGGGTGATTCTCCATCTTCTTCCATGAAAGCGTCGTCTAGGGTTTCATCTCCATCAAAGTTTGGATCATTCAACATATACCCCAAATCGTCATCTCTAAACGGTAGTGAACCTTGAAATTCAATAACTTCACGTCCTCCTTCTTCGTACCCATCCATGTTTATGGAAGTTGGCAAAAATCGGATGTTGGCAACATATACCCACTTCTTCTTCTTTTTTTTTCTTCTTCTTCTCTCACTCAATCGGGAGTTACCTCGCGATGAGTCAATTTTTTTTTCCAAACACTAATATATAGACCCCAGCCTACCGATTACAGAGAGTTTGCTTCGATTATTGAGTGAAACTACCGATTATTTTTTGGCTACCGAATATTATAGTTTTTGTCAAAGGTTGAATCCCTGACCACTTATAATCGGTAGTGTATAAGTTTTATCATCTACCGATTATGTCAGATTGCAAATTAAAGCAAATAAGGATTTTAGAAAAAACTCATTTAGGGGCAACCTATAATCGGTAGGTTTTGGAACCTATATTCCGTACGATTATGGCTACTTCCAAATCACGAACCACATGGTTAGGCCTGGCTTTGTACCCTCTTAACCTATGGATTTTGGCAAGGGTTCGATCTGGGTCTCCTTACAATCGGTAGTTTATTAAGTTGAGTAGACTACCGATTATAGTAGATTTCAAAATTCATCACATGAAGGATTTTAGAAAAAACTAAATTTGGGGCAACCTATAATCGGTAGGTTTTGGAACCTATCTTCCGTACGATTATGGCTACATCCAAATCACGAACCACATGGTTATGCATGGCCCTGTACCCTCGGAACCAATGGAATTTGGCAAGGGTTCGATCTGGGTCTCCTTACAATCGGGAGTTTATTAAGTTGAGTAGACTACCGATTATGGTAGATTTCAAAATTCATCAAATGAAGGATTTTAGAAAAAACTCATTTTGGGGCAACCTATAATCGATAGGTTTTGGAACCTATCTTCCGTACGATTATGGCTACATCCAAATCACGAACCACATGGTTATGTCTGGCTCTGTACACTCAAAACCTACGGAATTTGGCAAGGGTTCGATCTGGGGCTCCTTATAATCGGTAGGTTGTTAAGTTGTTAACTCTACCGATTATGGTATATTTCAAATTCCCTTACATGAAGGATTTTAGAAAAAACTCATTTTGGGGCAACCCATAATCGGATGTTTTGGTAATATATTTAACTCCCGATTAACGGTGCATCCAAAACACGAACCAAGTGGTTATGGCTGGCTGAGTGCACTCAAAACCTATGAAATATGGCAAAGGTTGGATCTGGGGCTCGTTATAATCGGTTGGTTATATAATTATATACCCTACCGATTATGGTATATTTCAACATTCATTACGTGAAGGATTTTAGAAAAAACTAAATTTGGGACAACCTATAATCGGTAGGTTGTGGAACCTATTAGGCTTCCGATTATGGCTAGATCCACAGCTCTATCCAAGTGGTTATGGTTGGCTCTGCACCCCTCAAAACCTATGGAATTTGGCCAAGGCTGAATACGGAGCTCCTTATAATCGGTAGTCTTATAAGTTGGATAAGCTACCGATTATAAAAGGGATTATTGGCCGAAGTATCTACACAATAATCGGTAGGTATAGTTTCAATTTAACCTACCGATTCACCTTTAACCTACCGATTATGGTGTTGGCTACCGATTATATAAGGGCATATTGACCATTTCGAAAAATCAAATATAAGGGGTAGCTTAGGTTTACGTTTGGGTGACCTTTTTTGTCTTTTAGTGTCGCCCCTAATTCTTTTGGGGTCGCCCCTAAAAGTGCCAGGAAAAATAAGGGGCATCGGTATATGGATCATAACCCGATGGGAATGTAAAACTAGTCGATAAAAAAAAAATCATGTCCATGAGAGACGGTAAATGGTGAAAAAAGAAATATTCGGTCTGTTATTTATCATTGAAGTCGGACTCAACCGAGTTTAAATCAGTACTACATGCAAACCAGTCTATTGTTTGGCTTATAAACAGAAATCCTCAAACTTTTGGGAGTTAAGAACCGGAAATTGAAAATAGATGGATGCACAATAAAAGACTGAAACACAGCTGATTCTAACTATTATCTCAAGAGAAGAAAAACCCGAGTTCTAGAGAGTCTTGCGCACATGTTATGTTCTTCTGTTTTGAAGATCAGAACCTTGATAACTTGATGCAACTTTGAAACAGAATCCGGAAACTAAGCTTACTCAACCTAAGGGTACTTCATGTGAAAATGATGCAGTAATTTATTTTACCTTGAATTGCAGACTCTGTCTGCACCATCACACAGAAATCTGTGTATGCTCTTTACCCACTTCAAACTTAATAAAAGAAATTGTAATTGTAGCTTTCAAGAAAATATGCAAAACAATCCATTGTTTGGCTTTGGAAACAGAAATCCTCGAGCATTTGTTTACCTTTCAAGGTTTTTCACATGGATAAGTAACGGTCAGATGCACAATAAAAGATTAGAATAAAGCTGATTCTAACTAACCTATATCTTCAACCGAAAACAACCCGAGTTTTAGTCCCAAGAACAGAACTCAATCACACAATCTGGTGAGGCTCTTCGGAAACATGGTATCTCTACCATAACTTCCTTTTCACTTCTCTGTTTTAAATAACAACCATAAATATCATGGGTGTAAGAGATGGTCATAATTTGCAAAGCTTTTGCCTTCCTCAAAATCATTTTCACCCACCTCATTTCCCTTGGATTCCCAGCAAACCCCTGAAAGCAAACTGATTTTAAATGCGGAAACAAACATCCAGTAGTCACAATACCTGGCGCCCAACTATCATCTGTACTGTCATAGTCGTCATCGTTGTTTATGCACACAACAGGGTCAGCAACATCTACTTCGTCCACATTGTCTTGGTTGTTCCCGCCCTGAACAGAGTTGGCATCATTGTCATCACCCCCATCGCCCTCATTGTTGTCACCGTCGTCCTCATCACTATCACCCTCAGCATCCTCATCACTATCACCCTCTGCATCCTCATCACTGTCATTCTCATCGTCCCCGTCACTGTCTTCTTTTACTTCATCATGCATATACTGGAAATGAAATTAAAACATTAGAAAGATATCAAATTGTTAGTTACTACATACATAATAAGTTAACAAATGTAAGCCCAAAATTTGTACTTTTTTAGTTATCCAATAGCGATAAGGAAAATCATTAGTTCTAAATACTTGCCATAGCAAATACGAGTGACTCCAGATTAGGTACTGCTTGGAGCAAAACAATTAGCCCTTGATCAGTGCTTAGTCCGTTAAATATTGTCAACATTTTGACATTTAGAAATGTCAGAGAACTGTTTAACATATCGGGAACAGAGCAGATAGCCTATTTATCACAAGTCAATCGCAACAAGTCAGTTACGAAGAGTCAGATTAAACCATAGAAGTGGAAAAAAAAAAAACACAAACTAACTTACTCTAAAGATATATCAGCAAGGAAGAATACCTTTAGGGTTATATCATAAACCGTTAGACATTTTACATGTGCAAGGGCCCGAAGGAAAGGACCTATTACTGCACCAACATTTTCTTGAAAGTTGATGTAAATAGTTGCTTCGACTAGTGATAGAAAGCTACAGAATACAAATTCTTTTGGAACTACAAAAGCTGTGTAGGAGAAAGTGAGAAGCCTTGGTGCATGAATTTTGAGAACACAGTTTCGTAAACCATCTTCTATGGAATACCAAGTAATATTCAACAGTTTGAGAGTAGGAACAGAGATACAAAATGAACTCGTACTGACGGTGCAGTTTTCCATAATCAATTCTTCAAGGACAGGAGAGTTTGTAAAGAGTTCCTCATTCCAAGAATCATCCCTAATTTGAAACCTAGTAAGTTTAAGGCGCTTGAGTCTTGGAAATGAGATATACTTAGGAAGTCGGATACCAGGTCGAGTTTGTAACTCCATCGAAGTTAATGACTCACAAGTAAAAAGTGATAGGGGAATAAACAATGGTTGTCTTTGGCATAAGTCTAGAGTGAGCTGCTTGACGTTACCTCTTACTACAGAGGAGATCCAATTATGAACCCGAAAGTCATTCAAGTGGTCACCCCAGCTGAGAGAGAACTTGTCTAGATTAGACAATTTATGACGATTCAATGTTCCATCTACAAAATCAATGAATTTCTCGGTCATAGAAGAAGTAGGGGAATCATACTGTTTCAGAAAACGAAGGGTCGGGACAGTAGTCCAAACATAGTTCCATCTTTTCGATAACACACTAGTACGAGCACCATCCTTGTAGTGAAGAAAAGAATGGATATAATGAAGAAGTGATTCTGGTAAATTGCTGATCCTATCCTCTACTGCCTCTCTCATGTTCATATGTGTGTGACCCCTTGAAATAATCAGAAAAAGGAAAATCAATTAAAAAAAAAATTGAATAAATCTTTATAATGTTGAATTAAACTAAGTATAATAAAATCCCCTAATCTCTGATTTTATTTTAATTGGCTAACACTGTGTTTCTGGTTACTAAATGTCATCTCTCTTCAAAAACCTAGGTCTCGTTGGAACATTAGGGATTTTGCTAATGGAAGATTCAAAAATTAATAGAAGTGAAACTGAAGATTGAAATCATGGAGAAGTAGAAGAAACATACCTGAAATCGCATCAACAACACTGATTTCTGAGTGATTTCGGAAGAAATTAGTTGAGTAGTGAAATTGAGAGACCGAAAGAAAGACGGTGAAGGGAAGAAAGAGGAAACTAGAAAAAATGTGAGTTTACAGAAATTAGTTGGGCATTTACTCCTTTGTTTCTTTGAGTCGTTTGGTTAACCGGGTAAAAATAAATTATTTTCACCTTATAATTTCCATTTTTATCCATGGGGTCACCCCATTTCTGTTGACATATTGTCCCAAGTAAAACAATGTCCCCCAGAAAGCCTTGATGGTATTGGACTAAAAATAAAATTCATATTATCAGAAATCAGCGCAAAACAGGAGTTAATACTTATAGGTCCACAGAAACATTTGAGTGAACCACCAAACAATCTTACACCCAGTTATAATGTAGACCAGTTCACAGTCTAATCCAGCTAAAACTGGAGAACAAACCATTGTTTGAATTTTTTAATATGGTTTTACAAATTTGTGAGTCAGGAACTGGAAATGGATTACAATCATCGGCACAGGAAAATATTGAAATTTTAACCCTGCTTCTCACTTACATTTTAATGTTCACCAGGAATAAAAAACCATACCAATCCTAAGAACTGATTTTAATCACACAACCTGGTGATGCTCTTGGAAAACTGGTATCTCTGCCTCAAGTTCTTTTTCACTTCTCCCATTTACAACCTGTCCATAAAAATCGAAGTAATAGATGGTCACCATTTGCAAAGCTTTCGCGTCCCTCAAAATCAAAGTAAAGAAATCAATTGTGAAACAAAATGGAATTGCATAAAATAAAGCAATGAAGCTTAACTTACTGGTTCAGTATTTTGTTTGACCTTGGATAACAGTGTGTCAGTCTACCTGTGATCACACAGTAAACAAAAAGCATAGACGTATTGTTTGTCACTTTATAACCTCAATAAAATCTGTAATTGCCGCTTTCGTAACAGTAGTACGATGGGTTAATTCACAGTATACTCCAGCAAAATATGCAAATAGTTCTAACTTATTTCAATGTATTGCCAACGACTCTAATCCCAAGAATAGAACTTAAACGCACAACCAGTTGAGGCTCTTGGAAAACTTGGCATCTGTACCTTCAGTTCTTTTTCACTTTTGGCATTAACAAAGCGTAAACCATGAAAATTCATATTCTGCAAACCTTTTGCGCTCATTAAAATCAGTTTCACCCACGTCAGCTCCCTTGGATTCCCAACAAATCGCTGAAAGCAAACTGATTTTAGGCATGAAAACAAACATCCAGCAGTCACAATATCGAGCGCCCAACTATTATCTTGATTGTCATAGTTGTCTTCACCCTCATCATTGCTTCCACACTCGGGAGCGTCCGCGACATCTCCTTCATGTTCATTGTCATCATCCCCATTGCCCTCATTTCCATCTTCATCGTCTTCACTGTCATAGTTGTCTTCCCTGTTGCTCTCATCGTCCTCGTCACTATCGTTCACATCGTCCTCGTCACTGTCTTCTTGTTCATCATGATTCCTACGCTGGAACTGAAATTGAAACATTATAAAGATAGCAAATGATTAAATATTACAGACATCATAAGTTAACAAATGTAAACCCAAAACTTCAATTTTGTTATTTATCCAATGACGATATGCATATCATGAGTTCCAGACACTTGCCTCAGAAAATACGAGTGACTCTAGATTAGGTATTGCTTTAAGCAAAGCAATTAGTCTTTCATCAGTGGTTAGGTGGTCAGATATGCTCAGGTTTTTGACATTACGAAATGTCAGCAAATTGTTTGACAGATAGGATGTGGAGCAGATAGCCTATTCATCACAAGACAATGACAACATATAAAGAGACAGATTAAGCCATAATATATAAGAGACGGATTAAGCCATAATAGAAGTAGAAAGAAACAGAGAAACTTACTATTCTAAAGATAGACGGAATACCTGAAGGGTTTTACCAGAAACAGTTAGACATTTTACATGTGCAAGAGCACGTAGTAACCGGCTTATTTCTTCTGCACCATCATTTCCTTCAAAGTCGATGTTAGCAGTTGCTTCCACTAGCGCTGGAAAGCTGGACAAGACAAATTCTTTCGCAACATAACCCGAGTAGGAGAAAGTGATAAGCCTTGGGGCATCAATTTTGAAAACACAGTCAAAACAATTTTCCTCATCGCACGAAACATGAATATTCAAGAGTTTGAGTGTAGGAATTAAAATGCAGAAATTCCTCATACGAAATTTGCAGAATTGCAGAATCAAATCTTCAAGGACTGGGGAATTTAAAAAGAGTTCCTCATTCCAACACTCATCGGTAAACTCAAATCCAGAAAGCTTAAGGCGCTTAAGTCTTGGGAAAGAGATACATTTAGGAAAGGTGAAACTAGGACAATAAGGAATATCAATCTCCAATGATATCAATGATTCACAAGTAAAGACAGACAGAGGAATAAACAATGGGTTTTTCTGGTATAAGTGTAATGTGAGCTCTTTAACTTTACCCCTTATTACATTAGAGACCCAAGAATGAACCCGAGATTCATTCAAGGGTAGAGGCCAGCTGACGGCGAACTTGTCTACATTTGATGAATGGCGATGCAATGTTCCATCAACAAAATCCATGAATTTCTCGCTGGTCGTGTTGAAAGAAGTTAAGTTGAATCCGACAACTCGTTTAGTAAAATCAAGGGTGGGGACAGTGGTCCAAATGTAGTTCCATCTTTTTGATAATAGGCTAGTACGAGCACCATATTTGATTTCGAGGAAAGAAATGATATAATGAAGAAGAGAGTCTGGTAAATTACTGATTCTATTCATTGCTGCCTCCTCCATACTGATCCTACCCTTTCAGTAGCTTTGAAATAAGAACACAGAAATTTTAAAGGAGATGAATAAATTATAATAAATCTCTATTGTGTTAAAATTACACAATAATTTAATTTCGTTTCTTCATCTAAACCCTAAGATAACAAGAATATTTGTTGGTTTAACAGTAATAAGGAATGTGGTGTTTTTCTGGTTAGTAAAGTACATATTTCTAAGAAAACCTAGATTCAATTGATTTTTCGAAAACCTAGATTCAACTGAACCAATTATGTATTAGGGTTTTTGTGAAAGAATCAAAACACGGAAATGAAGACTCAATTCATGGGATGGGGCAGTCGATAAGAACATACCTTAAAATCGCATCAAGAAGCCTAATTTGTGAGTGATTTCAGAGAAATGACAGCGAGCGTGAAGTAAGGAAAGAGGAAATCGGAACGATTTTCGTTTTATTTCTTTCTTTGAAGAGTGGGTCGTGTCACTCGTGTGTCCAACCTCCGCTCAGATCTGGCTCAACAGAATCTTAGGCCTATTATTATGTAGGGAAAATTAGGCTAAGGCCCCACCCATGGATAACCCATAATATGAGGCCCTTAGTTAAAAGAGTTTTAAAACGACCCCTAATTAAAAATAAATTTTATTAGAGGTCAAAATGACTAAATTAACCTTGACTATATAAGTATCTAACCTAGGTTTTTTCTTACACAGAAACTTTTTTTTTTCATTTTAGGAGAGAGAAAACAAATCTCACCTGAGATTTAAAACTCAAATTTCAGAGAAATTTCTTTTGCAGATTGAACAAACGAAAACCAAAAACAGGTAGGTTTTTGATCAATCTTCTTCATGTTTAATCTTTTTTTCTTCTTCGTGTTTAATATTTTCGATGAATTTGATCTGTTTTCGATCTGTTTTTTGATACAATAGTTTTTTGATTTGTTTGGTGAGAAAGAAGAAGAAGACGAAGAGAGGATTGCATCTGTTTTCGATATTCTCCTTTTCCTCTCTGGCTTTAGGAATTAGGTTTTCTTGGAATTGGTTGGAAATTGATGTTTTCGGTTCATCGGTATCATCTCAATCTCATGTTTAGGGGATTAGGACTACTGAAAATTGATGTTTTCTTCTTGTTTAAACCGCTAGATTCGAGTTCAATTGAAAGTCGTATGAACAACTAATTTGATTTTCTTCTTTTTTTAACCGCAGATTCAGTTCAATTCACATTTTGTGAACAAAAATGGTGCAAGGAAGAAAGAATCCTCCTGAAGAAGATCATACATTAACAGGTATTAATCTTTCAATCGTTTGTGATGATATAATGTTAGTGTTCTTTTGTGATATTTGCTTCCGAGTTTTTCTTGTGATGATGTCATGAACTAAATTTGATCTCATGCTATGCTTGTAACATGTGTAACAGACGTCTACACATCCAATTTGCATGTGTAACTTTCGTCTACACATCCAATTTGCATGTGTAACTTTCCTCTACACATCCAATTAGCATGTGTAACTTCCATCTACACATCCAATTAGCATGTGTAACTCGAAGTTACACATCATACAATCAGATGAATATGAGTTTCTCTTACAAAGTTGTATTGAAATGCCTTAATCTGTATGTTATACTCATAAAACTGTGTTTGAACTTATATTATTCAGATTACATATGCATGATATTGAGAGTAGGTATATATGATCTTGGATGGCACCAAAAGTATGTAGGTGACATGATATTGATGTAGTGGTTGATAAGTTTTATATTAATTAGCTTGCATTTCTGGTTATGACACTCTTCTTACATTGGTGATGGTGGTTACAGGAGTACTGATTGTGCCGGTGGTAGTGGTGATAGAAGATCTAGTGAAAGTGAGATTTGAGTGAAATCAATTGTTGAAAGCGAAGAACGAAGATTAACATTGACTGATCCGCCTATAAAATTTGATTTAAGAGTAATGTTTTGTGTTTTTTTTTCTTTTTTGTCTACATTGAGTGATTATCTTGTCTACATTGAATATTATGCTTAAATTTGTATTTATTATTAATGATCTTGTTCAATTAAGTGCAATTTTTTTCTAGATATTGGTTGTCTTTGTCTCAGAACTATAATTTTGTTCTTGTTTTATGTGCCGATGCACAACATGTGTAACTTTCTTCTACACATACAATTAGCATGTGTAACTTTCGTCTACACATCCACTTAGCATGTGTAACTTGTTTCTACACACCCAGTAAGCATGTGTAACTTGCATATACACATCCAATTAGCATGTGTAAATTGCATTTACACATCCATATAGCTTATGTACTTGATTCAGGGATTTTCCAAGTCTGAGTTTGTTTAATTAGCATGCGTAACTTACAGCTACACATCCAATCAGCAAGTGTGACCTTCATCTACATATCCATATAGCTTGTGTATTTTATTCAGGGTTTTTCTATCACTGAGTTTATTTTTTTCCAATTAGCATGTGTAACTTTCGTCTACACATCCAATTAACATGTGTAACTTGTGTCTACACACCCAGTAAGCATGTGTAACTTGCATCTACACATCCAATTAACATGTGTATCTCGCAGTTACACATAAATATAGCTTGTTCCATTCTGAGTCTGTTTTTTCTTATTCATTACAACGCTCATTTTTAAGTCTTTCACAAAAATAAAAATCATAATATTCTCAAGTACAAATTGTATGAACAAAAATTTGAATTTGGGTCACAAATCCAATTACTCGTTCTTGTTATTAAAGAAAAAACAAATTAATGCAAAAAAAATGAGCAAAAAAGACTTGTGATGCCTGTATAACCAAAGCAAAGATCAACTGCATCTTTATACCCTGGTAGATTTATTGGAAGTTTCCATGTTCCAAACCAAAACAAACCAATATTGGAAGTTTCCATGTCTCATGTTCCATGCAACTCACAACAGCCATGACAACCTGAAAAATACAAACATACAATAAAAATATCACAAATCAAACGAACGCAATTCACTCGGGGGCTTTGCCCCCTCGTGAAAATATATCCTATGGAACAAGCTAAACATAAAATGAGCCATTAACATACTCAACATGAGAAATATATCATATGCAGAAAGCAATAGATACAATGTGTCTTAAAGATACAAATGCTACAATTGTTTACAAATATACATGCAACAGGATATATACATGTGTAAATTGTTAAAAATACAATAGGATATATATGTGTACCTCAAGTTACACATACTGTAAAACAAAAAACAGCATCTCTACATCATCAATTTGAAGTTGTTCTTTTGAAACAACATTGTTTCTTCACCCTCTTCTCAGTATCAAACAAAAAAACTCACAACAAATTCACAAAAAAACAAAAAACAACATAAAAATACAAATTCCATGTTAAAAATACAATAAGATATATATGTGTAACCTCAAGTTACACATACTGTAAAAAAAAAAAACAGCATGTCTACATCATCAATTTGAAGTTGTTCTTCTCGAAACAACATTTTTCTTCATCCTCTTCTCGCATCAAACAAAAAGCTCACAACAAATTCACAAAAAACAACGAGAAAATACAAATTCCATGCTAAAAATAAAATAGGATATATATGTGTAACCTCAAGTTACACATACTGTAAGACAAAAAACAGCATGTCTACATCATCAATTTGAAGTTGTTCTTCTGAAACAACATTGTTTATTCATCCTCTTCTCAGTATCAAACAAAAGACTCACAACAAATTCACAAAAAATAACAGAAAAATACAAATTCCATGCTAAAAATATAACAAGATATATATGTGTAACCTCAAGTTACACATACTGTAACAAAAAACAGCGCATGTCTACATCAATTTGAAGTTGGTCTTCTGAAACAAAATTGTTTCTTCATCCTCCTCTCACTATCAACAAAATATAAACAACAAATTCTCGGATCGGACATGCAAGAACAACAAATAATCGGAAAAAAAAAAATTGAAAAAAGTTTTGAAATCAAACCAAAATAAGATTCGTACCTATTTTTGATGTTTTCCTTCTTCTGAAACATTGTTATTTCTTCTTCCTGTTCTCAATATCAACCAAATCGAAAAAAATCAGTAAGATCCAAATCATAAAAATTGAAATCAAAAATTTAGAAAACAATAGAAGTCACAGTCATAACTAGATCGAAACACACCTATATTGATTTCTCTCTTTCAAAACCTGTCTTCTTCCTCTTCTCATACTCAACAAAATCCAAAAAAAAAAAAATAATCAGTAAAAGATAAAAATCAAAAAATCGAAGCTCAATACAAACAACGAACGCATAAAAGATAAATTGAAACACACCTATTTGTTGTGTTTCAATGCAACGTCTTCCTCCTTTTCAGATCTGAAAACTAGTGAATCAATTAAACAAATTAAAAATAATGAATGTGTGGTTCTTCCTTTAGTCTTCAATACAAATAAATCAAATAGGTTTGTTTCAAAGAAATTAAACTAATCTCCGGTATTAAGTCGCAAAGATAATTTGATTTCATTCGTGAAAAATCGCCGGGAGAGAAGAGAAGAGGGAGTAGAGAGAAATCGATTTGATTTTTGTTTCTACACATTTCATTATAAAACTTCTATAAATACCGGAGGTTATTTTTGGAATTAAAATATTTATTAAAAAAATTGATGACATCAATATCCTAGATAATTCAAAATCTGGCCCCAAAAATAAAAGTTTTGGGCCTAGAAATATCAAAATGTGGAAGAATGGAGTTGATAGTGAAGGATCCATTTTATGGGGCTTCTATATATTGAACCCATATAGTAGGGTGGTTATAGTATTTTTCACTATTATGTACCATGTCAAAATATTATATTTGACATGTCAGGTGGGATAGCAAATGTTGTGTTAATATGGTGAAATAGTTACGCAAAGGAGCACATTTTAGAAGAAGGTTATTATTGGGGCGTCACATTCCAATAGAGGGGTTTTACTTGAATTTTTAGTGTCCAAAAAAGTGGTTATGGGATATCCTAACACAAATACAAAATGTCAAGATTACCTTTTAACTAAAATAAAAACTTAAAAACCTAATTTTTTTCTAATCTAATTCAACAACAACCGATTCAAGCAACTGAAGAATCAGAATTTCAAACTCCTCAACAGCAACCTATGGTGTATGTTAGTTAATAATTAAACAAACCCATCTTTGTTTACTCGTTTTTGTATTTAAAATAGGTTAGATTGAATTAGGGTTCCAGTACGTCTAGGTTCAGTACTGCTTTTCTAGCCGTAATTTTTGTTTATGAAGAACTTACGGCCCGGTTTGGATTAATTCCAACCGTAAATTTTGTAATTTACGTCCAGGTTTTTGTCAAATGGATCAGGTTTTTGTAATTTACGTCTAGGTTTTTGTAAAATGGGTTTACGTCCAAGTTTTTACTTTACAAAAACGAATTTACGTCCAGGTTCTTTTTAGTAAAATGAGTTTACGTCTAGGTTCCATTGAAGTAAATGGGTTTATGTCCAGGTCACGGTAGTCAATATCGGTTGTACAGGCCGATATTACAGGTTTTTATCGGATATCGGAAAATACCTATACGATATCAAAAATATCGGCGATACAAAGACGAAATGATATTATCGGTTGTACAGGCCGGTACAGACCGATATACCGGTTTTACTTGTACACCGATAATATCGGTTTCATGAATAAATTTTTCATCAACATGCATCTAGTCTTTACAGACAAGTACACTGTCAATTGGAGAAGGTCAACATCCCTAATATATTTATAATATAAAATCAATGACTATATGGTAAGATATAAGATGGAAACCATATTTGATTGCAATGCATAAAAATATAAAAGATAAATATGAAGGATAATAAAAAATATTTACCGGCATAATGAGATAACAATCACAACGTTAGCTAATAAACCACCTTCTATTTTGGAAATTTGAGATATGTGTATCATTCTTATTATTTTTAACTATGGTATCGCCTGTAAAAACATATATTATCACTTGTATAGGTATATAGGACCCGACTGATACGATACCGATACGCGATATTAACTACCTTGGTCCAGGTTCCTTTTAGTTTTACGTCCAGGTTCCTTTTAATTCCAACCGTAAACATTGAATTTACGTCCAGGTTTGGATTGATTCCAACCGTAGAAATAGGTTTTACGTCCAGGTTTGGGTTAGAATCCAACCATAAAAATTAATTATTATCTAATTAAATTAAATTAAAATTAAGGGTTGTTCGGTCATTACAAAATTATTTGAGATAAGGGGTTTTCGATATTACTTCTGGGTGACCCGTTTTTGTCCTATTAGGTGACGCCCCAACAATAGCCTTCTTTTTGAAATAACCCTATAACCACAAGAACAAGACTTTTCTTCTCTCTCCCTCTGTACAACTCCATCTCTCTCTTATCTTAAACTTTTTTTCTCAATACCACCCTTAGGGGTGGTGTTCTCCGTTTCTGGCATCTGAAAAAAACCACCTTTACCAGCTTTGTGGCCGTTATTCGACCGTTAGATCCCTGAAAAGAAATCAAATGATCGGAATCTGACCGGGAGAAAAAAAAAATCCAAATCTGGATTTCAATCAATACCCAATCTTACGTTATGATAAATTAGAAAGATTAAACACTAAAGTTCCAATCACCGTCTCTCCTCAAGCATCTTAAGACAATTTTTTTCTCTTCCCTCCAGTTACCTCTCTCGTCTCCGGCTACCAATTTCTCTGAAGATCCATATGGTTCCAAGACACTGAAGATCCCAAGTTACTAGAAGCCACCAAGATACCAAGACACCAAAGAAGACCCTTAGACACTAAAACAAAAAAAAAAACTTGTTTACTGGCTAGAAAGACACTTGAAGCTAATTACAGAAATTTCATTTTTGATTATTTACCAAAACCAAATACTTGTTTACATCACATGATTAATTGATACTAGCAATCCCATTTCCTTTTAGTCAGCGAAGATTATAAGACGTCACTTGTCGGTTCGAACTTTTACCAAGGAGTCTATAATCTCGTCGTTACAGCAGCCGGAACAATTGGCTATTGGATCCCTGGAAAAGGGACCGCCACACCAAAAGCCAATGATGTGCCAGATAAAAATCTAAGGGTGATGGATCTAATAGATCAATATTTAAGAATTTGGGATACAGCAAAATTGAGTGTTGTGTTTGATCAATCTTCCAAAGATTTGATTGAACAAATCCCGTTAAGTATCAAAACGTTTAGTGATAGAAGAATTTGGATACCATCTAAGGATGACACCTTTTCTACAAAATCAGCCTATTCTGTGCTTAGTGTGAGTGGTGACACTTCTGATGCTGATTTATGGATGGTTGTATGGAAACTAAACATACCTGCCAGAGTACAATTGTTTGTATGGAAGATGTAGGATCAGAATATCGCAACATCAATACCATTGCGAAATCTTTATACAACACATTGCGAAGACATCGCAGATTGGTTACAGAAATGACGTGACAGATGACGTAAGCTTAAACACGAGAAAGATGTGGAAACCTAGCGAGATTTAGGAGTGTTGCGAAATTTAACACTTATATACTTGCGAGAATATCACAAGCCAGATCCGAAAAATAAAGGACAGCTTAGTTGTCACCCACTATGTAATATCCTATATAAAGAGCCGAACAGGCTTAAGGTAGGGGGAGATCTTTTTAGAGTAGAGAGAAAGTTTAGAATAGTGGTTGTATTCTTGATTTCATTTCCTTCTTGTAAAATTCCTAACTCATTTAATAAAAAGTCTAATTGTTGATCTTAAAGATGTGATGATTATTATGAATTCTAGTGAGGGATGTATTATGGGAATTCCTGCAACTACAGAAGGCTCTAAAAGGAGCTTTACCAGTGATGAAGATTCTTCATAAGCGTATAAATATATCTGACCATCTCTGTCCCAAGTGTAAGATGAAAACAAAATCCATTATGCACGCATTAGTAACCTGCAAAAAGATTGCAGGTGTATGGAATATGATCAATGTTCGAAACCGGCAGTTTGTCAACTATACTTTTCAGCAATGGACTAGGTTTTGGCTTCAACTGCATCCATACAAGGACTCCTCTGGCAGATCGGAAAATTTTCCCTTGATGGCTTGCCTGCTTTGGTCCATTTTGGATAATCGAAACAGTATAGTTCATAATACTAAACAAGAGGATCCAGAAACTATTATGTCAAGGGCTAAATCGATGTTGGGGGGTTCTAATAGGACTCCTATACTTCGAAGAATGGCAGCAATAACTGTGAATCTTACAGACTCTTCTTGGAAGATTCCACCTGTAGGGTGGACTAAAATCAACACAGATGGTGCATGGAATCCTAACACGACAGTTGGGGGGATCGGTATAATAATAAGAGACTCGGAATATTCCTTCATCTTAGATGAATCAACTAATTTTGTTTGTTTCTCTGCAGAAGAAGCGGAAATATTTGCAATCAAGGATGCTCTAAAGATAGCTCTGGAAAGGAAAAAAGAAAAGATTGTGATCGAGAGTGATGCTGTTGTAATCATTGGGAAGATCAACGGGAAGAACTTCATTGGAGATCAAAGAACGCACCACCTCTTTCAAGATATTAAAGCCCTAATTCCAAAATTTCAATGCCTGTCTTTTGTTTATGTTAATAGTTAGCTAATAATGTATCCCAAGAACTTGCCCAATGGGCTAAGTCAAACGGTTGTCATATGGTGTGGTCTGTTCGACCAGTTTGGTTATTGCCTTTCCTATGTGCTGATCATAGGGAGGAGTGTTTTATTTTATTTTCTTTACTTTGCTTAAAAAAAAAGTAACGCGAAGGAAATCCTAACGAATGATATTGTCAATAGCGCCAGCGAAAAAGTCTTTATAGATGAATATAATGTTAATATCGCTCGCTCTAATGACTACTGCCAAGGACTAGTTTTTTTCTCGCCTATAAATATGCAATTTTCAAATTTAATTTTTGGACAAATTTTTTCTCTTTTTCTCTATTTCTCTCTTTCTTAATATAATTATTTCAAAATTTCTCAAATGACAGAATTTCAAACCCACTTGATTTGACAACATAACTTGATTTTCTTGGAGTAGTGCTCGAAAGTGCTGTTAAGAAGATATGTGATAGATAAAGAATTTGGTAAAAGGCAAAGATGTCTTCAAGCTTTGGATATCAACCAACCAAACTTGCAGCCAACAAAAGGCAAAGAAGAGTTCAAGGCAAGGAAAATCAAGGCAAAGCAAATTTCAAGGAACATAAGAAGATAAACAAAGGAAACTGTGTTCATGAGCACATTGATTGGAAGTTATGTGAAATGAAGAAGATAAACAAGATGAAAAATATTATCTCATATTTTTATTTTCTTATTGGAGTGTGTGGTAAACCGGTCAATAGCAATTTGTTTTGGTCAACCGGTCAATTGCAAAAATAATAATTAATGGTATAGAATTTGGTGCCAACGAGTTTCGTACACAGCTAACTGGTATTATTATCCAATAATTTTATCATTGTATTACAAAAACATCGACATCTAACATTTTAGTCCAACAACTTTTGCGGGCACTTTATTTGTCATCACAATGTTTGGTTTAATCTCCTGGCATCCCATTTCTATTGACACGATGGTGCAAAATTTGTGATTAGAGATTCAAAAATCATGATTACTTAAACATTCCTCTTTACAAGACTTCAAAGAATTTGATCTGAAGTAAAAATATATGTGCCGGAGAAAGTCTTATAAATATTGGAGTGAACTAAGGAGCAACTGTAAAATAAAATTCATATCATCGAAAAACAGGTATATTGTCTATAAGTCCACGGAAACATTTCAGTGAACCACCAAACAATTTTACAGACAGTTACATGTAGACCAGATCACAGTCTAATCCAGCAGAAATTGCAAAACAAACCATTGCCTGAATAGGGATTTCAAATTTGTGAGTTAGGAACTGGAAAGGGATTACAATTTTCGGCATAATTAAATATTGAAATTATAACATTGATTCTCACTTACTTTGTTATTTTCACCGAGAAAAAAAAACCTACCAACCCTAAGAACTAATTTTAATCACACAACCAGGGGAGGCTCTTGGAAAACTTGGTATGTCTGCCATTAGTTCTTTGTTACTTCTCCCATTTACAATAAGACAATAAATATCATGGTAATGGATGGTCAACATTTGCAAATATTTTGCGTCCCTCAGGATCAGTCTCACCCACTTCACTTCCCTTGGATTTCCAACAAATTGCTGAAAGCAAACTGATTTTAGGTCTGGAAATAGACATCCAGTAGTCACAATTTTTGGTGTGCAACTATTATCTTTGTTTTCATAGTTGGCTTTGCCCTGATTATTGTTGATGTACTCAGCAGTGTCAGAGACATCTTTTTGTGATTAACATGGTTATTTTTGGACTCAACGGAATCAACATCATCATTTTTATTGTCATCACCCCCTTATCCTCAGCGTCGTCTTCTCCTGATTCTCCATCAAATATAAGCTGGAATTGACATAACAAACAATAGAAAGGTACTAAAAGATTAGTTACTGCCGAAAAAACAAGTTAATAATTATAAGCCCGTAACTTTTGTTTTGTTATTTATCCAATGACTGTGGAGAATCATCAGTTCTGAACACTTTCCTCGCTAAATACGAGTGACAACAGATTAGGTATTGCTTTAAGCAAAGCGATTAGTCCTTGATCAGTAGAGAGTACACCAGATATGTTCAACTTTTTGACATAATGAAATGTAGGAAAATTGTTTGACAGACCGTCCTCAGAGTATTGTTGTGCCGAGAGGTTTATATTGATCCTCAAGGCATTCCAGGATCTGGCATCAAAAACAGAAAACTACACATTCAACGGAAGCTAATGCACATATAACACATAAGACACAGAGATTTAACGTGGTCATCAATTTGCCTACATCCACGGGCAACAAAAATTCACTGCATTCACATATCATAGAATACACGATGAATAAGATACTCAACACACTTTCTTCTTGTTCACATTTTCAACTCACCTTCAACTCTCTCCCAGCTCTCCCAACCATAAAGCTATGAGAGGATCTACATCTTTCTAATGGAGAGATTACTTCTCTTCTCCGTGAGGAGATGTCTATAACCTAAGGGTTTAGACAAGATTGATGTATATGATGTAGATACCTCTAACCTAAAGGTTGTGCCTTTATTTATAGGCTTACAATATGGTGATACTTGGAAACCAAAGTTCTAATTTAATTAGAAAACCAAGCTTTACTTTTAGGTAACCTAAACTAGATAAGAATAGGAAACCCTTGTTTAGATAAAAGTCTAAACATAATTCTAAAAACCAGTCAAAACTGATTTAGGAAATCACATTGATGTTTCCTAAAATCGAGCCAATATCCAACAATTCTCCACCTTGGCAAGATTTTTAGGACAAATTCAACTTCACTATTCTCTGATTTCTCCACCTTGGCATGAAATATCGACATTCACCTTTCATGCCTTCGTATTTTAATGCCTTCAATCACCCGAAGGTGCCAATCATCCGTAGATGCTTCAATTCCACTAAAGAACTTCAATACTTCACTCACTCGTAGGTGTTGCACTGTTACAACTTCCAAAATCCTTGTCTAAGGTTCAAAATATGTCAACCGACACCAACACACCAAATGGTGTTTCAAATTCCTTTTAAGAATGCAATGTGCTTCACAAATTCGATCCCATGGTAGGGCTGCAACTGTGTCTTAAAAAACACCAACATACTAATGCACCTAAATATGCTGCAAACGTAAGTCATTGATTTTGTTCAAGATTTCCAATCCTAAACATCACCAATTCTTTCGTAACATTGCTGATTTCTCAGCAATTTCAGTTATCTATGAATCCTAACGCGTCTTAGACTTCATAGATTTTCACATGCACATATTCTTCAAACTTGCAAGATTCAAGTCTGTGCACATTTGCTTCAACTCGTAGGATATAGTCTTTGACTTTAACTCACCACTTCACTTGTAAAATTTGAGCTCTTCCTTCATCTTACTTCTTCAAATTCCAACACTTCGTCTTTTAATGCGGAGTTCAATATTTCATCACATGCAAATGTATGGTGTACCCCCATACATACGAAGTTTTCTTCAAAAGATGAAATAATTCATACCTTACAAAGATGCAGTTTTTGTAAGTTCCCAAACATCTGTGTGAACACATTCTAGTATTCCATATGTGGTGATATTCATTGATATTTTCTTATCTTCAACAAACTAGAACTTTTTACTCCAACTCCAAGCTTGATTCTTTCTCCACCTTCACACAATGTTCGTAAAAATCCTAAACTGCATGATTCTGCGTTCTACAACTTCATGCCTTGCCTGAATGATTAGTCTTCAAATGTATTAGATTGCGCACTATCTAACACTTCTACTTCCATATTCAATAATACAGATTTCCATTCTCCAATCCTTTCATCTGCTCTTCAAAATAAAAACTTCACCGTTTAAACAACTTTAAACCCCACGGAGTTAAATGGATCTAGTCGATTTCAGAATCTTTTTCAAACTTCGGTACATAGCGAACAACTTCAAACTTCTCGAGTTGCACCTAAGTACTTCAACTGAATGCTTAATATCTACAACTTCAAACCCCAACTCTTAAAAGTCAGAAAACCATTCTCTAGAGAATGTCTATGATAAAAGCATTCAAACACTCGAAATTTTAACATATAACTAGATCTGCATTTTTCAACGTTCACGTCTGAACTTGAAACTTCTTCCTTGTTTTCCAATGCCTTTCCTTACGACAAAAAGCAATTCAATTCACATACCACGTTCTTCAAATAGTTTACGATTTCTTCGCTTAGCTATATACTTCACATGTAGTATCGTACCTTACAGTTGTGAAGTGCCACAATGATACTTGTTCCTTGCAACTGAGTTTTCACCTCAAAAAACGGAAAATATCTTCAGACCTATTTGTTTTTCCACCACGGTCTTGCACTTCTTCACCTTGATGACTTCAAAAGGTAAACACCTTCATTCTCCGCCAAATGTCATAAAAACAACAACGGTAAAAAAACCACCCAGCTCCTATTTTAAAAACAGTAAATCAAAGAGGTGCCTACAAACATTCGAATGGATGATTCAAAACATACCACATTTGCGGTGTTCAACGGTATCAAAAACCCTGCTCCTACATTGTTGTTTAAACAACAAAATCTTGCAGATATCCAGTGCTCATAAGCTAACTCTACAAGTAAGCTTCAAACTCAACACACTAAAACAAACCCTTCTTCAATCATATACCCAATGTGCATATGCCAATAATTGTGTTGACTTCATCTTCAATCGTTTCTCTTCAAAACAGAATAAGAAACTATAGCTCCACCACACACAATATCTCCATATAGGAAATCCAATTACCGCGTCTTCAATCAATCATAAACGATGCACTATTCTTATAGCCACTAGCTTCAAGCACTTCTTCATGAAATCAAACTCTTCAACCAGAATTTATCAACCTTCCACTGTTTCCCTCGCAACACCAAGACATTCAAATGATCGATAATTCTCACATAAAACCTACTAGTAGGTTTTTGCAATCCTCGCTATACCATGCAACTGAGGAAAACTTGAGTTAACTTCTTTAATTCCTTCGACTAAGTCAAGGACAACATGATCGAACTAATGACAACTAGTAACTATCACAATCGTTCCCCTTGGTACTTCGAACAATTCTAAGGATCAAACACAATACTCTTGTTTCCTTGCAACTTGGCTTGCAAAGAAAGTACATTCAAACGGAAAACCAACAAGGTATTCCCAAATAGTCTACAAAAGTCTCAAACAAACAAGGTAAAGACCAAAAATAATCAAACACCTTTCTCAAATTACTTAATAAGGTTATGGAATTGCTTACCCGATGCTATGCAAAATATATAGGGTTTATTCCTCAAGAAGTATACCAACGTCAAGTACTCCCTTCAAGTAGAGCTTCAACTTCAAGTGATCAATCAACAATCAACGAATGTGAAACACTTTAAATACATTCGTTTATGAGTAATCGATACTTCAAAACGGTGCTTGTCAAATCAGAAAATCCACCTCTTCAACTTGATGCAATTCAAACGACATTGTCTCCAAAAATTTTCACATGAGGCTACACAATGATTTTCTGAATTCTAAGGTAACTCTAATCTTCCAACCGACATAACTGATTCTACAATATGCCTATTGATGCATCTTCTTCTAGGCTTTTACTTCAATCTCTAAGTATGTCTTCTTCGAATATCCTCTGTTGATTCAATACACCACGTATTCTGACGGAACTGTTATAACCTTGCACCATAGTTCTAAAACTGTCACCAATCTTCACCACAAGTTTTCAGAACTGTTACGAGTCTTCTACGACAAATTTCAGTCAAAAAACGTCACCTTGTCTTTGTGTTTTTCTTCAAATTTGACATCTTCTTTGATATCTTCACATACCGTTTCTAACCCAATTCAAACGAGCAAACCCTAGATTTCAAGAACCTAGACCTAAGATCTGATACCAGTTTTTTTTTCCGAGAGGTTTATATTGATCCTCAACGCATTACAGAATCTGGCATCAGAAACAGAAAACTACACATTCAACGGAAGCTAATACACATAGAACACATAAGACACAGAGATTTAACGTGGTTCGGCAATTTTCCTACATCCAAGGGTAACAGAAATTCACTTCATTCACATATCAGAGAATAGACGATGAACATGATACTCAACAGCCCTTCTTCTTGTTCACATTCTCAACTCACCTTCAATTCTCTCCCAACTCTCTCAGCCATAAAGCTATGAGAGGATCTACATCTTTCTAATGGAAGATTACTTCTCTTCTCTGTGAGGAGATGTCTACAACCTAAGGGTTTAGACAAGATTGATGTAGATGATGTAGATACCTCTAACCTAAAATTTATGCCTTTATTTATAGGCTTACAATCGGGTGATACTTGGAAACCAAAGTTCTACTTTAATTAGGAAACCAAGATTTACTTCAAATTAGGTAACCCAAACTAGCTAAGAATAGGAAACCCTTGTTTAGATAAAAGTCCAAACATAATTCTAAAAATTAGTCACAACTGATTTAGGAAATCACATTGATGTTTGCTAAAATCGAGCCAATATTCAACAAGTAGATAACCTGTGTATAAAATAAGGCGGTTACTAGGAGTTAGATTAAACCATAGAATTTAGAATGCAACAAAGAAACTAACTACTCTCAATATATCAGCAAGCAAGAATACCTTTACGATTATATTACAAACACTTACATATTTCACATGTGTCAGGGCTTGAAGTAACCAACTTATTTCTGCACCATCATATTCTTCAAAGTTGACGTGAACAGTTGCTTCCTCCACTGCTTGAAAGCTATACAAGACAAATTCTTTGGCAACATGACTTGATTATATGAAAGAGACAAGCCTTGGTGCATCAATTTTCAAAATACAGTCTCGTAAACCATTTTCCTCACTAATCCAATAATCAATTTTCAAGAGTTTAAGTGTAGGAATTGAGATACAAAAAAAATTCACACTAAAGGAGCAGTGATCTAGTTACAATTCTTCAAGGACAGAGGAATTCTAAAAGAGTTCCTCATTCCAGCATTCATCAGTAAACTTTAAAAAATGAAGTTTAAGGCACTTGAGTCTTGGAAAAGAGGTATATATAGGAAAGCGGATATTAGGCTGATCCCGTAGCTCTAATGAGGTCAGTGATTCACTTTTAAAAAGATATATGGGGATAAACAAGGGGTGGTGTTGGCTTAAGTGTAGGATGATCTCTTTAACGTTACCCCGTATTACTCTAGAGACCCAAGAATAAAGTCGAGATTCATTCAAGTGGTGATCGCAGAGAAGAATGAACTTGTCTAAATTTGACGAATTATGACGATGCAAAGTTTCATCCACAAAATCCAAGAATTTATTGGTCTCGGAAGAAAGGGTGTCAGGATAGTACCTTAGACTCTGAAAATGAAGGGTGGGGGCAGTAGTCCAAATGTAATTCCATCTTTTTGATAATACGCACCAACTTTGAATTGAAGGAAAGAATAGATGTGATGAAGAAGTGAGTCTGGTAAATAACTGATTCTATCTTTTCGTGCCTCTCTCATATCGATATGCATCCCTGGAAATAATCATATACAAAGAAGAGAAGAAAAATTGAATAAATTAGAATCAATCTTCATAGTTTTGAATGAAAATACTAAATTTAAGTTGACCTAGCTATGATTTTTATTTTTACAAAAATCAAAGAATTCTTAGTTGCACGACTATTTTGATTGTTCAACTAAACCCTAAACACTAAGATAACAACAACATTTGATTGATTTTTTAACAGTAATGAGAAATACAGTGACAACATTTGGTTTCATTTGAATTTTTGTATCAGATATGTTGGGGTTTCAGTCCGACAAAGATTAGGGATTTGGTTAATTGAAGATTCAAAATGTATGGTAGTGAAACAAAAATCAAAACATGGAAATAAAGATTCAATTTACGGAGCAGTAGAACGAAACATACCTTAAAATAGCATCCCAAGAAGGCTGATTTTGTGAGTGATTTCAAAGAAATGAGTTCAGCAAACTTCACTAGAGAGTAAATTGAGACAGAAACAACACGATAACTACGGGTTGTTACCGTTTCTGCTAGGGGCGGGTACCAATTCATGATCCAATGACTGAGATTACTTTGTCCTATATGGATTGGTACCCGCCCCTAGCAAAGCCGTATCATCCTTTAGCAATCGAACATATGGATTTTGATGGAGGCTAGTGTTTGTAATGACCCGGATTTAACTGAGTCACATTCATACGAAGTCACGGATTCTATTTTACTCACTCTTACAACTTTGACTCGTGGACACAAATAACACTATTTTGGTCAGACTCTTACACAAAGTCTTCCTCTTAGTCGGATTTTGGTGTTCACTTGGATAAAGAAGACTTCACAAGTATTAGCGGGTTGATGAAAAATGAGCTAGCGGGTTGATAGCCATTCGATATTGATACATAACCTGTATTAGCAGTTAATTTTTCTTTTTCGATAAGAAGACTTTTATTTATTTATATAAAAGGAAGTGTACATTACATAAGATGTGATCTAACCTCAGATTAGTCCTTTCTAGGAATTTAGATCTTTCATAAGAGTTCATAGTTTCAGTAGAGAAAAAAGTGATCTTCCTAGATCTTACTTCCTTAGCAAGTCTATCTTCAAAGTCCAAAAACTTTCTAGATTTATACAAAAAAAAAAAAAAAAACCGAATTACATATATTAAGGGAAAATTTGCATCTATTGATGCTAGCTTGATCCCTCCATGGTTGGTCTTCAGGATTAACTTCTCCATTCATTATCTTCATTAAGGTTTGACAATCATTGATAAAGCAGCAATTGTTGAGATTTAAATCCTTCATCCACCTAAGAGCTTCCATTTCTGCTTTTGCTTCAGCATCTAATGGGCAGGAAGCCCAGCCTCAGCCAGCTCGACAATGCCTTCTATTTCCTGTTTTGTCCAAAATTGAAATTTCATAACCCATGGTAAAATCAGCTTCTAAGATTTAATGCATCAAAGTGAATAAGCCAGTCATAATCATTATTGTTCTCCCTATGAATATCATTGCGCATATTTCTGACAGAAACAGAATTAAGTCTAGTAGTGTTGTTCCTGGGAAAAACCTTGTTCTGGTAGGATGATTTAATCAATTAACTTTTGTGGCACTGGCACAACATTATCAAAATTTACACTGTTTCCGAACTTCCAAGTAGACCAAATGATATAAGAAATTTTATCATGTCTATCTTTAAAAACATTATTGTTCATCCAATATTTAAACCAGTTCAAAATATCATAATGACTCTGAAGATTATAAATGTCATTCAAATCAAAAGTATCCCAGACTTTTCTTGAAAAAGGACAGTTCACAAACAAATGTAATTCATCGTCAGCAACATTAGTGTCATACAGCAAACAAAAAGGCTTTGCATCTTTAATATATTTCGACATTTTATAACCTAGAGCTAATGCACCAGAAACAACTTTCTAGCTGAACATATTAACCTTAGGCATAATATTTACATTCCAAATTTGTTTCCAAAATTTAGCTTCATTCTAATCAATATTGACAAGTATTAGCAGTTGATGAAAAATGATGACAAATGTACAACTGCCTATTACATTAATTACAAAAAATCCCTCTTTTTTAATTAAGAAAAATTAAAACGCTCCCCTAGTATTCTTATATTTTATTAAAAGTCATTCTCCTAAAACTAATTTATGAGAATCTTTAAAGTGAGTTAGGGAAATCTCACTGTCTCGGGTGAATTAGAATAATCATGGCTATTCGAACGTTTTAACAAAATTCTCTATTTAGTCCAGGTAGAGAGAACAATAACAAGCTCAAATTTTATATAAATGTCAAGAAAAATATGAAGTTTATGTTGCTTTACTGGTTGAGGAGAAAGACTGAATTGCCCTTTCTTATTTATCGATCAACCCAGTCCAAGAATTGATTAAATTTTTTTCTTCCAGATATTGTGATTGTTCGTGGTTAGTTACAACATTTGGTCCATGTGTTGTTCATCCTTCTTGTTGGTTTCCCGGTATTTTTGGATGATCTTATCTTCCTAACTTGATTCAAGTTTGTTGTTCTTGGTATACAAAACCTATCTCTATTGTACCCGAATGTCATCGACATGGAAAAAACACCCAACAAGTAATCAACTTAATTAAGTTGGTCAAATTTTATAACTTTCAATTCTAGTTTCTATTTGTTAATTATTTTTCCAACGTTATTACAATCTTTATTAATCATTTGAAGCAGAGAACAGTAAAATTCTGGTGACGCCCGGCAAAGTTGTTGCTAAGAGTGATTAGTAAATGCGAAATAAGTGTGAGGGTTTATTATTAGTTTCTACCTTTTTGACAGCGATTAACAGCTGCAACTTTGACCAAAAAGAAAAGAAAATGAAAGACCCGCTCAATTGAACGGCTATCAACCCACTAGCTCATATAGCTTCCCGCACGACCGTGCGGGATAGCACCGCCAAAAATCAAAGGAGAAAGCTTCGAATTCCCAGCTCGATACATGATAAAGAACGGAAATTAAAAAAGTTTCTTGATGCCTCCATGAGATAAATTGTCCTAGAGGTGTAAAACGTGCCGACCCATCACATCACAGCCCATGAAATCATGTGCTCAGCGTGCTATGTGTCGTGTTATGCTGTGCCGGAGATTATGACATGTCGTGATGTGCCGTGCTAGAAGGCGTGTTGTGCTGGGCTATGCCAGAAAAATAAACGTGCTGTGTCATGCTGTGTTGTGCCGGCACATTTATTTGATATTTTCCAATATAAATGTTTTCCGAATATTTAGATATTATATATGTTATTATGAAAATAAGTCAACATAACGATAATAAAATGTCAATAATTGGCTAGAATAAAGACTTTTTTTGTGAAATGTACACAAAATGTGATGTATTGAGCCATGTTTTGTAGTATTTTATACCTATTATGACATGCTTTCTTAACGTGTTGTGATGTGTCGTGCCACGTGCTAATCCGTGCCACGTGCTGGGCTGGGCTATTGTGCTGATTAGTCAAACCCAGCACGTCCCATTTAACTAACGTGATGTGCCGTGCTAGGTTAAGTTACGTGCTGGGCTGGGCTGTGCTCAAGTTTTAGCGTGTTGTGATGGGCTGTGCTCGTGCTGGCACAACCCAATTTACACCTCTACATTGGCCAGAAATGGAAAAGCACCGAGCAACACAATTCAGGTTACGTAATGGTCAAGTAAATTAACCGTTCAATAATACGACGATACTGAGATGACTCAGAATATAAATGTCCATCATATAGAGCTAACCGATGATGTTGATCAATAGGTGAAGAAGCTGGTTTGGATCCAAGGCTAGTTTCAGAAATTATATCCAATATGTATTTTTGTTGAGATAAAAACAAACCATCAGCCCCTCGAGACATTTCAATACCAAGAAAATACTTAAGATTACCCAAGTCTTTCATATGAAAACACCGACTTAAATATACTTTAAAGCGGCTATATCATCGAAATTATTCCCAGCAATAATCAAATTATCAACATAAACAAGTATATGAATGGAGTTCTCACCTCGCTTTATAATAAATAGAGAGTAATCAGCATAACACTATACAAACCTAAAAGACTTAAGTGCACCTGCAAGCTTAGCAAAAAAATCACATGGATCTTGACAAAGACCATACAAAGTTTTATGAAGATGACACACTTTTCCCAGAGAAGTAGTCAAATAACCTAGAGGAAGTTGCATTTATACTGTTAGAGCATTGCTCAGTCGAACTCGCAAGTTTTGCTATCTCAAGCTTGTTGTCAAATTTAGTTGATCCAAAACTATGTCTTGATTTCTAGTCTACATATAGTCATGTCTCGAATTAGGATTAGAAGTGTGTAATTGAGTATCAGACACGGCATTCTGCCGTTTGAAGTCAAAGATCAAATAAAGACATTTGGAGAACTTTATCGACAATAGGTATGGGAAGACTAAACCAACCTATTACTCAGGTATTCACCTTTATATCTATGGGAGTAAGTCGTATGACTAAGTGTACTTTAAATTATTGCACATTAGAAATTTTGAGTCAAGTTTATCTTATTAATATTCTCGAAATATGAATAAGCTTTAGAACATTTGTTCATTTACTTGATGAATTTGGTTAAGAACAATTTATTGTGTATGACCTACATCATGATTCAAGTTAATAATTTAAAATAAGCCCGGAACAAATGATATGTGTCATTGATGTTATTCAGAAATGTTTCGAATAGATTAAAAGGGTGATATAGAAGTACTGGAATCTAGATGTAGGGACAACACACGTAATGGTGTAACAATTGCGATTCCAGGTCAGTGGTATATGTACCTTGTACACATATTGGTGTAGATCTTGTTTAGAAACGAATTCTGGTATGCATACCCGATATGGATACCAAAAAGATTTATTGACTCATGAACCTCATGTGGTACATTACCCAGTACGCATACCAAAAAGTCCCTGAAGTGTATTTTCCTTAAGGGTACACATACCAGGTACTTACCCAGTCGAATGTTTTCAGATGCAATAGAATTATTTTTATGAGATAATCCGCATTTGAATAACTCTCTAAAATACCTCTAAGACATATTTGATCACATTATAACTTATGGTTGTGACTCAAAATTAAAGTCTAAAGTGTTAAACAAATATGGATAAGCTTATAGTTTTTGTCATGGGTAGTTTTGGCTACCCATTCATAAACAAGTACTCATTATACACGATTCGGTTACGATCCATCCTAAACTACAGAGTGTATATTTTGTTTTGTTTATCTCAAGTCGACTTTCATCTAATGGTGGAAAAAAATTATTTGATTACAATGCTACCTTAGCTTAAATCTTAAGCAACCTTCGATCTTGAAAGTCTATAAAATTATGGAGAACCTCAAGCAACTGGGAATTTTAATCCCTAACATTTTCGTGTGTCCTAGTTGTAAACTAGAGTCGTACTCTCCTTTAAACCTTTTTATGTATAACGACTTAAAATATTTCGCTTAGGGATTCGTGAATCCAGGTCCATCTATTTTTATCTTGATACTTCGTGTATCCTGATCTTGCTACTGATTATCGAGTATATCTCCGATCAGGTAAGATTGATAAAAATCGCAAAGTTCTTCATCTCAAACTTTGTGTTTCCACAAGATAGTTCCTCTATAACGATTCTTTATTGAAATCAGAGTAGGCTTTAATTTTGAGGTGTATAATAATCTAGGCTACTATTCGGGAGTATAAGTTCCAGATTTTGAGGTTTTCTGGACCTAGTCAACTTCAAATAGATTTCCTCACCTTGATATCATGATCTAAATGGAAATCACATATAAGATTTTTATGGGGAGGCTAATTGGTCTAAAGTCTTCACTTGGGTTGAAGTAACTCTTACGATGTAAAGGAAATCAACTAAGGGAATCAATCGTGCAGAGTCTTGTGCGATTCAAGAGGCGTAAAGAGCTCGACTGTAACTGAATTATTGTGAAGTTGGATTTGTTCTAAACTACATTTCATTCCGAAGTTTTTGATAGTACGTTAGAGTATATAGCAGCTTAATACAGTTTGGTGTTCAAATCCGGACAAGGTCCCAGGGTTTTTCTGCAGTTGCGGTTTCCTCGTTAACAAAATTTATGGTTTCTGTGTTATTTCTTTTTCTGCATTATACTGTTTATTTATATAATTGAAATATCAGAGGTTGTACGTAAATCAATCAAAGTAGATAAGTCCATCTTAAATTGTTGGATATGACTTGATTGATCTTGGATATTGATCTTTGGAATCGTCCAAGTACTCTCACGGTTGAAACAGGTTCTCTGACTATAATTGTCTGTTTACATCTTATGTTAGTGAGAGAAAGATATATAAACTCTTCATATAATTCTGATCGAGATTCATTAAGTTGTTACTCTCGAATTGTATTTTGGTTTAGTCCATACAGGTTTCCTAACGAAAACGTTGGTGTTCTACTTGGTACCCCCGCGTTTTCAATTGGTATCAGAGCAGCGAACACGTGAAGACCTAATACATATGTATTTGAAGCAATCTGATTCTATGGACATGAGTGCAATCTCGATAAACGTACCACCAGCCCTTGATGGCAAAAATTACTTATGGTGGAAAATTGTTATTAGTTCTTTTCTACAATCCCATGACATTCAGACATGGAAACTTGTGGTAAAAGGATATGAATATGATGTTCCAACAAGTGTTAGAATCGGAACTACTGTTGAGAAAGACATAACATAATATAGTGAAACCAAGATTACTACTGCAAAGTATAATTATGTATGTTTGAATGCTATTATTCATGCCAAAAACAAGATATTCAGCACCATGTGACTAAGTGCTCTAAGTAAAAAGATGTTTGGAAAATGTTAGCAACCGCAATTGAAGTAGATACCTCAGAGAAAGAAGCTAGGCTATAAAACCTAAATTCTGACTGGGAAAATCTTCGTATGGCTGATGAAGATTCGTATGATGAGTTTAATCACAAAGGTTTGAAATTGTTAATGAATCTAATGTGTTAGGTAAGACTATTCCTGAAAAGGATATAATGATGAAAATTCTCCGTTATCTATCAGCTAGATACGAGTCTAAGAAACATACCATCATGGAAGGAAATAACCTTGCAACACTTTCTAGAAATACACTTTTTGAAGAGTTAAAGATCTTTGATCATGAACAACAATCCAAATCCGGAAAAGATATTGCGTTTAAAGCACTAAAAACTACTGAGATAGTTGATAAAAGTGAATGTGTTGGTAACTCTATGTACAATCTTATTGGTCCTGAATTATCAGACGAAGATCTTGACGACTCACTTTCGTTAATCACAAGACAGTTTTAAATGTTTACATGACTCAGCCTCTGGGATATATTGATCCAGTTCATCCAGACTATGTTTGCAAGCTACAAAAATCCTTGTAATGGCTTGAAGTAAGCTCCAAAGGGAATGGTATGAGAGGTTAGTGGATGCACTTGTAGATCTTGATTTCAAACCATCATTAGCTGATTCATTTTTGTTCATTCATTACTCAGATTCTCAAGTTACTATGATCTTAGTTTATGTTGATCTTAGTTACTATGATCTTAGTTTACGTTGATGATATCATTATCATTGGTAGCTCAAAATCCTTTTGCAATCTCGCTATTTCACAGTTGCAAGATCAGTTTCCTTAAAATATGTAGGCAATCTTCACTATTTTTTGGGGTAAGAGGTTCTTTTATTAACATTTTTATGTCCCAGACCAAATATGCCTTAGAGATACTTGAGAAGACCAAATTAGTGGGTATTAAGCTTGCTTCCACTCCTTGTCATGCTTCTTTCAAACTAGTACAGAATAAGGGTGATCTTCTTCCAAGTCCTACAGAGTACAGATTTATTGCAGGTGCTCGCCAATATCTCACTTGGACTAGGCAAGAGATATGCTTTCCTGTCAGCCAAGTAGGCCAATTCATGCAATCACCCACTACATCTTATCTGCAAGCTACTAAAATAATTCTTAGATATATCAAAGGCACTCTTGGCCATTGCATTTTCTTTGGTAAAGGTTTTACAGCACTTCAAGGCTTTAGTGATGCCGACTGGGTATGAGATCCTACTAGCAGAAGATATAAGTGGGTATATTGTATTTTTTTGGGGTAATCCAATTTCATGGTCATCTAAAAAGCAGCCTACTGTAGCAAGATCTAATACTGAAGCAGAATACATACCTATGGCTTCTGCAGTTGCTGAGATTATGTGGTTATGTCAGCTGTTAAAATCTCCATATTTTAATCTATAATCCTCATTTTCTATTATGTGATAATAACTGTTCTATTGCCTTAGTCTTGAATCCTGCATCTCACAGTAGGATGAAGAATTTGGCTACTGATTTCCGCTTCGTCCGAGAATTGGTTCATAACAAGTCATTGCTGGTTCAGTATGTTGCTACAACTGATCAGGTTGCTGATGTATTCACAAAGAGGTTGTCTTTTCCAAATTCTGAGTTTCTCGAGCACAAGCTTTGGGTGCTAAAGCCCCCTTTGCTTGAGAGGGGGTAATTTTCATTTTCTTACACTCAGCTCACATGTGTTTCTACACTAGGATAACTGTACCTAACATAACAGATGTCATGTTCACAGGATATTCATTCCACATACCTTGTAATTCTGAGTAACTAGTGAGTGGGTGTAACTAAGTTGAGTTGGGTGTATTAATCCTAGGGTCCCTTCTCGAGTCTAGCACTGTGTTATGATTCATTTCTAGTCGTTGATACAATTATTAAGGATTGGTCTATTAAAGACCAATCATTCTTCTCTCTTGAATCATGTAATGAAACCAGATTTAACTTCAATTGAAGTTTAGGCTCTGTTCATCAGAGAGAAGGTAGCTTGCTACCATTTTTATCCAAATTCATCTTGTAGTTGTACTATATACACTACAATTGGTATCAGACTCCATCCTGGAACCTATAGCCATGGCCACCAAAGAAAAGCTTCAAGAGATTTCATCAACCATTTCTCAACACACCGATTCAATTGTTGAGATTAAATCTGAGATCCAGTCTTTGAGCACTAAGATGAACATTATCATTGGGTTACTTGAGGCTTCCACGAGCTCGACTTTACCTCCATATCCTTCTACATCTGAGATTCCTCAACCGAATCTGGAAAATTCAATTGCAGGCTTTCAGAAGCTAGTTCACAATTTTTCTCATAATGAACATCGTAAGTTCTCTCGTACCCCTAAAGTAGATTTTCCTCGATTCAATGGTACAAATCCCCGTGGTTGGGCTCTCAAATGTGTAAGATACTTACATTTACATAATATTCCTGATAATGAACGTGTTTATATTGCTGCTATTCACTTCGATTCGTCAGTAGATCCATGGTTTCTAAATTACCAACAGGGTAAAGATTTCATTCCATGTGATACTTTTGTTGAGGATTTATGTGTTCGATTTGAGGATATTGCTCAGGACAATTATGTAGGTAGTTTCAATAAACTTTACCAAACCACCAGTGTTGAGGATTATTATGATCTTTGGGAACATTATAAAAGTTTCATGGTTGCTAACAATCCTTCTTTACCTGAGAGTTTACACCTTGAGTTTCATTAGTGGGTTAAAAGAGGAGATCCGTACTATGGTGCAAATGTTTAAACCTGATAATACTGCAACCGCTTTTTACTTGGCTAGACTGCAACAGGCTTCTATGCATCACCAACCTAAATCAACTAAATCCTTCTCTAAGCCATTTGCGCCCTCACCACTTTCTGTTTCCCACTCACCATCTACCACCAAACCTTTTTTCACTACATCCTCTACATTTACTAAGAACAATGCATCATCTCCCATTGTGACTCATCCTACTACACCCACTAAAACATCCCCTGACAATTCTCTTCCACCTGTCAGACGACTCACTCATGTACAAATGCAGGTTAGGAAAGACAAAGGGCTTTGTTATAATTGTGATGAGTTTTACAGACAGGGACATAGATGTAAAACTCAACGATTGTTTATGTTGATTGCTGATGAGGACTTTGAAGGGCATGGGTCATTATCTACTGAAGATGTCTCTGAAGACTCTCCTTCGAATCCTGATTCTCCCACTGAGATATCCTTACATGCCTTGACAGGGAATGTTGCCCCTGACACAATTAGAATTGCTGGTCATCTTAATAAGCACTCTGTCATTGTCCTTATTGATACAAGCAGCACACATAGTTCATTGATGCTGCTTTAACCTCAAAGTTGGGGTCTACATGTTTCTCCAACTTGCCAAATGCTGGTTACAGTTGCTAATGGAGATAGCACCATCAATCAAGGTATCTGCCACAAACTACATTGGGATATGCAAGGCCATCAATTCTCGGCACATTTACAAGCCCTTCCTCTTGGCGGTTGTGACATTATTTTAGGAGCTGATTCAGTGACGGATGTGGGGGGTGGCTTACCCAGGCTGTAGCCCACCCCAAAATCCGTAAACTCTTAATTGATACGTGGTAATTGGTGAAAAAAATTAGTTAGACCAGGTAAGAATTTGGATTAGACCATGGCTAAAACGTTGTTACTACATTTAGATTAGTTAAAAAGTAGAAGTGCTAGAACAATATTGACAAATAGTGAAATACTAATCCACTATCATGTTTCATTTTTTATTGCATCTGAGCTATTCCATCGCAGTTCTTCGATCACGGTATGGTTATTTTTTATCTGTGCTAAATTGAGGGATGTCATTGTAACTGTTGTCCACTTCACTGCTAAATAAAGAATTAAAAGAAACTCACAAAACTTTGACATACAAGAGGCAACAAGAATTTGTGAAAGTGATGAAGTACCAACTGCTAAAGCCATCAGGTTGTAAAATTAAATCCTCCTTACAAAGTAAACATATAGAAGGATGATAGGAAGTGGAGGCGGCAACATTAAATCTTATTGTACTTTGAGTTCAAGGGAAAGCAAAGATTTTCCTACATGTTTTCTTGAATGTTGGGTCGTCGTAAGACATTTTATTCTAAGTGAAGTTGTACTTCCATCGAAGGGAATGCCTTTCTACAAAACCTGAACACGAATATTTACTTATTTACTAATTGTCCATCATTTTATGGATCCTGCAACAAATGGTAGCTTTGGGTGTGATAAAAGATGACACCATACATATTCTATATCATGTATAGAATTATGAAAGCACAACCTTGGAGGGACAACCGGACAAGTGCAAGAAGATCTTGCAGATACCAATATAATTGCACTGCGATTCAGTATACAAGATATTGACCGAATAGGAAATCCATCCTGATATTTTCCACAAGTGAATAGGTCAACCAGAATGATTTGTTCCTTAGTTTCTCATTAATAATATCTAGCTAGATGATAGGGTGCCCTGATGTCGTTTAAAGTTTCGAAACCCTTATCTACGACAAGTCGTTTGATGGACCAACACTGCAATAATCCATATTTAAGAGAGGTTTGGTCCATTGTAAAAGTGATTCAGATTTTTGGGTAGTAATGATTCGTCTACGGGGGAAATTTTTTTAGCCCACCCGAACATTAATTCCTGGTTCCGTCGCTGAGCTGATTGGTTGCGCCAACTTGGTGATGTTACATTCAATTTCAGTCAATTGAGCATTTCATTTCTAAATCAAGGAAGTCCATATTACACTTCAGGGTACCACTTCTAAACCTTCTCTAAGCATGATTAGTGGTTCTTCATTGAAGAAGTTTATTAAGAGTAATACCCCAGCCCTAATTGGCCAGTTCGTCTCTATTTCTACAACTCCTATATTTCCACCTCCTTATTCAGTTTCTACACTCTTAGAGACTTTTGCAGAACCCACTGGCCTTCCACCCTCTAGGTCACTTGACCACAAAATCCCACTCAAACATGGGTCTAACCCCACTTCTCAAAGACTATATAAGTGCCCATTTATACATAAGTCTGTTGTGGAGTCATTGGTCTCGGAAATGCTATCTAGTGGTGTGATTCAACACAACCATAGCCCATTTGCTGCTCCTATTATCTTAGTCAAGAAGAAGGATGGTACTTGGAATTTTTGTGTCGATTATCGAAAGCTTAATGATATTACAATCAAGGATAAATTTCCTATTCCTCTTATTGAAGAGTTGTAGGATGAGTTGAATGGTTTTGTGGTATTTTCCAAGATTGATCTTCGTTCAGGGTATTACCAAATCCGATTTTATGCACCTGACATTCACAAGATTGCCTTTCGCACTCATCAAGGCCAAAACAAGTTCAGAGTTATGCCATTTTGGCTTACTAATGCCTCTGCAACCTTTTAAGCCCTCATGAATGAGGTGTTTCAACCATATCTCCGTAAGTTTGTCCTTGTGTTTTTCGACGACATCTTAGTATACAGTCCATCCATTGAAGCACACATAGAGCACCTTCAACTTACCTTGTCTTTGTTAAGGAAACATTCTTTGTTCACAAATATTTCGGAATGTGCTTTTGCTCAGCCACAAATAGAATACCTTGGTCGTATCATTACTGCCAATGGTGTTGCTGCTGACCCTGATAAAGTTGCTACAATGGTTAATTGACCACAACCTCATACACTGAAGCAACTCAGAGGATTCTTGGGGCTTACCGATTACTACCGAAAATTTATTAAAGATTATGGCAACATCTGCAAGCCACTGACTGATATGCTTAAAAAAGACTCTTTTTCTTGGAATGATGCTGCCACTCTTTCCTTCTCCTCCATCAGGAAGGCCATGACATCAGCACCAGTTTTGGCCTTGCCTGATTTTTCTCAGCCCTTTACTCTAGAAACCGATGCTTGTTCAAGGGGAGTTGGTGCTGTACTTATACAGAATAGTAAACCCATTGCATTCCTCAGCAAGCCATTGGGTCCTAAGGCACTGGCTTTATCTACCTATTAGAAAGAATTTTTGGCCATTGTCATGGTTTTTAAAAAATGGAAGCATTATTTAATAAGCCAACAGTTTATCATTCATACAGACCATCAAAGTTTGAAGTATTTACTGGATCAGAAATTGTCTACTGCATTACAACAAAAATGGTTGGTCAAATTGATGGGTTTTGACTATGTCATCAAGTACAAAAAAGAGTTAGATAATAAGGTTGCTGATGCATTGTCAAGACTACCAAGTGCCTCTTTCTCAGCATTATGTTAATCTCAACCACAATGGATCCAAGACACTCATGCTAGATATGAGTCTGACCCAACAACACAAAAACTTATTACTCAACTCACGGTCAAATCCAAACCAGAGCAACTATTCTTATGCACAAGGCCTCTTAAGATTCAAAGGGAGACTATATATTGGCTCAGGTACTACACTCATATCTTCTATATTACATTCCTTACATGCCTCTGTTGTAGGAGGCCACTCTGTAATCAATGGTACTTACCACAGAGCTAGAACCTCCTTCTTTTGGCCAAATATGAATACTGATATCATTCAGCTTGTAACCACTTGTGATGTGTGCCAATGCAATAAGGGAGAAAACTCACTTCCAGGTGGTCTACTTCAACCCCTTCCTATATCTGACACTGCATGGCAATACATATCTATGGATTTTATAGAAGGGCTTCCAATGTCTTTTAGGAAGAATGTTATCTTAGTGGTTGTGGATAGACTGACTATGTATAGTCACTTTATTCCTCTTGGCCACCCATTCACTGCTGTTACAGTTGCTAAAGAGTTCCTTGCACATTTATTCAAGCTCCATGGACTTCCTAGCTCCATTGTAAGTGACAGGGACAAAATCCTCATCAGCAATTTCTGGCAAGCACTGTTCAAGACTTTAGGTACCACCTTGAAGCTCAATTCTGCTTACCATCCACAAACTGATAGCCAGACTGAAAGAACCAATGCCCGTGTTGAACAATACTTAAGGTGCATGAAAAGCTATCACCCTAAACAATGGGTCCAGTGGTTAGCCTTAAACATTGACTGAGCAGACATTTTCTCAAGTGGGGGCAAATTCATATAGTAAAGTTCGACCATATCAGTGGGTAGGCGTCCGAAGGCCGCACAAATTTTTTTTTTCCACATTTTAATTGATTTTGTATCGGTTTTTAAGTAAACATCTAAGTTATAAAATATTTTAATTAAACTAAATAAAGTAATTTACATTGTTTTTCATATTTATCTATGTATTTGATGCATTTTTATCGATTTAGTTTATAATTTTCCCCCCATTTAGTAGAGTTTTAATTTTATCATACATATTTGCCCCCACAAGACACATAATTTACAAAAATACCAAGCCAAATTTGGTCAAGTTGCAAAATCAAGTGGGGTCGGCGGACCCCATTTGTCTCCATTTACCTCCGTCCCTGGCCTTAACTTAATGGTGGTTTAACACCAACTATCATTCCAGCTTGTAGATGTCTCCTTTTCAGGCATTGTATGGGTATGCTCCACCTCATTTGATCTTTCCTATTCCTAATGCCACATCTGTTGCCACTGTAGACAACTATTTACAGGAGAGGGACCTTATGCTGCAATTACTTAAAGAAGAACTCTCAAAAGCACAGAGCAGGTGATGCGTGTCGTAACCACAACAAATTAATCGAGATATTTCTCACTAATTACAGGTAATATAGTGATAGTAAGGATCGTTCCCACAGAGAGCTGTGTAATTGATATGTTATTTGTATCAGCAAAAATAAAGTAAAAGACAATGGGGATTGGTTTTAAAGTAAATAAAAAGAAACAAATAAAAGAAAGAGATGATCAAGGAATCCTTCGCCGTTACCAAGCGATAACTGGATTAATATAATTATCTATCTTCATAAGAAAATTCATCACCAACCGTAGGAAAGCAGCTGGCGCAGTGCTATCCCCAAAGTCCCTTATGTAACTTGATACCGAAGCGCTCGCATATCAAATTCTATCCAACTGAACCACCAAGTAGTAGCGCACTCAAGGTGTAACCCAGCGTAAGCTTTAAGTTATGTGAATTTAGGTTGATCCCAGCAGTTAGACTCTTAGCGCAAGGTCCACTTACTAGTGTTGTCTTCACACACGATTGCTCCACAGAATCCCTCTGCGAGGTCTCACCTTCTCTACTTGTGTAAGGATTATTCAACAATTACACGGATATCCTAACCCTTTACTATCAATAGCCAGCGTGCACTCCAAACAGTCTAATTAATCAATCATAAACCCTAATAATAATGAAAACAAACGATAAGATGATAAAACTCCGAATAGATTTGTATAATAATAAAGCTTCACGCTAGAACATTGAATTCATCCTCAATCAATCAAAGATTTAGCTACTCATAATAACAAAAGAATGGGTTCCCCCTAAAGGGGTAAACCCTAGGTTTTGATGTAAAGATGTAATATGAGAGGTGGAGATGTGTAAAAGAAATAATAAGATATCTTCTTAAGGCTCTGGATGTCTTCTTATATATAACTCTCAAAGTTAGGCTTTAGAACCTTTCGGGACCGTGTTTACTTGAGTTATAAAGTGAATTTTGCATCCAAATATGTCCCAGGAAGATGTCAGGTTCGGCTCATAACATTTCGACCTTTCCCGGACGAACCTCACAAGTGAAAATTACTACTCTTCAAAAATATTGATTTTTAAGCTCCAGGTTCGGTTGACTCGTGCTGATGAATTTTGAGTCAAACCTCTCTCTGTAACTTCAAGTATCAACCTTGTTTTGCCCATAACTTCTTCGTCCGAACTCGGAATGACCTCATTCTTTTTGCGTTCTTTTCGTATTCTCGTTCTCTTCAAGATGGTGTTGAGAACTCCTAGATTTGAATGAGTTGAATTTGGACTTTGGCCTTCCTTCATTGATAGACTCCACTTCCTTGTTCATTTAAGCACTTTTTAGCTCCTTTTCGGATGATTCACCTGATGTGACACATAAACTAAAAAATAATCATAATAAAAAGTAATATGCAAGAATTATAGCTAAAACAAGTATGGAATTGACATTCTAAACATGTAAATTAAGCACTTATCAAATTCCCCCACACTTAGCTTTTGCTAGTCCTCGAGCAAACTACCTAAAATACAAATAACTCCATGTCGTCGAGGATACAGATGCATTTAGCATGTGCAACAAGCCTTTAAACCCCTAGGTGTCCCAGTGGACGAGTTATAGTCTCGTGAGGGCTTACAAGAGATATACCCACAAAACCTTCTCCAACTTCAAAGCGTTCCAGTTTCCCAAGCATTTTAAGAGCTACGAGGACATAGAGTTTCTGCCAATGTTTTAATAACCGGACCGGACGTCGAACCACTAAAACTACTGGGTCAAGGGTCACTGGGTTAACCAGTGGTTCAACCACTGGGTCAGTGGGTCATCAATTACATAATAACTTCAAAAATAACACTAATATACTAACCTTAAAACGTGGTAGTACTGGATGGGTGTTTAGTGTAATATCAACAAGGGACGTGAAGTATTAATATCCCCCAGATCACCCCCTCCGACTCTTTTTCTTCTCATACCAACTTTCTAACTCCTTCTTCTCTGTCTGTTTTTTTTTCTTTTTTTTTTTTTCTTTTTTATTTTTTTGCGCGATTTTTGCTCTCTCTAATTCGTCTGTAGAAGAATTTCTTTCCTTTTCTAAATTTCTCCATCGAATTTCTTACTCCCTCCGTTACTTTTTAATAGGCTGGTTTCTATAAATAAATGTTACAAAAAAATAGGCTGGTTTCCTAATTGGGAAAGTCTCTTAACTTCTTTTGATGACAAGTGTCATGGATATCATTTCACTTTACTTCTTTTGTTGACAAGTGTCATGGGGACCATTTCAATTCACTTCTTTTATTGACAAGTGTCATGAGGACCACTTTCAATGATTAGTTTTCTTAATTTCTTTAATTTTGTCAAAAAACCAAACCAGCCTATTAAAAAGTAACGGAGGGAGTATTATCTTCATGTATGATTCATCGATTCATCTTTTATATATGAGAAGATTTTTTTATTTGTTTTCATGGATGGATTTGATGTGATGATGGATAATTGTAGATCTGATTCTTTAAAACAAAACCCATCTCTCAATTGCTATAAACATCTATGTAAAACAAATCACAATATATAGATTCCATGGAACTTATGGAAGATCTGTTTTAAATTTTTTGATGAATGCTTCGCAAGGAAAAAAAAAAAGAAGTTTGATGGGAAAGTAACGGTCGAACCGTCAAACCCAGCTGGGTCAGCTGGTTTACCGGTTAGACCGGATGGTTCACATGTTTCACTGGTTTTTTTTAACATTTTAATGGGTCAGTATTGGACCGGACCGTTTTTCTTACTGGTACACCGGTTCTCCGGTCCAACCGGCCGGTCCAGTCCGGGTCTTAAAACATTGATTTCTGCATGCAAGTAATAAGAAGTTAGAAATACCAAAGAACATATTCTCATTCTTAAATGTTGAGTGAGAAATAACCACACCATAATGAGAGAACGCGTGTTTGAGAGCGATCAATGAACATTTTGCCTCGACTTCTGCCTCACTTAAAAGGATTTTATGAAAATTGCACTCAAAAAGACGACTGTTTTTATGGGTCTCACATGTGTGCAGGTAGGAATGAAGAGAGAAATCCTACACACGTTGAATGGTGGGAAGGAAACCTTCCGAATTTTTTCTGGAGACTCCACAAAACCGTGGAAAATAAAGACATTTTTCTGATAATCTCTAAGAAAGGAAATCAACTAGTATTCGCGAAAACAATGCTGGGAAAAAAAGATGGGTAATGACAATTATATGACATATAGATGCAGGAGGAATCTGCTGGAGTTTTTTGTTGGAAAATTAAAAGGTGCACAAATTCAATCCTGGAATTTGTTGATGCAAATTTCACAACTTGCAATTGTGGGTTTCCACCAAGTTACGATGTACATCAAAGGGCAGTCTAGTGCAGTAAAATATGCAGATTTAAGGATCCATTGTTTGGCTTCAGAAACAGAAAAGTTTCAAACTTTAGATTCACTTCAGGTGCTGCAGAGATGCTGCACAGGGATGAATGACAGAAACACAAATGGATAACAGTCAGAGACGCTGAACATGGAAAGACAAAACAAAATCTGATTCCAAGTTTTTCATACCATTTGGTGAGTTCGGAACTGTAAATGGATAACAGTCAGATGCACAGCAAAAGATTGGAATAAAGCTAATTCCAAATTATTCTTATCTTCTGTGATTAACAACAGACTTCCAATCCTCCCTTGAATAGAATTTAAACAAACAACCTGCTGACGCTCTTGGATAACTTGGTATCTCTACAATAACTTCTTCTTCACTTCTCCCATTTACATAGCGTGTACGACAAGCTCCGTAAGAATCAAAGTAATGGAAAGTCATATTTTGCAAAGCTTTTGCGTCCCTCAAAATCTGTCTCACCCACCTCAGCTCCCTTGGATTCCCAACAAATCGATGAAAGCAAACTGATTGAAGATGTGGAAACAAACATCCAGTAGTCACAATATCCCAACTATTATCTCGATTGTCATAGTTCTCATCACTCACATCGCTGCTTCCACACAAAGCAGAATCAGCGACATCCCCTTCATCCTCATTGTCTTGGTTGTTGTCGCCCTGAAAAGAGTCAGCATCAAGGTCGTCATTATCATCACCACCATCACCCTCAGCATTGTCGCCGTCGTTCTCATCATCCTCCTCTATATCAGAATCGGCATTATTATCTTCATTGTTGGCATCCCCATCACCTGCGGTGTCGTCACTGTCGTTCTCACTTTCCACGTCACTAAATAATTCTATTTTATCTCTCATATTCTGGTATTGAAATTGAAACAATAAAATATCAAATGATTAAATACTAAAGCCTTAATATGTTAACAAATGTAAGCCCAAAACATGAATTTGGTTGTTCGTCCAATGACAGTATCCATAATCTTAGTTCTGAACACTTGCCTCCTTAATTATGAGTGACTCCAAATTAGGTACTGCTTTGAGCAAGGAAATCAGTCCTTCATCAGTGTTTAGCCAGTTAGATATCTTCAGCACTTTGACATTATGAAATCTCAGCAAATTGTTTGACAGATAGTATGCGGAGCAGATATGCTATTTATCACAAGGCCATAGCAACAAATAAGTTATTAGTGACTCAGAAGAAAATAGATTAAACCATAAAAGTAACAGAAGCACAAGAACTAATAACTAGTCTAAAGATGGATGCAAGAAAGAATACCTGCAGTGTTTGATCATCAACAGTTAAATACTTTGCATGTGCAAGGGCATGAAGTAACCGGCTTATTTCTACTGGACTACCATTTTCTTCAAAAGTGAAGTTGACAGCAGCTTTCACTAGTACTGGAAAGTTAGACAAGACAAACTCTTTTGGAACAGATCCCCCGTAGGAGAAAGTGATTAGCCCTGGTGCATCTATTTTGAGAACACAGTCTGGTAAACCATTTTCCACGCGACACCAAGTATAAATGTTCAAGAGCTTGAGTGTAGGAATTGAAACACAGAAATTCTTCATAAAATAACTGCAGCCGTGAAGAATCAATTCTTCAAGGACAGTGGAATTTGAAAAGAGTTGGTCATTCCAGGACCCATCGCTAAATTCAAATTCGTGAATCTCAAGGCGCTTGAGTCTTGGAAAAGAGATATATTTAGGAAAGTGGATATTAGGATAAGTTTTTAGCTTCAGTGATATCAGTGATTCACAAGTAAAAAGAGATGGGAAATGATTATGTGACGGGTATACCGGGAAAAAGACTAAACCGAGCTCCTTAACGTTACCCCTTAATACAGTAGAGATCCAAGAATGAACCCGAGTTTCACTCATTTGCTGATTCCAGCTGATAGAGAACTTGTCTATATTTGACGAATTATGACGTCGACGAAATGTTCCATCCACAAAATCCATAAATTTATCTGTCTCTTCTAAAGTGGGGTCGTAATTTCTATACTGAAGATCAATAATGGGAACAGTGGTCCAGATGTAGTTCCATCTTTTTGACAATACACAAGTACGAGCACCATCCTTGATATCAAGGAAAGTATGGATATGATGCAGAAGATCTTCTGGTAAATTACTGATCCTATCCTGTGCTGCCTCTCTCATCATATTGATATGTTTATGTTTCCCCTTTCAATAGCTTTGAAATATAATCATACACAGAAGAACACAAAAGTTAAATTAAAAATTCAGTGTCTAATAATACTAATTGATATAAACCCCTAACCCTAACATCATAAGATCATTTCTGTTTCGATTGTTCATATAAACGCCAAACCCTAACATCACAAGATAAATTGATACTGTACAGTAATTAAAAGATGGAATTGAAGATTAATTCATGGAGAAGTAAATGAAAACATACCTTAAATCGAGTCAACAAACCCTGATTTGTTTGTAATTGTGAGTGATTTGGGAGAAAAGAGTTGTTAGCAGAGACTTTGAGAGTCTGAGACTGAGATGAAGAAAGGGGGAAGTGAGTTTTATTTTGTAGATGTGGATTTTATTGGAGTCTGTGGTCAACCGGTCAATAAAAGCTTTTTCTGGTCAGTAGGAAAAAAAAAAAAAAAAAAATATTGGGTAAAAAATGGGAATATTATCTATATACCCCTGCTAGGAGACCCTTTGTAAAAATACCCTTATGAACTTTACAAATACCCCTAAGATTTATACATTACTAAAATACCCTCTTTTATATAGTGAATATACAAAACCACCACCACCCCTATTCAAAAAAAAATAAAAAAAAATTTCTAATGCCCACACCATTGTCCACCGCCAACCACCACCACTGTCCACCGCCTACCACCACCACCGACCACCACCACCACCACCACCAACCACCACCACCACCGACGACCACCACCACCACCGACCACCACCACCGCCAACCACCACCATTGTCCACCACCGCCGCCGCTAACGAACACCACCACTGTCCACTACCACCGCCGCCGCCAACAACCGACACCCACCGCCGCCGCCAACCATCACCGCCGTCAACCACCATCGCCGCCGCCAACCACCACCACCATGTGGAGTCAACTTAAGTTGTGTCCATATCGGAGGCAACTAGCTCAAGTTGTCTTCAACAATAAAGCAACTAGCACAAAGTTGTCTTCAAAAAGTGAAAACAACTAGCCTAAGTTGTCTCTAAAAAAAAAATTATACAAAAATAAGTGAACCTAGTGTGAATCGAACACACATCTTCTGACATATAGTCAGTTGTGCTACCATTGCACCACAGGTTCGCCACACCAACAGTGTTCAACCAACAATTCAAACAAACACCATACAACACCACACCCTCCATCTCTGCTACTGCAACTCTACCTGTAACAGCTTCATGACCACAACCGTCTATGCACACTTGCAACATGAGCCAATAGCTGCAGTCACTTCCATGCCCCTACTCAAACAACATCAGCAACACACAAGCAAGAACAACTTCTTGTTCCGCTTTCAATGCCTGGATTCATATTGAGTTCCTTCTCAACTTCCTAAGCATTCATCTACTCTCTTGACTTTAAAGCATGAGCACCAAAGAAGACAACCATTATCAAGAACTCAACACAACATTGTGTTACCATTGCACCACAAATTCGTCACAAATACTCTAAGATATATGTATAAGATAATTTCGGATGAATAAATGGACCCAAAAACATAACCAAGTTGCCTCCGAATCGAATCAACTAGCTCAAGTTGCCTCCAATCTGAAATCAACTAGCTCAAGTTGCCTCCAAAAGTGAAAGCAACTTGGTCAAGTTGTCTTCAAAGTTGGAAGCAACTAGCACAAGCTGTCTCCAAATAGTAGAAGCAACTTGGTCAAGTTGTTTCCAAAGTTGGAAGCAACTTGATGAGGTTTTCTAGGGTCACAATTACTTTATCTTACCGACGGAACAGTTGTGATTGGTCAAGCAGCTAACCAATTCCCATTCCAAAAATACCAACACACATATACCAAGTTGCACGCACACAAACAAAAAGAAAAAAGACAACCACAATCCCTTTGCATTTAACAACAAAAGGTTTTGCATTTTTATACACAGAAATGTATTTTATACCTGGCCATTTGCAACTGGAATCTGCAAATAGATGAGATTGACAGGACTTGAACTGACGTGAATGCCGAAAAATGTTGCTGGGTTATATGCATGCACCTTCAGTGAACTGTTCACAGTCAGCATCTTGGTTGGGACACATGTGATGTCCGATCCCTCTCCGAAAAAAAAATTGTTGACCGATAAACTCTGCAATGACACAAAATCAAGATGCTTAGACATTGACAACTCAGTGTAATTTCAACATCTATCATTTCAAGGAAGTATTTGACACAAAGTTCATAAAATATATGTAATAGAGTTCTTGCATATCCTACAAATTTATAGAAACAAAAATGCAGAGGAAGAAGCGGCAAAGCAAATTATCCTAGAAGAAACAGCAATCAAGTAAAGTATGAACACAGGAAACCCCTGGCTCTAAATGCAACAGCATGGGAAGCTACGAATCATGCTTACGCTAACCAGAACTACGACAAACAAACAAAACTTCTGAAGTGCACAAAACAAACACGATTTAAATGGTCCAAAACAAAAGATGGTATTGTTCTTTCTTCCTAGTCTACTTCAAAATAACAATTAGAAAATGAAAATTGTATTCTCCTGCAATGAAATTAAGAAATTGAATCTTTGTCGAATCCCGTCCAAAGCTAGCATTCCTATCTCAAATACAACATCTGTGATACTTCAAATTGGTACTACAAAGACATCCAAAATCAAGAAACAATAACTCCCATATCATCAACATAGCACCAATTCAGAACAACAAATACGAAACAACACAACAAGGTCATACATTCCAGACAAAGCTAGCATTCCTATCCCGAATACCACATCTATGATACTTCAAATTGGTTCTATAAAGAAATCCATATTATCATGAAAGAAGAACTCTCATCTCATTAACAATAGCACCAATCCAGGACAACAAACACGAAACAATAATTACAGATCCGAAAATATGTGTTAAGATGATGGGTAGAAGAAAACACGCAAATCATCGAATTCAAAAATTACCTGAAATCGAAATCTCCATCTACTGATTCTTCATAAACCCCTTCTTCTAATCATTAGCAGCAACTTCATCGATCTTCTCCTTAATTACTGCAAATTGATGGCAGCACTTTCATCTCCCCTGATTTCTTCAGTTCCATCTCCCTTCCGTCTGCAACATCAACTCAAACCCTAATATCAACAAAACCATCTTCCATTTCATCTTGATTCAGTCAACAACAGCTTCAATTTCACAATTTCACCCTTCTAATCTCTATTCGATATGTCTTCGGCCATCTAACCCTTTATCCCTCTCAGATTCAGATCTACTCACTTAATTTGTTCTTGATACCCTTTCAAAATTCCGCTCGATCTACTTACAGTGGTGGTAGGTGCGATGCAAATTTTTCTGAGTGGCGATGACGGCGATGGAGATGATGGTGGTGTTGGTGGCGACGGAGGTGAGAGTGAAACTGATTTTTTCTGGAGTGAAAAATGAAGAAGAAGTTGAAGTATAAGGTGTAAGGGTTAAAAATGGAATTATGTGAATTATTTTTCTATTCATAATTTCAATTATGCCATCAGGGATATTTGTAAAGACCCATAAGGGTGTTTGTGCATGACCGGATGCTCTTTCTCTCTCTCTCTTGGGCGAATGCTCTGCGAATCGGTGCAATAGTGCCCCAAACTCAGTAAATTTTTCTCTCTTTTTTCATGATAATCCTTTGTTTGCTTATTGCTCATTCCATGAAATTTTAATTTCTTCTCAGATTTCCATGATTTCCTATAAGCAATTTAAATTTTGTTTTATTTTCTGACATTAGAGTACAATTTTTTCTTTCCTTTAGATTTTTAAATCATTATTGATTATGATTTTTTAACTTAGCTTTAAGCTCCCTAATGTGTTTACAGGTTGCTTCATCCTTAATGGCGTTTGCCTTGTCTATTGTTGTGATTACAAAAAGTGTGCTCACTAGCTAAATTGCTTTTTGAAGCAAATGTGTTTCCATTGATTCATCATGAAAAGAGTTCTCGACTCAGCAAGTTCCGATCCGTTGATTTCCTCCGATTTCAAACAAGAAAGAAGCGGAAAAAAGGTGTTTTCAAATTTCAAAATAGTCAAGGCGTAAATGGTAACGGTTCCCGTGTATTACTCGGCGGATTACTAGTTTTTCTTCTTGTTTCTGTTATTAGATTATCCGGTGATAATTCTCAAAGATATCCTTTCCATAATTTTAGACCTAAAAATTTTTCAATTGAAAAGGGAAACCCTAAATCTCATAGCCAACCTCCTTATAATTACCAATTCCAGAGAACCCCAGAACCTAAAAACTCTTTCCAATCCCTAAATACCACCATGTCTAAAGATGAAAATAAACAAGTTGTAGATCTTGCTGAAAAGTTTAAGAAAGCAGCTCTGGAACTAGATGAGGGTTCAGATACTGAATATGTAACAGTAGGGGATGAAGAAATTGATTATGAGGAAGAATGGAAGTACTGTTTAGTAGGCATGATTATTATGGAAGAAGGAAAAATGGGTTTTAAAGCTGTCAAAAACCATATCAATTTTACATGGAATTTCATTCCTCAAGATGAAGTTCAGGTGGCTGAAATAGATGACAACATAATGGTATTCAAGTTCAAAAATGAAGAAACAAAAAACAATATATACATAACTAGACCATGGAGCATCAATGGTTATCTGGTCATTCTACATGGTTATGACTCGGAGGTGATTTACAAGGAGCTTGATTGGGAACATCAATGTTTTTGGATTCAGCTCAAAAAACTTCTACCTGAGCATATGAATACAATCTCAGTCACAAAAATTGGGAAACTAATGGGTGAAGTCATTGCAATTGAACCAGCAAACGCAATCCCAGTGGATAAGGATGGAGTAAAAGTATGTGTGGTTATAGACATTAATAACCCACTAAGAAGGGGTGTTCTGGCAAAAACAAATGCTGGTTATACTAGATGGATTAAGTTTTTTTATGAGAGACAACCTCATCATACCTGCCCTTCATGCTATATCATCAAGCATACAAAAGGGGCTTGTAAGGCAGCAGCTGATTATCTGGACAAGGCTCACCAAAAACCTTATTTCCTAGGTGCAAAGAACATTTCTGTAAAAAAGAAGACAGGAGATGGAAGCAAAGTCATCACAGCTCCACAGGTTCAAAAGAAAAATGAAGCAAAGCATGTTCCTTTTGTTCCTCCCAAAGATGGTGTACTTATTTGTCCTGCTAATGGTGAACCAAAAGTGGATGGAGAGGAAAATTTGTCTACAAGATCAGGCAAGAGAGCTAGGAAAATACTGAACAAAGGAGATGAAACTTCCACTGCAATCAGCAGCCAACTTGCTCAAATCAACTCTGGTGATAATAATCAATTGGAAACACTAGCTGCAGATAAAATCACACAAAAGGAAAAGCAACTTGGAAACATAATTGGGGAGACTAAGGTAATTTCAAAAAATCCTTATCTGCTTTTCATAAATCTGTTTTTCTATATTCCTGTTTCAGTTAATTCTAGTTTACTTTATTTTAACTACTGCACACTTGAAAAAAATTGGGAAAACAATATGAAAATTATTTCATGGAATGTTTGTGGTTTTGGAAACAAGGATACTAGGAACCATTTACACATGATTATCAAATCCCAAAACCCAGATATTGTCTTTTTGAGTGAAACCAAGAATAAACAAAAAAGAATGCAATACCTTATAGCCAGATTCAAATTCCCAAATGTTGCTTTCCTGAACCCAATAGGTTTATCTGGTGGGCTTTGTATTATGTGGAAAGATAAAATTGATTTGAACATTGTGGATATGCAGATGAATATGGTAAATTGTCTAGTCAAATTAGATAGCCAAAACAATTACTCTTTGTTAACTTGCTTATATGGTGCTCTTAATGATTATGATAAAGAGACTCAGTGGAATCATCTTAGAGATCTTAGGATTGTCCATAGTAATCCCTGGATTGTCATGGGAGATTTAAACTTCATTCTTGACAGGCATGAAAAAGAAGGAGGTAATGCTCCAAACCAAATCACTTTGGATGGAAATAAAAATCTCTTAATGAATAATAATCTTTTTGACATGCCTTATATAGGAAACCCCTTCACTTGGACTAATAGGAGAAATGGAGCTGAGTTAATCCTGGAAAGACTAGACAGAGTTTTATATTCTATGGATTGGTACCAAAATTACCCAAATGCTGCTCTTTATCATTTGACTGTAGTTGGTAGTGACCATCGCCCCATTATGTCATAACCAAGAAAAAAGAAAGCAATACTAAGAAACCTTTTAGAGTAAACAAGGCCTGGTTTAGAGACTCTAGTTGTTCTGAACTTATTAAGTCTGAATGGAAATGTCACACTAATGGTTCTTTTGCTTTTCAATTTGCTAGTTGTCTTAAGAATACTAAGAGTGGTCTCAGAAACTGGAACTACCATCAATTTGGTAATATTCAAAACCAAATATACAATCTAGAATCTCAGTTATCCTCTATCACTAGTGTTAGAAACTCTAACAATGATAGCAGAGTTGAGGATTTAACACAAAAGTTGAAATATTGGTATGATATTGAAGTTGATTTTTGGAGACAAAAAGGTAAGGATGATGCCCTTCTTTTAGATGATAGAAACAAAGCCTATTTTCACCAAAAAGCAAATTTTAGAAGGCAAAAAACCCAAATTGATTCTTTGCAATCAAATTTAGGCATCTGGCTTGATGACAGAAAGGATATAGAATGTGAACTGCTAAGACATTTTAGCAAAATGAGTAGGACTTCAAATCCTCCGAGTTCAAGTGATTATCTTAGTAATATTCAAGCTAAAATTGATGATAATGATAATGCTATGCTTATTGTTGTCCCAAATGCTGATGAGATCAGGAAAATTGTTTTTGAGATGAAACCCTGGACATCACCTGGTCCAGATGGTTTTCCTCCTGGTTTCTACCAGATTATGTGGGAAACTGTGGGAAATGATGTAGTAAAAATGGTTCAATCCTTTTTCCACTCACACCATCTCCTAAAGCAGTTAAACCATAACTTCACATCTCTTATCCCTAAGACTGTCTGTCCTAAATCTGCCATAGACTTTAGACCCATAAGTTTATGCAATGTCTCTTACAATATTATTTCCAAGTTGCTTGCCTCTAGACTCAAAAGTGTGATTCATAAAATTATTTCTCCTGCTCAAACTGCTTTTTTGTCTGGTAGATCTATTCATGATAACATCATTATTTCTCATGAGCTAATCAATTCTATGAAAAGAACAAAAGCTAGAGATGGTTGTGTGGCTATAAAGCTGGATATGTCAAAAGCTTTTGACATGGTAGAATGGTGTTTTCTTATGAACTGTTTCAAAAAACTATGATTTTCTAATGATTGGTGCAGCATGATTGAACAATGCATTACTACTGTTTCTACTTCCATTTTACTTAATGGATCTCCAGGAAATGTTTATTTGCCTCAAAGAGGGTTAAGACAAGGTGACCCTTTGTCACCTTATCTTTTCATCCTTTGTATGGAATGTCTTTCTAGAAGCATGATAGTAGCAGAACAAAATGGACTGATTCATGGATTTAAAGCAAACACCAGGTGCCCTTCTATATCTTACTTATTTTTTGCTGATGATTGTTTAATCTTTATTAAGGCTAGAAATAAGGATGCTAGGAATCTTTCCTCTTTGATAGAGCAATTTAGTAAATACTCTGGTCAGGCAGTAAATTTTGAAAAATCTGCATTAGCTTTCAGCAGTAAAGTGCCAAATACTATGAAGAATGATATTGCAAATATTCTTAGAATCAGGAGAATGTCCCTGAATGAGAAGTATTTAGGAGTACCTCTTCTTCTACAAAAAGAAAGTATGATTCTTTGGCCCATCTCGCTTGATACCTATGGTGGTAGACTTGATATTTGGCGGTCTATCTTCTTAGCCGGCCCTCGGTAAAACCGTGATGACTCAACTGCTTTAGGCGGTCTTGCTAGTCACCACTTAGCTGTTTTCCTATGCCTAAAGAGCTAACTACTAAAATGGACAGAATTCAAATGAATTTTTGGTGGGGTAAAAAGATAATGAAAAAGGATATTACCCAAAAGGATGAAGGGACATTGCTTTACCTAAAGAACTAGGAGGGCTAAATATTAGAAGAACTCGATTTGCTAAATTTGTCTCTCGCTTACTAAACTTGCTTGGAGGATGATCACTAATCCCGAAGAACCCCGGGCTATTATTATGAGAGAAAAATACTTTCATGGTGCTAATCCTTTAACCGATGCAACAGCAAACAAGGATCATGGATTTGGCAAGGCATATGCACAGTTTGAATGTAATTAGGAAAAATTACATCCGGGAAATAGGTGATGGCTCCTCGCTTAAAATTTGGAAGGATAATTGGATTCCAAAAGATTTTTGTTAGAGGGAGAGCAAAAATGGATTCGAGGAGTGCGAAAATCGTGGTTAACTCATTAACTAGGCCTAGTTTCATATATTTCCATGAGTCAGACAAATGTACCCCTAGTGAGAACACAAATACCTCCCACGCGTGACATCAAATGAATGAACCTAAACCTCTCTCGTCTTTTGCTCTCTTCTTAGTATCACCTCGCAACACCCACTTATATCCTAACCCTAACCTAAATCATCCAAAACAATGATTTTGTAGCTAGTTTCATGAGAAAAAAAAGGTTTATTCATCTTTTAAGACTTAACGAATCGATGCCTATTGGTGTAGAAAAACTCATCCAAAACTACTCGATCATTGATTAATCAGATTATGATTACAACTATCGGATTGTTCCCCGTGAACGTGAACTAGATTGGACTACGGTATTAAGACAAAAATAGATGTGAGAGATAATATTTAATAATGAATCATTAGGGACGATGATGATACAAGAATTTTTCCACTTCAATAAGCAAATCAATTCTGCTTTTCATTAAGGAATTTGAAGAACTCTTAAAGGTAGTTAGAAATTCTACTTGGGAGAATATAATTAATCCAAATATTTGATTGCTTTCACTCGCTTCATGTTGACCAACACTGTATCACTATTCTAAACCTAGCTTTTAAACCTAAGCTTGTAAAATCAGATCAACCATTTAGGTTCACCGTTTTGTTTGTTTAAGGGCACAAGTAAGCACTACAGGGGAAATGAACGGAACCAGTTCGGTCGAGCACTTCTGAAAATTATGTGCTATAAGGGTAACTACGTCCACTCATGGCAATCTATGAAACTAGGCCTAGTTAACGAGTCAACCACGATTTTCGACTCCTCAAATCCATTTTTGCTCTCCCTCTAACAAAAATCTTCCAAAATTGCATAAACCACCATCTAATCAATTCTACTCTTCTAATATGAATACTGTAAGCCAACTGATAAACCATGATTCTAAAACCTGGAAAACTGATATCTTGAATGTCTTATTTGATGAAAGCACTGTTACTGAGATCACTAATATTAGAATCCCTATTGCAGGAAAGGATCAGCTAAGATGGGAGGCTTCTAGTAATGGCATGTTTACTATCAAGTCTGCTTACAGATCTATTTTGAATGATAGTTTAGTTGAGAAACCCACTAAGAACAATCTTGATATTTGCTGGAATTCTTTCTGGAGATATAAATTACCTCCAAGAATCCAACAATTTATGTGGAAATTCCTTCATGGTTGTATTGCTACAAAATCTAGACTTTCTAGGTTCACAAGATACCAGGAAAACAACTGTGCTCTCTGTAATAGTAGTTCTGAGACCATTCAACATCTCTTTTTTGACTGTCATAGAATTAGACTCATATGGGACATTGTTAATGCTAGTCTATCTAGAAGTTTACAACATACAGATTTACATACCTGGATATGTAGTTTCTTCTTGAAAGCTAACTTATCTGTTCCCAAAGATTTCAGTTTATATGAAACTTCTAGTTTTGTCTTATGGCTAATATGGAAAGCAAGATGTGATAAAAATTTTGACAATAAGGATTTCCAGAGCAATATTGTGGCTAACAATATTATCTTGCAGATGGGAGACTGGACAAGAGCTAAAAGTTTACAACAGAACAATGTCGATCTCGTATTAACAATGTACAAGTTCGAAGGCTCTGGTTTAGGAACTATCAAAATAAATTTTGATGCGTCTTATATTGACAAATCAAGATCTTTGTCAGTGGGACTAATATGTAGAGACTTTGCAGAAATAGCTATGGACTCATGAGGAGGTGCACATCTAGCTATTGATCCAGAACAAGCTGAGGCAAAATCCCTTTTAGAAGCAGTTCAATGGGCATTAAAGAAGGGATGGAGAAGGATTCACTTGGAGGGAGATTGTCAAAATGTGATAGCTGCAGTTAATGGAAGTACTACATCAATAAAATGGACTACTTCGAACTTAGTCCAAGATACTCTTTTTTTATTAAAATCTTTTGATTTCTGGGTATGCACTTATGTTCATAGAGATGCAAACCACATTGCAGACTCTCTAGCTAAATATGCAAGATCACAAAAAATTTGTTTTTGTTGGTCAGACATTATGCCTAGCTGGGTGAATACCTTGATCCAGCAGGATAAAAACACCTGTAATTTGATTCTTCAATAATAATTTTCTTTCCTATTAAAAAAAAAAAAAAAAAAGTTTGTGCATGACCCATGGATAATAGGGGCATAAATAACATTCCCACTAAAAAAATTGGTGCTTACAAAGACCACCAAAATGCTTGGTTTAATCTCCTGGTATCCATTTCTATTGACATTATGGTTTAGAAGTTGTGATTAGAGATTCAAAACTCATGATTATTTAAACATTCCTCTTTACAAGGCTTCAAAGAATTTGACCCGAAGTAAAAAAAATGTGCTGGAGAAAACCTTACAGGTATATTGGAGTGAACCAAGGAGCAACTGTAAAACAGGTATATTGTCCATATGTCCACAGTAACATTTCAGTGAACCACCAAACAATTTTTACAATTTTCGAAGTCTTATTTCATTTTACAATTTTCCAAACAGTTAGAATGTGACCAGTTCACAATCGAATCCAGCAAAAAAAGCAAAACAAACCATTGTTTGAAATTTTTAATATGGTTATACAAATTTGTGAGTCAGGAACTGGGAATGGATTACAGTCATCGGCACAATAAAAGATTGAAATAATAACACTGGTTCTCACTTACTTTTCTAATTTCACCGAGAATAAAAAAGCCTACCAATTCTAGGAACTGATTTTAATCACACGATCTGGAGAGGCTCTTGGGAAACTTGGTATCTCTGCCACTAGTTCTTTGTTACTTCTCCCATTTACAATGAGACCATAAAGATCATGGTAAAGGATTGTCACCATTTGCAAAGCTTTTGCATCCCTCAAGATCAGTCTCACTCACTTCATTTCCCTTGGATTTCCAACAAATTGCTGAAAGCAAACTGATTTTAGGTCTGGAAACAGACATCCAGTAGTCACAATATTCGGTGTGCAACCATCATCTTTGATGTCATAGTTGGCTTTGCCCTGATTATTGTTGACGTACTCGGCAGTGTCAGAGACATCTTCTTCGTGATTGACTTGGTTATTTTCGGGCTCAACGGAACAAGCATCAGCGTTCTTATTGTCATTATCCACATCAGCCTCAGCACCATCACTGTCTTCTTCTGCTTCTCCATCAAGCATACGCTGGATTTGAAATATCAAACGAGAGAGAGATGCTAAAAGATTAGTTACTGACGACAAAATAAGTTAATAATTGTAAGCCCATAACTTAAATTTTGTTATTTATCCAATACTATGCAGAATTATCAGTTCTGAACACCTGCCTCACTAAATACCAGTGACTCCAGATTAGGTATTATTTTAAGCAAAGCCATTAGTCCTGGATCAGTGGAGAGTACACCAGATATGTTCAACTTTTTGACATTATGAAATGTCGGCAGATTGTTCGACAAACTACGATCAGAGTGGATAACCTGTTTATGAAATAAGTCAGATTAAATCATAGAAGTAGACTGCGACAAAGAAACTAACTACTCTTAAGAAATCAGCAAGCAAGAATACCTTTAGGGTTAGATTACAAACACTTAGACATTTCACATGTGCAAGGGCTCGAAGTAACCGACTTATTTCTGCACTATCATATTCTTCAAAGTTGATGTGAACAGCTGCTTCCTCTAGTGCTTGAAAGCTAGACAAGACAAATTCTTTCGCAACAGAACTTGCGTATATGAAAGTGACAAGCCTTGGTGCATCAATTTTGAAAATACAATCCCGTAACCCATTTTCCTCAGTAACCCAATTATCAATTTTCAAGAGTTGAAGTGTAGGAATTGAGATACAAAAATATTTCACACTAAAGGAGCACTGATCAAGAATCAATTCTTCAAGGAAAGTGGAATTTGAAAAGAGTTCCTCATTCCAGCATTCATCGGTGAACTTTAAAAATGAAGTTTAAGGCACTTGAGTCTTGGAAAAGAGATATGCTTAGGTAAGAGGATATTAGGATGAGCCCGTAGCTCTAATGAGGTCAGTGATTTACTTGTAAAAAGAGATAGGGGGATAAACAAGGGGTGGTCTTGGCGTAAGTGTAGGATGAGCTCTTTAAAATGCCCCGTATTATTCTAGAGACCCAAGAATGAAGCCGACATTCATTCAAGTGGTGATCGCAGAGAAAAATGAACTTGTCTAAATTAGACAAATTATGACGATGCAATGTTCCATCCACAAAATCCATGAATTTATTGGTCTCGTAAGAAGGGGTGTCAGGATAGTACCTTAGACTCTGAAAATGAAGGGCGGGAACAGTTGTCCAAATGTAATTCCATCTTTTTGATAATACGCTAGTACGAGCACCAACTTTGAATTGAAGGAAAGAATGGATGTGATGAAGAAGTGAGTCTGGTAAACAACTAATTCTATCTTTTGGTGCCTCCCTCATCGTATCGATATGCATCCCTCGAAATAATCATATACAGAGAAGAATTGAATAAATTAGAATGAATCTTTCTAGTTTTGAATGAACATACTAAGTTTCAGTTACCCTAACTATGATTTTATTTCTACAAAAATCAAAGAATTCTCAATCCAGTGTTGGAAAGCTAATTTCATAGTTCTGAATGAAAATACTAAATTTAAATTACCCTAAATATGAATTCTAAATTTACAAAAATCAAAGAATATCCAACCTAAACTACAATTTAGACTGTTCAACTAAACCTAACCCCTAAGATAACAACAACATCTGATTGATTGTTTAACAATAATGAGAAATACAGTGACAGCATTTGGAAGATTCAAAATGTATGGTGGTGAAACAATCAAAACACGGAAATGATGATTCAATTCATGGAGCAGTCGATGAAAACATACCTTTAAATCGCTGATTTTGTGAGTGATTTCAGAGGAATGAGTTGAGCAGACTTCACCTGAAACAGCGAAGTGAAGAAAGAGGTTGGATTTGATGGAGGCTAGTGGTTGTGATGACCCACTCCCATTCAGACAAGTCACTGTGAGCATGCCCATCTGACTCGGATACTATTCTAGTCTGACTCGTGGCCACAAAAATGCCAAACTATGAAGACAAATCCCCTGAAGGCTGAAGCAGATACTCATTCAAAGATCAGAACCTGAGATTTTGGAAAACAAGTAGTAGGGAAAATACACACTTCACAAGAACTTCATATTGTAGGCAATCAAAGAACCCAAGCAGATAATGTATTTGACAGACGAAAATCTGGAATTTCAATACTTTTCGAATTCAGTAAACCATGTCTGCCCTGCCTGAAGTAATTCTACATCTAAATTTGTATCGGCTCAAGAAATGTGCATATGAGTCGAACCAAAAACAATGATGGTCAGGTGCACAAAAAAAGATTGAAATAAAGTTGATTCTCACTAACTTTTATTTTCAATCAAATAACCACATTCTAACCCAAGAACAGAACTTAAACACACAACCTGACGAGGCTCTTGGAATATTCGGCATCTCTTCCATGACTTCTTCGCTTTTCGCATCTACAAAGCCATAATCACTATCAATATATTTAGTAATATTATCGCAGTAATGAATAGTCATCATTTGCAAAGCTTCTGCCTTCTTTAGAATCAGTTCCACCCACCTCATTATCGAGCGACCAACATCCAGTAGCCACATTATCGAGCGACCAACTGTCATCTTCAGCCACAGTCATCACACTCAGCAGCTCCAGCAACATCATTTTTATTGACGTGGTGGTTCTCGCCTCAACAGATTCGGCATTATCGTCTTCAAGTATCATCATCCTCATCGCCCTCAGATTCTTCACTGTTGTCCTCATTACTATGGTTCTCATCGTCCTTGTCACTGTATTCTATCATTTCAGCAGCGGCAACATCTCCTTCATCTTCATTGACGTGGTTGTTCTCGCACTCAACAGAGTCGGCATCATCGCCTTCACTGTCATCTTCCTCAGCTTCTTCACTGTTGTCCTCGTCACTACTATTCTCATCGTCCTCGTCACTGTACTCTATTAATGCATCATTCATATACTGAAATTGAAATAACAAACAACAAAAAGATATTAAAAAATTGTTACTGCCGAAAAAATAAGTTAATGCGGAATCATCAGTTCTGAACACTTGCCTCCTCAATTACGAGTGACTCCAGATTAGGTACTGCTTGGAGCAAACCGATTAGTCCTTGATCAGTGGTCATGGTGTTGGATATTGTCAACATTTTGACATTATGAAATGACAGAAGATTGTTTGACACATTGTATGGGAAGCAAATAGCCTATTTATCACAAGGCAACAAGAGGTCAGCAACTCAGTTAGAAGGAGACAGTAGAAAGAAGCACAGAGACTAACTATTCTAAAGATAAATGCAAGCAAGAATACCTGAAGGGTTTTATCATCAACAGTTAGACGGTTTACATGTTCAAAGGCACAAAGTAACCGACTTATTGCTTCTGCACGGCCATTTTCTTTAAAGGTGAAGTCAACAGCTGCTTCCATTAGTTCTGGAAAGCTAGACAAGACAAACTTCTTTGTAGCAAAACCTCTGTAGGAGAAACCGAGAAAGTGAGAAGCTTTGGTGCATGAATCTTCATTTTACAACACTGCAGTTTTTGATGCAAAGACATAACTATTTCATACTTTTGATCGAATCGAGCTGTAAGTAAACATGCAATTATGATAATTTTCAAGAAATGCAGTAAAAGATTGAAATCAGTTATAATTCTAACCTGTTTTTACGCATCTCAAGAACTGATTTTAAACATACAACCTACTGAGGCTCTTGGAAAACTTGGTATTTCCACCATTATTTCTTTTTCACTTTTGGCATTTGCAAAAGATAACCCAAAATCATAGTAACGAATAGTCATCAAGTGCAAAGCTTTTTCATGCGTCAAAATCAGTTTCACCCACCTCATCTCCTTTGGGATCCCAACAAATTGATTAAAGCAAACTGATTTCAGATGTGGAAACAAACTTCCATTGGTCACAATATCGAGCGCCCAACTATCAAAGTTGTCTTCAACCTCATCATTGTTGTCACCCTCAGCAGCGTCCAGAGACATCTCCTTCATCTTCATTGTCGTGGTTTTTTTCTCCCTCAACGGAGTCGCCATCACCGTCTTCATTGTCATAGTTGTCTTCACCCTCATCATTGTTGTCCAACTCAGCAGAATCAGAGACATATCCTACATGTTCATTGTCCTGGTCGTTTCGCCCTCAACTGAGTTGGCATCATCAACGTCTTCATTGTCATCATCCCCGCCATCAATGTTGTCATTGTCATCATCATTGTCCCTGTTGTCTGTTTCACCACTAAAAAACTGGAAAGGAAATGGAAAACATTAGAAAGATATAAAAAGATTAATCACCAATAAAGTAACAAGTCATCAAATGTTATATATCTAATGACGCTATAGAGAATTATTAGTTCTTAACACTTGCCTCATCAAATACGAGTGACTCCAGATTAGGTACTGCTTGGAGCAAAGCAATTAGTCCTTCATCAGTGGTTAGGTAGTCGGATATTTTCAACATTTTGACATTATGAAATTTCAGCAAATTGTCTGACAAATCATGCACCGAGCAGATAGCCTATTTCTCACAAGACAATAACAACAAATAAGTCAGTTACAAGAACTCAGATTAAACCATAGAAGTAGAAAGAAATGCAGAAAATTACTAGTAAATACAAAAGCAAGAAAGAATACCTTCAGGGTCAGGTCATTGACAGTTAGACATTCTACATGTGCAAGGGCTCGAAGTAACCGACTTAGCTCTGCACCATTTATTTTAGAGTACAAGCGAATATTTGCTTCCACAAGTGTTGGAAAGCTAGACAAGACATACTCATTTGCAACATCAGCTGAGTAGGTGAAACTCACAAGACTTGGTGCATCAATTTTAAGAGCACAATCTTTTAAACCATCATCTGTCTGGAAATTCCAATTGATAATTTTCAAGAGCTTCAATGTAGGAATTGAAATACAAAAATTCCTCGTATTTAAAAATGCAAAATTCCAGGTGCAATTCTTCAAGAATAGGGGAATTTGAAAAGAGCTCCTCATTCCAGCAGTCATCACTAAACTTAAATTGATAAAGTGTAAGGCGCTTGAGTCTTGGAAAAGAGATATATTTAGGAAAGGTTAAATTAATGTTTCGGTAAAATTGAATGTAAAACCGATATAAAGTTCCTAACTCCAATGATGTCAGTGATTCACAAGTAAAACGAGATAAGGGAATAAACAAGGTGTTTCTTGGAAGCAAGTATAGACTTAGCTCTTTAACGTTACCCCTTATGACAGTAGAAATCCAAGAATGAAGCCGAGATTCATCCAAGTGGCGGTTGCAGACGAGAGAGAACTTGTCTACATTTGATGAATTATGACGAAGCAATGTTCCATCCACAAAATCCATGAAATTCTCAGTCTGAGAGGCATCATTTTTAAATTCAAGGATGGGGACAGTGGTCCAAATGTAATTCCATCTTTTTGATAATATGCTAGAACGAGCAACATCCTTGATTTCAAGGAAAGAAAGGAGGTAATGAAGAAGAGAGTCAGGTAAATTACTGATCATATCCTTCGGTGCCTCCATCATATTGATGTGTTACCTTGACATAATCATACCGAGAGAAGAAAAAGGAAATTAGAAGAAACCTTTATAGTCAATGAATTACTAAATTAAATTACCCAAACTATGATTTTATTTTGAAATCAACACAACAGTAACTAGTAACAACAATGCAGGGTTGTTTCTGGTGACTAAACTCAATCTCTTTCAAGAACCTAGCTTTCTTTTGAACCTAGATTTTGTTAATGGAACATTAAAAAATGCATGAAACTGAAAGAATCAAAACATGAAAATGAAGATTGAAATCATGGAAAATAATCATGCAAATAAGAAACAAATTTAAAAAAAAAAAAAAATGAAGCTAGATCTTTTAATGTTGAATGAATTTAATGAAATGCAAAATTCTTTAATTGCCAAGGTCAGTAAATAAACTATGGAAATTAACATTGAACCAGGCAACTCTTTTCTTAAAGAATTGAATTTCATTTTATCTTTTGAATCAGACATTATTAGGGTTTTTCTCTACAGACTCGAGCAGTGAGATACCAGGTGCCAGTGATTGAAGAATTCATGAAAACCCAATTGGATAGTTGATGGTTCAACACGATTACAATAAACACAATATAATTTTTTCTGATTACTGAAAATCAAAAACTCTAAATTTCATTTGAACCACTTATAGTAGGGTTATTGTTGATGGAACATTAGAAAATGAATGGAAGTGAAACAATCAAAACATGGAAATGAAGATTCAGTTCAACGAAATACCTTAAAATCGCATCAAGAGAAATGAGCTCAGGAGAGTGAGAGAGAGAGAGAGAGAGTGTGTGTGAAGGAGGAGGAAAGTGATTTAGAAAAAAGACTGAGAACTCGAATCGTTTGAATTTTAGGAGATGACTCAGATTTAACAACTGGGTCAGATTCAGACGAGTACAAGATAGATACTGCTATTAGGCCTCTTCCTATGCACATGTCAAAACATGGTATTTGGCATATATGCACCCACTATGGGTATGCCAAACTGCCAAACTCATATGCCAATATGTTTTTCCTGGCTTATAGGCATACACGACAGAGTTTCCATCGAGCGATGAGTCTCGGTCGCTCGATGGTCAAAGAATCGCTCGATGGTCATTCAATCGACAACGATAGTCAAGCTATCCTCGATACTATGATAATCGCTGACCGATCTTCATCTAACGGCTACAATTTCCCCCTCTATAAATACCGATTTCAAACTCATATCAACTCACACCAAAAATTCTAAATCTCTAAATTTCTTAATTTCTCAATCTTTTCAAATCTAAAACTATCACAACTCCTATACAATTATATTTTCTTGTAAAATGGATTCACAAGCACAAACTCAAGGCAAAGGTAAGAAGAATCGAGTCCGTGGTGCAAAATACACCATGATAGAAGATGAATGTATTTGTCGTAATTATGTTTTTTTACCCAAGATTGTATTTGTGGTGCACACCAACATGGTAACACCATGTGGGATAATATATTTCAAAAATATGAAGAACAAACCATGAACATCAATGGTCGTGATGCAAAAGGATTGTCGAACACTTCATTGTAATCAACCTAGAAGTAGTCGCTTATGTTGCATTGATAATGCAAGCCAAGAGAAAAGGAAAGGACAAAGTGGTTGGACTGATGTTGATTTTGAAAGAGAGGTTCATACAGATTGGCAACGAAAACATGGTAAAATGCTTGCTTTCGAAAGTTGTTATCATATTTTGAAGGGTTTGAACAAATTTAATCCCGATTACTTAGTAAATAATCAAATAGTACCCGAAAAGTCACCATATGATTCTTCTCCCTCAACACCAAATTCTTCACCATTTTCACAAGGTCCATCAAATTCTTCACCGTGATACCCCTACAAGCTCAAATTCCAACGTAGTTTTCAATAATTATGTTGATGGTAATAATAAGGGAAAACTTCCGGGAGGAATCGGGCAAAATCGGCTAGAAAATTAGCTCAAGAAGGAGGGAGTTCCGGAGGATTTAACATGGCGGAGTTTATGGAACATCAAAAGACCGTCGAGAAGCAAAGATCAATTGAAAGGAAATTTCAAAACCGGAGAGTAAGAAAAGTCGTCTTTCTCAAGAAAAATTCCAGTTTGACTATGACAAGCATAACATTCTTCAAGCTAACACCTCAATTATGAACGCCCAACAACCGCATGTATGGCAAATCAAATTTGACAGATTCAAGCACATTGAAAAGCAAGTCGGATTTACTAACAACCGTGATGAAGAAGATGATGATGATGGAACTGATGATGAGTTTGATGAAATAATTCCTCTAAATGATTAATGTACTAGTTTAGTACTAGTTTAATGTAGCAGTTTAAGTTTTAATATTCTAGTTTAAGTTTTAATTTGATATGTTGTTATGCATTCCAATTAATATTATTTTGAAATGAAATGTTGAAGCTTATTAATTAGAAAAATAACAATACATATGTTAACTTAAACTGAAGCTAAAACATTAAGAAAAATACATAAAATCATCTTCCATGCTCGCCCAAAGATTCAATCTCGTATCATCTCTTAACTGGTCATACAAATTACGGTTCAATGTAGTTAGTCATTTGACCATAATTCCTTGCAGGGAGGCCTCTTTCGTCGAATCTCCGCCAAATCTTCATCATCATAGTTAATCCAATCCGAATCACGTCTGGTTTCCTGAATTACCATGTTATGAAGAATTATGCAAGTGAGCATAGTCTTGTGCATTTCACGAGGACTCAACCCACGATATGGGACACAAATGATAGCGAACTTCCTCTTCAAAATTCCAAAAGCGCGTTCCACATCCTTCCTCAGTGCCATTTGGGCATCGTTAAAATATCGGTATGAACGCCCAATGCACCAGCAGAGGCCGACGGTAGCATTGAACCAAGGTGGACCATTTTGGGTAGATACCATCCGCAAGATAATAGCCATGAGTGTACTGATGGCCGTTGATCATGAAACGGACAGATGGAGAAATTCAATATTTCAAATCTTCAAACAGAGGCGACTTGTGCAAAACATTAATATCATTTTGTGAACCCTAAGACCAAAAAAGCATGCCATATCCAACAATCGTAAGAAGCAAAGATCTTCTAGGATAACTGTTGGTTTTGGATAATGACATTTATATTGACCAGCCTAATAAATGGGCATCCATGCCATACCCGATGCATACAATCGAGACTACCTAGCATTCCTGGGAATCCCCTTCCTCATTCTCCCTTAATATTTGTCTAACATCTTCATCGGTTGGTTTTCGTAAATATGTTGGACCAAAATGATTAATCATTACTTCACAGAACAATGAAAGGTAAGTGTAAGAAGTTGTTTTACCCATACGAAGGTACTCATAATTCGCATCCGCTGGAGTGCCCTAACCTAGAATCCTTAAAGCCGAAGTAACTTTTTGTTTGGGACTATGACCTCTAATATTCAGTGCATCAAACTGATAATTAAATTGAGGTTCCACTCGACAAAGCTCTTCAATAATCTTTTTCACCAGATGACGAGGCATGCGGAATTGACCTTGAAAATCTCGATCAGAGTACACACAATTGGGAAGACAATAATCGTGCATGAGCTTATGATGGTAAAATTCCCTCCCTCGATACGTATATCTTCTTGATAATACTTCTTTGGGCTCTGGAATTCTTGGTATTTGACCCGTATGTACAAGATTCATAGTTTCGATTAGATTCTCATCTTCAGCTTCCTCTTCGTCAATTTCTTGCAACCTCATACGATAACTTTCTTTGCAGAATTCGAACCTATTCATAATAATATCCCTTTCTTCATTGGATCTCGACATTGTGAAGCTTAAAATTGAGAATAAAAAGGAGTAATATCTTTAGAAGCAGGTGTGAGTTTTCTGTCGAGGTAAAATGACGTATATATAAGAACCATAGGGAACTAGCCGTGCGTTAATAACTACTTGGAGATAACTATTGTATCGCCAACGTTATTATTATTATCGAAGCGATATTGACAATACCGCCAGCGATAAAGTCTTTATCGCCGGCGATATTGACAATATCGCCGCTAGGGATTCGATCGCTCGAGGTTTCCCCATAGTGGCGCAAATGGTTTGGCATGCCACCTGGCATGCTAAACACCATTTTTTGGCATGTGCATAGGAAGAGGCCTTACCCTCTTAAATTTTTTTGCGTTTAAAGTCTTTATTTTAAGTTATGTCATTATCTAGATGAATGAAAGAGGCACTAATGTAAATTAAAATTCTAAATTTTTAATGAAAGATGCACTAGTTTTATATTAATAATATCTTAAAATTAAAATTTGATACAAATGATAGATGTATCATACAAATGAAAGATGCATCATATTTGGACAGCTAATCTAAACTGATCAAATTTGGGCAACACCCTCAAGATAAGATAACAACCATCAAATTGAAAATCTTTTCCCACTTTGTTGCGCCATTCGAGCCGACACATTTGCTCCACATCAAATGTGTTTTGACCATTTTGTCGGTTTCGATAGCCTTTAGTAAGTGCAACAACATACAACTTCACATCCTTGCTGATTATTCCGAAGTGATGACACAATCCATCTGCATCTCGATTATTGAGGTTCAATGTTTCTTCTTGAAATCTCTGAAATATGCGACTCTATACAGTAACTTGTTGTTGTTATTTTCCATCATTGGTCATATCTTCTGTACCAAAAACATAATGTCTGCAAATGGATTCATCTTCAGCTATGCTAAATCTACGACTTCGAACTCGAACTGACATGTTGGATTTGTGGAGTGAAAGAATGGAGATTGAAGAAATGGTGTGAGTTGAAATGAAATTTTGACATTGTATTTATAGGATGATGAAATGATGACCGTTAGATGAGATGATACAAGCGGTCGAGTATAGACCGATGACGGTGGAAAGTAGACCTACCGGTTTTTGCTACATCGAGCGCTCGAGACTCGACCGCTCGGTAGAAACTTGAACTGGCCTGGCTAAGTGGCTAATTTGCCACTTGGCCATGCCAGTTTGCTTGTTTGCCAGCTCCATAGTGGGTGCAGAACTGGCAAACAAGCTATTTTGCTATGCCCATAGGAACTGGCCTTATAAATTATAATAGATATTATTATTAGGCTGACAACATATTGGTTTTTCCTCTATGTAGTCTTCCTCTATGCATAGGTGATCTCCACTTTGTCAAATGTTTGTTTTTTCCACTACCTCTATCAATATAGAGGCAAAACCTCTATCAAATAGAGGAAATGAAATAGCAGTAGGATGGTGCAATCTTTGCACGTCTCAACCTCTATCTAACGTTAAAATCTCATATTTACCCTCGAATAAATTTTAGATTTCCCAATTTTTATCCACGATACAAAATTTCGTTTTTTCGTTCATTGTCGCTGCTTTCCTAAAAAATTTTCGATCGTTACTCCATTAAAAGAGCAAGAAGGTCTCGATAATCTCTTAGGAGGTAAGATGTTCTTTCTTCATCTCTTTTTCAATAATCTATCATCATAATCTCTGTTTTATGAAATCGTTAGGGTTTGATTTGGTTTGATACTTTGATTATGTCTGTAGTACGTTCGATGTTATTTATAGTTTGAATGTTAGCATGACTCTGGAATGTTATGTTCTCCATAGAATCATAATGTTCAATATCCAAAGTAGATGATTAATATAATTGTTTATAAGGAAAACAACCCCTGTTTATGGGAAAACAAACCCCAAGTTGAACAATACATTCAAAAGACAATATATTTCACTGATCCCTTTTACAAGATTCACCGATTATTTATACTAAACAAATAACTAACTTATAGGAGTTACTATAACTCGAATGACCTAATCTAATAACTGGACTACATACGTACAGGTACATACATGCACATAACATTTCCACCTTCTTTAAAACAACCTCGTCTTCAAGGTTGTAAAATGTCATTTCTTGATGCGCTTAAGTTGAAGTTTCCATGCTACACCACTTCCAATACAATAGGAATTGTACCTTGCATCATCTATTCTCGAAAATAAACAAATAAACAACATATTTCTTTCTTGAACTTCTGTTTTTGCAATCCAAACCTTGATCGAGGAAAAATTTAATACGACCATGAAATCGACCCATATACCTACTCCAAATGTTCTTCTAACTATATAGTTCATGCTCACAAATCGCAAATGAATCTCATTAGATATAATAACAAGAAATGGAGTTTCATAAGATGGATGTGCTTGCGGAACATCAAGACAAGAAACTTCAATAATTTCTCGTACTTCAAATATGTTAAAGAAATCGAAATATTGAAGGTTCGAAACCTCTAAACCGGGTTCTCGTGATGTCTTTTTTTCTTCAAAGATATCAAAGAACTCACACAAATAGAAAACTCTTTGTGTTGGTGATTTTTGTGCAACATTACTACAATGTTTAAGAGATTCTAGGTAAGCATGTTTGAAATTTTTGAAAGCATCTTTGATTTCTTCACCCAGTCTCAACAATTCTTCTTGATGAAAAGCTTCATTTGACATTTTTCCGTCTTGTTCTTCCCATTGATCGATGCGGCTCTGATACCAAATTTTATGTTCTCCATAGAATTATAACGTTCAATATACAAATTTGATGATTAAGATAATTATTTATAAGGAAAACAACCATGATTATGGGAAAACAAACCCCAAAGATGAACAATACGTTCAAAAGACAAAGATATTTCATTGGTCCCCTTTTACAAGATTCACCAATTATTTATACTAAATAAATAACTAACTTGTAGGAGTTAATCTAACGGAAGGACCTAATCTAATATCTCCGTAGATACTAATAACTATGTCTTTGAGTCGACATTTATTCGAACAATTACACTACATACGTACAAAAGACATACATGCACATAACATTTCCACCATCTTTAAAACAACCTTGTCCTCAAGGTTGTAAATGTCATTTCTTGATGCGCTTAAGTTGAAGTTTTCATGCTACACCACTTCCAATACAGTAGGAATTGTACCTTGCAGCATCTATTCTCGAAAATAAACAAACAAACAACATATTTCTTTCTTGAACTTCTGTTTTTGCAATCCAAACCTTGATCGAGGAAGAAAATTTAATACGACCAATGAAATCGACCCATATACCTACTCCAAATGTTCTTCAAACTATGTAGTTCATGCTCACAAATCGCAAATGAATTTCATTAGATATAATAACAGTAAATGAAGTTTCATGGGATGGATGTGCTTGCGTAACATCAAGACAAGAAACTTCAATAATTTTTGGTACTTCAAATATGTTGAAGAAATCAAAATATTGAAGGTTCGAAAACCTCTAAACCGGTTCTCGTGATCTCTTTTTCTTGTTCAAAGATATCAAAGAACTCACACAAATAGAAAAATCTTTGTGTTGGTGATTCTTGTGCAACATTAATAGAACGTTTAAGAGATTCAAGGTAAGCCTGTTTGAAATCTTTGAAAGCATCTTTGATTTCTTCACCCAGCCTCAACAATTCTTCTTGATGAAAAGCTTCATTGGACATTTTTCCGTCTTGTTCCTCCCATTGATCGTTGCGGCTCGATACCAAATGTTATGTTCTCCATGGAATCATAACGTTCAATATCCAAATTATATGATTAAGATAATTGTTTATAAGGAAAACAACCCCTGTTTAGGGGAAAACAAACCCCAAGATGAACAATATGTTCAAAAGACAATATATTTCACTGATCCCCTTTTACAAGATTCACCAATTTTTTATACTGAACAAATAACTAACTTATAGGAGTTAATCTAACTGAAGAAACCAAAATAATATATCCGTAGATTGTGACGGATCGAAAATTACGCCTTTGGCGCATTGCACCGCAGGCCGTGACTCCCCTGATGCGCCATGATGAAGCTACGATCCAGGCCTTAGGGGTAGGCAAATGCACGTCCATTTGCTCTTGAAAGCATGCTCGTGGAGCATGACGCAGTTAACTTATCTTCCACACCGTTCCAACTTACCCTGTCCCGCAAAAGTGTTTAAGGCCATAAGGCCAATGCCAATGCATTTTTCATGCATCTCTGGCTTTGCCTTTACGTAGGGAAATCATCACTGAATTTCCTAGCTAGCTGAGCAATCGTCATATTGTCGTGTCTTGTCCAGGCATAAGCCTTGGACTTTGGCGTAGGCCGCACCAAGCCCTTGCCATTTCCTACGTTACCTCGCTTACCAACTCTTTATAACTTGATAGGAAGTATGAGCATCCACTTACCGGCATGCAACTAAGCCTCATCAAGTCTGGCCACAATCATCTCTTGCGTCGAGCTACCGAGCTTAGATGATATGAGGGGAAAACGTACTGGACCGACAATGCCGCAACTCATTGCGGCTTCCTACGCACCCTTCCCTACTCTAAAGGGATCAAGCACGCACGTATTTCATCCACGAAGGGACAAGCAACTTATTCCAACTCGTTTGTTATGCCGTGGCCAAGCAACGCTGGTAATTTCCTAGTCCGTATAGGCCATTCCATCAAATACATCCAAGTGATGCATCATCGAGTCCGTGGAATGTCATAGTGATGCCTCGGCATCATATGCTCCATTAGTAAGGCTACACGACTAAGAATGATGCCCGAGCATCATTCATGCCGTTCCGCCAAGCTATGAAGCTTACTTGGTACATAGTCCGCATATGCACCTTCTGGCGAACTACCCCTCCCTATATATGTTAATTTGACATTTTTAGAACTCAATTTGGGGGACCAAAATCTTCCATCAACTCCCCGTTTACTATTCATGGTCGTTGCCATGGCTTTCGAATGACCGCCAAGATGGATGTTCATTCCGCTCGCTCACATCCCGGTTCCACCTGTCCGCCGGGATGGCCGAATATTTCCTGAGCCAAACCCGATGAAGGGCCGTGATGGTTGTATTTCCGACTTTGGCCCATATGCCACACCAATGTCCAGCCGTGATGGCTGTACATTACCAACCCGATCTCCGGCCATGTTGGCCATTGTCACACGCCCATTTAATCGCCTAAAATTTTCATGGGACATGACCGGCAATGATTGTGCTTCAGTGACTCAACATCACCCAAAATCATTCATCCTTGCATACTTGCATCAAAGTACGATCTGCCTTCACTCATAAGGCTTTGCACAACTAAGTCTTTTCTTCTTTCTCTCTAACTCTTCATGCCCCCATAAGCATAAGAGGTTCTGCCATGTACTTAACCAATTCTCACACAACATCAGCAACACAATGAACACAAAGGATACTGCAACAAACCCATTTTATTGCACTAAAGGAAGATTATAAAACTCGTCCCATCACGGGGACCAAATGTGCCATTCACCCTCTTGGTGAATGCCTAAAACTCTCTCTACATGAGACTAACTCTCCTATGTAAGCCTACTGATTTTTCCCACTCCTTAGGACTATTTATACAGTAGTTACAATGGCCAAAACCGTGCACAAAACTTGCACACGCATGGAACAGCCATGTGTCCTATTAGGTAGTTTCCATAACCGCCAGCTTGCTTTTCCAACTGCCACCTTTTGTGTTGTCAAGCCAAAAGATGCCACACCTGTTCTTGGTGGTTATGAACACTCTACTAAGGCTATGAACTCATTTCATAAGCCTTCTAACTTGTCTCGCACCTTTGGCACGCTTGTGAAGCCAATAATCAACTTATAACCAGTCACTTGAGCCGTATTGCACACTTGCCGTGCCATAACGGGATTCTCGTCTTGCGCCAACGTTCAGCCCTCTTGGCCCCGCATGCTTATCATTCTAAACTCATGCACAAACATTCCTTAAGCTTCAAAACATCGATGCCGGCTCCTTAAGCTCACTCTAGTTACTCATGCGTCATATATGCTTCACTTCGCCAATTAGCTTGACAATAGTAATGCAACTCTTGCATTACCAACTTGTTTGCATTATTCAAGCTTTGGCCAACCTTGAATATATGCCATAGACCAACTCTTAGTCTATTCTTCACTCTTGCATCCTCCTTGATCTTGGGCCAACTCAATTCCATGGATATGCATCGATGCCAACATCGCATGTTGCATCCTCGTCACTTTGGCCATGTCTTGCCAAACCTTCAATGAAGCTTCATTGTGTCGGCCAATAAGCTTCATCACTTAGCCAAATGTGTTTACAATGTAATACTACACTTGCATTACATTGGCCCTGTGGGTTTATGCCATTCTTGACACTTGCCAGTCTATTCAGTATCCGCTATTATGGCTTGCGTTGCGCTATTATAGCTTACGTTGCGCTATTATGGCTTCGCATTGCACCATTACGGCGGACCACAAACTTGGCCTCTGCAACTCAGAACGCGTGATCATTGTGCGTCACTTGCGCATCTGCGTCCACAGACCTCCCCACCTAATTCGTTCAACGCCCTCGTTGAACGCAAAAAAGTGTAGTCGTTATAGTTGTTCTCTCCGCTTTGTACACTTCGAGCCCTTCTCGAAATCGGCAAACTTTTCTTGGCCTTTAACCTTGCCAAAACTTCTACGCCAGTACTCTATGCCATCACTTAGCTTTACCGCCTTGCCATTGATCCTACGATCTTGAACTTTTGTTGTTGCGTCGCGATCGCTTTCAACTCCATATCAAATCATATATCAACACCCAAATGCAACTTGAAATTCTTCTTGCCAATTCCCCTGAATTGTGCTTGAACTTCGCATGAATCATTTGTGCCTAAGTGTACACAAGTAATGATTCTTCCCAACCGATCACACCCATCATTGCCATTGTCTTATGCCTTCACTTTCCGACTTTAGTTGCACCATGCAACATAACAGACTTATACAAGACTTGGCCTCATTCTTCAATCATATGCGCTACGCCAAATCATGCCATGCCTTAAGGTATGCATGCTATGATTCCATACCACTCTGGTATGCGCCACAATCCATAGCCTTTGCTGTCTTGACAATGCAAATGTGAACTTACTTTAGATTTGGCCTCCAAATCATGTTGTAAACTTCACCTTCTTGGACTTGCATCATTTGTATGCCAAAGAACTTACACCTTGTTGTTCTTTGCTTGCATTTTCGCAACATCATGATTGAAATGCATGACTCTGGTATAGTCATGACTTAGGATACTTGTGACATCACAACGCCTCTTTGGGCCGTATCCTCTTCACGCGCCTTTGAAACCGGCAATTTAAGCATCACTTGCTCTTTCAAATCATACGCTTTAATGTAGCGGAAAACAAGATCATGTTCTTCCTAACTATGAGTTATTCTTAACTCATATACTTGATGGACTTACATCTTCATTCTTCTTTGCGTTACTCCATGCATTCGCTGCCAAATGCCTTAGAGTTCCACATAACTCTCAACAAAGAAACTCGACTATGCCACCAACTCCTATATTTGCTTCTTTCACTTTCGAGCGTCTTTTCTATTGCATATTTTGGCTTAATATGCTGTGTAGCATCTTCCACGCGAACTAGCTTTACTTGAACGAAAGAGGCAAGATCTTTCACTTCAAATACCCTCATTCACTACTACCTTACATAGAGACTTCATTATAACACCAAGGTCCACTCGACCTAAAATCGAAAGTATACTCAAACTTGAGCAAATACTCGCGCCAACCGATTGCAACTTGTAAGACCTAACAAGCCTTGCAATATTGACTTCAACTTCGCTTCTAAGCAACAAAGGAAGCGAGACAAAGACCTCTTGTCCCCAATGTAGCAATTCACCTTGCCCCATGTACTCTTCCACCGATGCTATCATGTTGCTTTAGCTTTCATGAAGATTTCTTCAATAATGGCCACATGCCATCTTTATGCATCACCACTACCTTGTCCCTTATCTTTCCCGCATCCACAATTTTCCTAACTTGCATTTCTTCACGCATTATGCATTCTGGCCATGCCCAAATCCCATTTGGCGATGCTATCTTTGTGCATATATGCTATGCCAATTAGCATCCAAATCTTGACAAAAACTTGTGCACCTTTGCACAATCGGAACAGAACTTTACTTGGTGATTCCGAGCATCACCATAGAGCTCAACAAAGTCATATCACTCAATGACTTCCGCGGATAATTATCTTGGACAATATTAACAAGGCACAATCCTTGCAAATGAGGCGCCATCGCCACGTTCCACCGAAGCAAGAATGTCGCATTCTTCTTCAAACTTGGAACTCATTTTACTTACCCATGCACAACGGTTACTCTTGTCTTTCCCCTTCGCCAAAATCAACTTGAGTAGCAACAATTGTTGATTTGCGGTCGACAAGAACATCCGCTTGTGGTTACGATCAAATGCGTCTTTGGACACCCTTATCCAAGCATAATGATCCCACTCATAAACCAGGTGCAAGCACACTCCTTGTGCGCATCTAGCATCAACGAAGAACTCTTTGCAAAACCAAGACCGTGGTGTATCGGTTTTCCCCTAACTTGCGCTTATTTCTTCAGCCTTTCAATAAGCTTTATGCTAGATAAGAATTGGCCATCCAATTCTTCTTTTATGGCATCCCATTGCCACAAAACATGCTGGTTCGCAACCAGACTTTGCACTACCACCAAGGTACATGCATTCGAGAGAGATAACTATAATCTTCCATCAACTCACACGATGAAAACACCTTCAATCTATCACATAGACATGTTCTTCATCTTCTTTGCCACTGCAAAGGCCATCAACTTCTTTGTATTCGGGAATTTCCCCTAAAATTCCCATTACAACTTGTAATGTACTCGCTACTGATAACACTACGAAATAATGCATTCCAAATGCATAATCTTCGCATACTTGTGAGAAACATGGACTTTAGCACCTGAGTTGCACCATAGAAGTCAGCATACTCCTCAGTTTTGTCATGCAATCACTTGAAAACCCGGTTTTCAATGATTCTTCTGCTGCGTTAAACCTAACACTTTGGGATGGAATTTTGACACCTTTGTCATAAACTTTCAAGGCCTGCTGCTACTTCAAGCTTCAAGTTCATTCCAATTGATTTTTCCACACAAGACCAACTTCTTCTAGTCTCCATACTAGTTAAACCCAAACAATTCCTCACTGAAATTGACAAAAAAATGACATTAACTTGAGTAAAAGAGAGAAAAATCAGCAACTGTGTCCCCTAACACAGCTCTGATACCAGCTTGTCACACGCCCATTTAATCGCCTAAAATTTTCATGGGACATGACCGGCAATGATTGTGGTTTAGTGACTCAACATCACCCAAAATCATTCAGCCTTGCATACTTGCATCAAAGTACGCATCTGCCTTCACTCATAAGCCTTTTTGCACAAACTAAGTCTTTTCTTTTTCTCTCTAACTCTTCATGCCCCCATAAGCATAAGAGGTTCTGCCATGTACTTAACCAATTCTCACACAACATCAGCAACACAATGAACACAAAAGGGATACTGCAAATAAACCCATTTTATTGCACTAAAGGAAGATTACAAAACTCGTCCATCACGGGGACGGAAATGCCATTCACCCTCTTGGTGAATGCCTAAAACTCTCTCTACATGAGACTAACTCTCTTATGTAAGCCTACTGATTTTTCCCACTCCTTAGGACTATTTATACAAAGAGTTACAATGGCCAAAACCGTGCACAACACTTGCACACGCATGGAACATCCATGTGTCCTATCGTAGTTCCCATAACCGCCAAAATTGCTTTTCCAACTTGCCACCTTTTGTGTTGTCAAGCCAAAAGATGCCACACCTGTTCTTGGTGGTCATGAACACTCTACTAAGGCTATGAACTCATTTCATAAGCCTTCTAACTTGTCTCGCACCTTTGGCACGCTTGTGAAGCCAATAATCAACTTATAATCATTACTTGAGCCAGACAGCACACTTGCTGTGCCATACGATTCTGTCTTGCGCCAACGTTCACCCCTCTTGGCCCTACATGCTTATCATTCTAAACTCATGCATGAACATTCCTTAAGCTTCAAACATCGATACCAAACTCTCTTTAAGCTCACTCTAGTTACTCATGCGTCATATATGCTTCACTTCGCCAATTAGCTTGACAATAGTAATGCAACTCTTGCATTACCAACTTGTTTGCATTATTCAAGCTTTGGCCAACCTTAAATATATGCCATAGACCAACTCTTAGTCTATTCTTCACTCTTGCATCCTCCTTGAGCTTGGGCCAACTCAATTCCATGGATATGCATCGATGCCAGACATCGCGATGTCATCCGTCACTTTGGCCATGTCTTGCCAAACCTTCAATGAAGCTTCATTGTGTCGGCCAATAAGCGTCATCACTTAGCCAAATGTGTTTACAATGTAATGCTACACTTGCATTACATTGGCCCCGTGGGTTTATGCCATTCTTGACACTTGCCACCTATTCGATGCAATATTTATTATGGCTTGCGTTGCGCTATTATAGCTTACGTTGCGCTATTAAGGCTTCGCATTGCACCATTACGGCGACCACAAACTTGGCTCCGAACTGCGTAATGCGTGATCATTGTGCGTCAC
>JAJJWW010000285.1:0-22997 GCA_023531295.1 Papaver armeniacum | reverse complement strand
ATCGCTTCCTTGGAAATATCCTTTAAAAGGAAAAGACAATCATCTAATACAGAGCATGAGGTCCAACTAGTTTGGCCTTTGCTATTATTCAGATAAGCTATAATGTTTTTGGCATCACTTATAATGTAAAAGTCCTGAAAGTTATTCCTTTTAATCCAACTTGCAGCCTCCAGAATTGCTGCACTTTCAGCTACTTCAGAACTTGCACTCCTTCCTGAAACTAGTTTGCATCCCTTGAAGTCACCTGAAGAGTTTAAGGCCACAATCCCAATACCAGAATCATTAGTATTCTTGTCAAAAGAAGCATCACAGAAAATAAGAAGGCTTTCATGTGATACAGATGCAAGAAAATTAGAATTCACATCAGGAGCAACATTGGATATGTTGGGCACGTAAACAGGGCAAAGACATTGGTGGTTTCACCCACAATTCTTAGCGCATTTCTAGTCATGATCCGGGGTTTAGATGAATGTTATCAAACACTTTCGAACATCTGTCTTTCCGGATACACCAAAATGCGGAAAGACAAGAGCCGATTTATCTTGCGAGGTTTAGCTATGAGCCACTTAGAAATCCAGTTCTTTATACCGATGTTTCCATCGTAGTCCCGCAAAACATAGTTACTAATAACAGGAATGTTTGACCAAACATTTTTGGCAAAAGGGCGAAGAAGCAACATATGTTCTAGAGTTTCTAAGCACCGAATTACAAGATTTACATCTGTCATCATGGGTGTGGTTGAATCTAGCTAGTTTGCTACCAAATTTAGGATATTCTCAAAACACTTCCATAAAAACAATTGGGTTCTAGGCAAAAGTTGAGACTTCCGGATAGCCTTATGTGTTTCAAGATCTGGATTGGGACTAGAATTATGAGGTAATTCATTTTCTAGCGGTTTGTAGACAGATTTTACGGTTAAAATACCATTTTTGTTGTAAGGCCAAATCAAAGTATCACAACCGTAAATTGGAATTCTCATGCTTTTATTTTTGACAATTATCACTAGTGAAGAATGACTTAATTAAATCTAACTTCCAAGTTTTCGACTCATGATTGATAAACTCAAAGCAACACTATAGTTGGGGTTTGGATAATTGACACACAAAGGTGAGAAGGATTTATAATCCGGTTGTCGATAAAAGGCCTTAACCCGAACTACCATCTCTAATATCCCAATATGCATGCTGATTTAAGATATCTAGACCATGACAAATGCTAGACCACACCCAAGACATAAACCAAGGTTTTTTGTAATGGAGAGGGTGGCAGTTCTTGAAATACTTGCACTTAAGAATTTGAACCCATTTTCATTGGGAGAGTGAATAAGCAACCGTGGGCGTTTTGGTTAAAAGGGCTAGATTCATTTTTTTCGTGTTCCTAAAACCTAACCCACCCACAAGTTTATGGGTACACAATTTGTCCCATTTTCTAAAGTAATAACCCTTATGACCATTTTTTCCCCACCGTAATCTCTTTGAGACTCGCTCCATTTTATGAATGATCTTATCGGAAGGAGAAAAGAGTTCATATGATAGTTAGAGGAAGATTTTAAAGTATGCTGAACAAGTATGGATCTACCTGATTGAGCTAATTGTTTACCTTTCCATTTAGACACTCTAGAATCATGATGAGCATTTAAGTGGGACATGCTCTCAGTTCTGTTTTTGGTAATAAAGAGAGGTATACCTAGGTATTTTTCATTAAGTTCTATCTTCCTAACATTCATAGCTCGATAAGAGACACACAATGAACAAAATTGAACATTCTTACTGAAAAACAGCAGATTTCTCAAAGTTTATCATCTGACCAGAGATACTACTAAAATCTCTAATCAAAGACATAAGGTTACTTGATTCATAGTGGGTAGCTTTGGTAAAAAGCAGACAGTCATCTGCAAAGAGCAGGTGTGATATACTGGGAGCTTCTTTGGCGACTTTCAATCCATGAATTAAGTGAGAATGTTCAGCATGTTTGAGGTATCTAGAAAAAGACTCCATGCACAAAATGAACAGATAAGGAGACAAAGGGTCTCCTTGTCTTAGGCCCCTAGTAGGAGAAAAAGAAGTGCAAGGAGAACCATTCAAAAGAATGCTGATATTGGTGGTACTGATGCATTGCAGAATTAATTGACACCAGTGATCAGAGAACCCAAATTTCCTGAGAACAGCAATTAGGAAGGGCCACTCTACTCTATCAAAGGCCTTAGACATGTCAAGTTTAAGGCCCATGATACCACATCTATCCTTTTTGGTTTTCATAGTATGAACAAGCTCATGGGCAATCACCACATTGTTTTGAATGTTTCTACCAGGTACATATGCCGCCTGATATGGTGATATTATTTTACCTAGCAGAGGTTTCATTCTATTTACAAGAATCTTAGAGATGATCTTATAATTAGAGTTGCAAAGAGAGATAGGCCTAAAATCAGCTGGAGTAGAAGGCTTATTCACCTTAGGAATCAAAGAAATAAATGTGTGATTCATTTCTTTTAGAAGATGTTTGGAATCAAAGAAACTTTTGACTGTTTCCCAAACATCTTGCTCAAGCAAATTAAGGTTTTGTTTATAAAATCCAGGGGGAAACCCATCTGGACCAGGAGCAGTCCAAGGAGCCATTTGCTTGATAGTATTCCTAATCTCATCAAGAGAAATGGGACTCAAAAGATTATCATTGTCCTCATTGGTGACACATCTGTCTATGCAATTTAAAAAATCATCATTCAAGATAGGATTTGTGGTGGTAGAGATACTCTTAAAATGAGTAACAAGAAGGTCTTCAAGAGAAACTCTATCCTCAGACCAAAGACCATTAGACATTTTTAAGGAACTAATGTGATTGAAATGCCTTCTTCTATTCACATTGGTGTGGTAATAAGAAGTATTTCTATCATGGTTCTTAATAAAGTCAACTCTAGATTTTTGGGCATAAAAAGATTCTTGAGCTTTTTGAGCCAACTCAAGATTATGTTCAACTGCCTTTATGGCCTCATTGTTCTGAATAGAATAAGGATTATTATTCAGATGCTTGAGTTGATCAGTTAGAGAGGAGACTTTTTGATCAATATTACCATAATGAGAGATATTCCATTTCTTAAGCTCATATTTAACATTTCTAAGACAGTTGACCATTTTATAGGCATGAGACCCTCTAACATTAGTTCTATAGGCATCCCTAATAACTTGTTGACAAGTGGAGTCTTTGAACCAACATTTAAAATATCTGTAAGGTTTTTTACCTTGATGGTCACTACAGTTAGTGACCAAAAGGATAGGTAAATGGTCAGAGCCTATTGCATCGATATGAAAAAGTTTGGAATGATTATAGTGATGCAGCCAATGACCATTAACCAAAGCCCTGTCAAGTCTGGCTTTAATATTGTCAGAATCAGTTTGCCTATTGGACCAAGTAAACTGAGCACCTATGTACCCTATATCACTCAAGTCAGATCTATCAATGACTTGTTGAATCATAGGGTATTCAGTGGTGGTTGGCCTAGTATTGGTGGATCTTTCATGGGCAAACATAGTGATATTGAGATCACCAATTAAAACCCATGGGAGATTAATGTTAGTACCAATACTTCTAATGTGGTTCCATTGTGAAATTTTCTCATCATGGTAAGTAGAGCCATAAAGAAAAGTAGCAAGGAACTCTGGTTTACTAGGGTCATAAGATATTGTTGTATGAATCATCTTATCAGTAGACTGGACAATGTTTAAAGTGAATCCACTCTTCCACAAAAGAGCAGTACCACCAGAGAGACCCAATGAAGGGCATATCCAATTGTTAGGATAGTTGAATCTCTTAAGATATTGTCTCATTTTTGTAGAGTCATTTTTGGTTTCACACAAAAAGATAACATCAGGATTTTGACTTCTAATTTGGTTCCACAAACTGTTCCTAGTATCAGGGTTGCCGAAACCCTGGCAATTCCACGACAGGATTCTCATGATTGAGAAAAGAAGATAGATACCAGAATAAGTATGAAATTTGTAAAGAGAATCACGAGTGGGGTTGATGGCTAAGTATCTATAGAAATTGCAAGACACTAAATTGAAAAACAATAATAAGACTGAACCAATGATAAACAGGCAAGCAACAATCAATCGAATACAACAGATGCAAGATAAGGCAACTAGGACTATAATTATTAATGAAAAAGTAAAAGCAATAATTATGCAAGAATAGTCTAGAGATGAAATTGTGACTAATAGAAGAGAGGACACAGTATAAATTACTAGTATTAAAAGGAGTAAAAGTAAAGCTAGGGTTTTGATAAAAGACCTGATTAGCAGATGCTCCATAGTGATTCCGTGAAACCGCTCCATTGTGTTCAGATTCTCGCGCTATCGTATTCCTTATAACGATTATCATCCATTGAATTAAGTTGGTATTCCATCCTATTTTCGTTGGGAGATCACTATAATCGGTCATTTCATCAGTTCCGTTATTAGAACTTTGGTAAATGGGGTTGGTGTGGGTAATCAGGGAATTGAGATTATGAGGTAAAGTAGGATTTTGTAAGGGACTAATATGAGAACCTGCATCTCTGGTTCGCTTATTTTTCCTCGTTTCAGCGTCTTCTATTTCCAGATCTAAGTTTCCTCCATTATGATAAAGAGATGACGGTGTAGTCGAAGAAGTAGTAATATCAGTACCCTTTGATATTTCCGCCCCCACATCCATTATATTGGCATCCTCACTTGTTATATAGGCAGCCAGAAATTTTTTCCCTTCCTCAGTTTGACTCCAAACAGTGTATTCCGTTTCTGTCATGGCTTCCACTTTTTGTTCTTGAGCAAGTCTTTTGCACTTTGTGTCCTCATGATCCACAACCCAGCATTTTTTGCAGATCTCATATGGCTGCATCTCAAAGTGGTATATGACCCATTGTTTTTGCCCATTAGGAGTAATGTACCATCCTCCACGTCTTAGTGGCTCAGAAAGCTTGACTTCAATATAGGATGTACCTGTGACACTACCTCTCGGCTGTCTTCTCCTCCCTTCTGGATTGACCTTTGTCCCTATGTCTTTGCATATTTCATTAGTCAGCCTGTCATTTAGAATGATATTTCCCAGGTTTCTCAACTTGACCGTCCAGACATGTTGCTCAAACTTATGTTCTGAGATAGCTATGTTGGGATCAAACTGGATTAGTGATAGCAAGTATCCCATGATATCCCAGGTTTTCATTCTAACACCATTGAATGCATCTTCTCTGAAACCTAAAGAGAAATAGGTTTGTGCCTTTTGTGATGATTTCATACTTACGATAACTTCTCCAGCGAGCATTTATTTCTTTTTTCACTTCTTCATGATCTAGTGGAGCCTTAAAGATTATTTTTCCAAGCAGACTAAAGGTAAACACATCAGTATCTTCAATAGATGGTTGAGCAGATGCAACTATTCTTCTTATTGATCTGAGAGGAGTAGACATAGATCCAGTTGGTTGCATGTTTGTGTTGGGATTCGACTGCTGGTTGTTGGTTTGAGAAGGCATAGTATCACCAGGGATAATGATGAAGTAATTTACTTTTCCAGTATATCCTAGGGTTTTGGGGTTTTGTATATGGGGTGAATACCTTATTGGTTTATGGAAATCTTTGTATTGATGCGAATAATTCTGTTTCCATATTTGTTGGGAGAGAAACAGCATAACCGGTCTAATATTATTGACCAGAATATTGAATTTGAATATGAAAGGAAATTTCCCTCTGAAAATGCTACAATCACGGCATTGCGGTTTTACTGAATCAAACAAGGAAACTGATTCGGAACGGAGCTTGGGGGAGATTAGTCTAGAAGCAGACATGGATGAAGATGGAATCTGAAGATAGGATCTTTGTTACAGCAGTATTGAGGATAGGAATACCAGATTCAAAACGACCTTTTGAGATCACACAAGATATGATGATAATACAATAATACGACTATTATTTTGGAGCAAACACTACTGTGACAAACAGCAGAAATCTGAACTAGTATAATCACTACTGATTACCATTACTGGGAGCGACACCGGAATCGACTATGGATATCTGCAAAACAGATTAAAACAACATAATAGTAGAACTGAAATGATTAAAAGGACTCATAAAAAAAAAAAAAAAAAAAACCAAATAAGACAGAGAAGAAAATGTAAACTACGAAGGCTTCAAACCCCTTCAACAAGTGGGATTGAAGTTTTTAGATCAAAACGTTCATGGAACTGTACTCATCACTCATTCTTTTGAATAAAAAGCCAGAAAGATTTTTACCATGTAACAGCCGGACACGACACCTCTCAAGAATCTTCTTTTATATGTTTCACGCGTGGTAAAAACATCAGTTTCCAAATATATAACCTGGCGAGATTGGGGTATACCCCAATTAGTTTGGGTATACCCAATGAGACAAAATAGGGTCATTTTGAAGTAAAAGAGGTCACCCCTTAACCAAATATTTTCAAAATGGCAAAATTGCCCTCGTTTAATTAACCCTAAAATTTTGATTAGATTAATTAATTAAGTTTAAATTGATTGAATAGATTAAAACTTATGAATTTTAAGTTATGAAATTTTGTTTTTGATTGAACTTTTGTGGGATGATTTTTGATGATTTTTTTTTTTTTGAGAATATCTCTTGCAACGAAAATGAAGTACACAACCGAAATACTTCTAAAAAGGGATTGTGAATCATTATATGAAATCATACTCAAAATCAAAGAATAAATCAACACTTTCAGTTACGAAAGTATGAAAGCTCAAGAAGGTCGACTAATGAAGAGATCATGCCGCCAAAAGTGGCCGCAAGATGATCTTCATCGCCGACCTTGCCGACTTTTGTTTTTTGACATACAGAGATGACATAAAAATTTATTGGCCTAAGAAGGTATTCAAAACTTCCGGCTGCTTTTGGCCTGGCCTAAGGTATTCAAAAATACCCTTCCTACTTTGTATTTGGCCGGGAAGGTATTCAAAAAATACCCCGCCGGCCGTCAAAAATTTACAGCCGCCGCCATGGTCATTATGAAAAGCTCGGCAAGATATGCATGCTACGACCTTGCGTCGGCCAAAAAACACAGAAATCATAATTTTCGATTTCTAACCTAATATAACAATCAAATCACACAACACAATGATGGGTTTGAGTTTAAACATCATTTATAGTCTTCTTTTTATTTGTTAGAGTCAATAATTTTTTTGAAAAATCAAAGTTGAAGATTTTTATATGGCTTTGGTTGATGGAAGATGAAGATGAAGAAGAAGAGAAGATTAAGAGTTGGTTAGTTTTTTAATTTTAGGGTTAATGAAATTAAGAAATGAGTTTATTTTGAAAATTTAATTAGTTCAAGGGTATTAAAGTAAAATCACACTTTTTAATAATGACACACCATGTCCCTGTCTCATTGGGTATACCCCAATTAGTTTGGGTATACCCCAATCTCGCCAGGATATATAAGACCAAACCCCAAACCCTAGCATTCTAGCAAGATCATACTTCTCGACAATATTATATTATATGCCCTACAGCTACTTCATTCATGTTCAAAGAAATTACTGAAAAGAAAAAAAAAGAAGAAATAAACAACGGCTGGAGATGTATATCCCAAGCGAAGTTGCGGTGGAAATTCTGCTACGTCTGCCCGTAAAGTCTATATTGAGATTCAGGTGCGTATGCAAAAAATGGTCTAAGTTCTTTAAACATAATTCGATTTTGTTAGCGGGCAACTTAACCATTCTATTGGAAAGAAAAACTATAAGTCATATTTACGATAAAACATGCGGAAAATATCTACTCTATAGATTATGACCCATCTTTATCGGATCTCATGAGATTGTTTATAAGGTAGATAAACCATTCAAATATACACATATTGAAATCTTTGGTTCTTGTAACGGTGTGTTATTTATTAAAATTGATCCCGATTTGGTTATGGGTTTATGGAATCCGATTACTAAAGAATATAAAATAATTCCACATCAAGATACACCGATTGGATTTAGATGGAGAAGCTATTCTCCTAGAATTGATAGCAGCGTACACAGGTATGGATTTGGTTATGACCAAGATAACGATGACTACAAGTTGGTAACAATTGTAAGTCCTTGTAATAAAGAAATCATGGTTGTCAAGTAGAGGTTTATACATTGAGTTCAAATTCATGGAAAAGAATTGAGTACATATCCTATAAAATTATGGGAGGACCACCCGTGTGTTTGTGAATGGAGCTTTGCACTCGGTTAGCGTATCCTTGTCCAATTAGATCAAACAACAAGTTCTCACAAGTTTTACTTTCGTTTGACATGACAAAACAAATATTCATTGAAATACCACATGTAGATTGTTTTGATGATAGCAAAGAAGTTCGAATTTAAGCGCCTCGATGTTATGGAAGGGCTTTTAGCAATGCTTTGTAGCCATTCCGATGTTGGTTTTGAGATATGGGTGATGAAGAATCATGGAGTTAAAGAGTCTTGGACTAAACGCTACACCATTTCCCGATTCAAATGCTACTATGCCATCTTTTTCGGTATTTGAGGCGCATACAACCATTAAAAAATGGAGAGATCTTATTAGAGATCCCATTGGATAATCGTATAACTATACAACTTTAGCTTTTTATGACCCAATATCCGAAAGAGTTAGAGTTGCGAAGATTGATTTGAGGACGTGTGACATGTGGATGACTGATAATTTACAAACAAGGCTTCATACGCTGACATACATGGAGAGCTTAGTTCCACTTTATTCGGGTACTTATGTTGGTGGTGCGCAAGAGCAATCGATATAGATTGGGCGTTATCTCTGTCTATGACTCGATTAATAAGAGCTTCTTCAATGGTGAATGTGGATGTTTCATACGTGGCGGATTTTTAAGGCATTCTTTGAATATAAAATCTTAAATATTAGGAAAAATAAAGTTTTATCTCCAACCCATAAAGTTTTATATTATTTTTTTACTTATTTGTAGGCATACTATTGGTTAAAATCGTTTCCATTTTTATGTTTCAATGACTTTTATTAATAAAAGTGTGAATAGGATGGGAAGACATCTTCAATGTGAATGTATAAAACTAGAGGTTCACCTAGAGAATGTCTAACTTTTTTTGGCCACATCATCTTCACATCAATTGGTTGAGATGATTTTATATAAATATGGTTGTAAGTCCTACGTGGATTAGGACTTCTTCTTCATACACATTCCATTGGAGAAGCGCTAACACCAGGAAACGGCTTGGTGTATAAACAAGAAATTTAATTTAGACCGTAAGCCATGGTTTATTCCAAGAATGTGAGCCAGAAAATTTTCTCCTAAGTTAAATATCAACAATTTTAAGGAGGGCCACTGTCCTCCCTAGACTTATAGTATCATAATTCTCAATCTTTATTATTTCTCAGATATATATAGTAAATATAGTTTCCTGAAAAACTCAGTTTTTTTGCATATAAAAGGTATTACAAGAAACAAATTGTTATTATAAGAAACTAATTATTTTTGCATATAAAAGATATTCCTGAAAAACTCAGTTTTTTGCATATAAAACCGAGTATTATTATTATTGGATAAAAGATATTACAAGAAACCAATTAAAAGCTCAACAAACTGAGCTCCAACAGCGTACTACTATATGCCGTGAACAGGTTTTTTTGCATATGGAACTAAAATTAAATAAATAAACAAAAGAACCCTTTCTATAGTAGAATTAAGCTATCGACTTACTTACATAGCGGAAGAAAGGTTAATTGACTGTCATGAGATACATATTTATTTGTTAACTACGACGATTTTTTTTCTTTTTCTTTTTGTATTTCTTTATTGCTCAATGTGAAGAAATTCTTCGAGAAAAAATACTTAATACCTCAACCAAATAATTACAACTGGAAAAAGAAAAAGAAAAGGGAAACCGAGTTTGGAATCCATATTTGAATTAGTGAGATGGATTAGGAAAACTGATACCACATTTACTCGGTCATAAAGAAAATGAGATAATTTGGGGGTGGGGTGGGGGTAGGGTGTGTGTGTGTGGAGGGGTAGTCAAATGTGATTTTCCCAGACTTTTATAGATTTTTATTTGAGTGATTCCCGAAGATTCTCTCAAAATATAGAGATTTATAGTTAGTGATTCTCTGAGAGTATTTTAGAAGAATATACCATGAATCACAAATTCAAAGTACATCACTTAAATCATTAAAGAAGAAGAATGTGAGCAAAATATGAGATAATAATGTGAGATTTTGATAGTGACGAAATTTTACCTGATTATGATAGGGATTTGGTCTGAAATAGAAGACGAAATTTTACCTAATTACTTGATTTGGATTAGAGAACTTCTCAAGGTTGAGAAAGACGAGCCGCGAGCGTGATTTGAAGTGACAAAGAGAAAGCTCAGTACACACAAGGGGCAAAGAAGAAGAGAGGTGAGATATCAAATGTGTTTAGATGACTAGAGTTGGAAAAAATATACATTCAAAAATCAGTATTCTCCAAATTTCCAAGTCTCCCAAAACATCACCTCCTTGAGAAAAGATTTCTATCATGCCTTTTTTCGTAAAAGTCTCTACAAATTTCCCAATCAACAAATCAATGACTTTCAATTTTCACTCAAATAACAGGAGTGTTTGAGTCGCTCTTATGAAATCCTAATCCAATAAAATAGTTTCCAAAAAATTAAATAATTTTAAAAAAGTTGCTAACCACTAAGAATAAACAATATTTATGAACTAACAATGGATTTGGGAACTATCTCGAAGTCATTCAAAATCTCGTTTGACTACCCCTATTAGCAAAATTAACCTCCGTCATGAGTGGCTTCGGTGTTCATAACCCTTCTTCTTTCAAAGTTACAGGCCTATATTAGAACCACAAACAAACAAAAAAAGAGAGCCAAGCAATTGTTGATTTGGCGCAGCTTATTCCCATATACGAATTTGAACATTGAATGTTCTCATAAATTCTCATATGAATCCTGTCATCGAGCGCAACGGAGAGTGAAAAACAAGCAAATAATTATCTACCGCACTCTTGACACGTACATATGATGGCATCCTCCGTTTGCATCAAGATGCGGACACCGACCTTAAGAACAAGAAGCATGCAAGGTCTCACACAAACCCAAAACTACAGCCTACATGTGTTTGGCGGACAAAAGATAAACGTTGTTGTGTGTTGGCTAGAGATGGGTACTGCGGGAGTGACAATGGTAGCAACATGTGTGGGATGACTACAGTAATCATCGGGGCTAGATGTCTTGTAGATGGTTAAAGGTCACGCAATCCGTAAAACCCATATACAGAAGGTACTTCACCGCGCACCAAAAAAAAAAAAAAAGCTCCCTTTGCTGCTCCATGGACATACCCTCTACAACCTTCCAGAACCAACAAATTTGCTCATCGGTTTCTCTGTAGTCCTCCGTATGTGCTTTCCAATCTTTGACACAAATAGGTTTATCGCTTCCTTGGAAATATCCTTTAAAAGGAAAAGACAATCATCTAATACAGAGCATGAGGTCCAACTAGTTTGGCCTTTGCTATTATTCGTAAAGCTATAATGTTTTTGGCATCACTTATAATGTAAAAGTCCCGAAAGTTATTCCTTTTAATCCAACTTGCAGCCTCCGTAATTGCCGCACTTTCAGCTACTTCAGAACTTGCATTCCTTCCTGAAACTAGTTTGCATCCCTTGAAGTCACCTGAAGAGTTTAAGGCCACAATCCCAATACCAGAATCATTAGTATTCTTGTCAAAAGAAGCATCACAGAAAATAAGAAGGCTTTCATGTGATACAGATGCAAGAAAATTAGAATTCACATCAGGAGCAACATTGGATATGTTGGGCACAGAAACAGGGGCAAAGACATTGGTGGTTTCACCCACAATTCTTAGCGCATTTCTAGCTGTGATCTGGGGGTTTAGATGAATGTTATCAAACACTTTCGAATATCTGCCTTTCCAGATACACCAGGCCGCAAGAAAGACAAAGAGCCGATTTATCTTGCAGAGGTTTAGCTATGAGCCACTTAGAAATCCAGTTCTTTATACCGATGTTTCCATCGAGTCCCGCAAAACATAGTTACTAATAACAGAATGTTTGACCAAACATTTTTGGCAAAAGGGCAAATGAAGCAACATATGTTCTAGAGTTTCTAAGCACCGAATTACAAGATTTACATCTGTCATCATGGGTGTGGTTGAATCTAGCTAGTTTGCTACCAGTCGGTAGGATATTCTCAAAACACTTCCATAAAAACAATTGGGTTCTAGGCAAAAGTTGAGACTTCCAGATAGCCTTATGTGTTTCAAGATCTGGATTGGGACTAGAATTATGAGGCAATTCATTTTCTAGCAGTTTGTAGACAGATTTTACAGTTAAAATACCATTTTTGTTGTAAGGCCAAATCAAAGTATCACAACCAGAAATTGGAATTCTCATGCTGCCTATTTTTTGACAATTATCACTAGTGAAGAATGACTTAATTAAATCTAACTTCCAAGTTTTCGACTCATGATTGATAAACTCAGCAACACTATAGTTGGGGTTTGGATAATTGACACACAAAGGCCGAGAAGGATTTATAATCCAGCTTGTCAAGAAGGCCTTAATCAACTACCATTTCTAATATCCCAATATGCATGCTGATTTAAGATATCTAGACCATGACAAATGCTAGACCACACCCAAGACATAGACCAAGGTTTTTTGTAATGGAGAGGGTGGCAGTTCTTGAAATACTTGCACTTAAGAATTTGAACCCACAGATCATTGGGAGAGTGAATAAGCAACCAGGCAGTTTTGGTTAAAAGGGCTAGATTCATTTTTTTCAGGTTCCTAAAACCTAACCCACCCTGAAGTTTATGGGTACACAATTTGTCCCATTTTCTAAAGTAATAACCCTTATGACCATTTTTTCCCCACCAGAAATCTCTTTGAGACTGCTCCATTTTATGAATGATCTTATCAGGAAGGAGAAAAGAGTTCATATGATAGTTAGAAGAAGATTTTAAAGTATGCTGAACAAGTATGGATCTACCTGATTGAGCTAATTGTTTACCTTTCCATTTAGACACTCTAGAATCATGATGAGCATTTAAGTGGGACATGCTCTCAGTTCTGTTTTTGGTAATAAAGAGAGGTATACCTAGGTATTTTTCATTAAGTTCTATCTTCCTAACATTCATAGCTCGATAAGAGACACACAATGAACAAAGTTGAACATTCTTACCTGAAAAACAGCAGTGATTTCTCAAAGTTTATCATCTGACCAGAGATACTACTAAAATCTCTAATCAAAGACATAAGGTTACTTGATTCATAGTGGGTAGCTTTGGTAAAAAGCATACAGTCATCTGCAAAGAGCAGGTGTGATATACTGGGAGCATCTTTGGCGACTTTCAATCCATGAATTAAGTGAGAATGTTCAACATGTTTAAGGTATCTAGAAAAAGACTCCATGCACAAAATGAACAGATAAGGAGACAAAGGGTCTCCTTGTCTTAGGCCCCTAGTAGGAGAAAAAGAAGTGCAAGGAGAACCATTCAAAAGAATGCTGATATTGGTGGTACCGATGCATTGCGAATTAATTGACACCAAGAAAACGTAGAACCCAAATTTCCCGAGAACAAAGAATTAGAAGGGCCACTCTACTCTATCAAAGGCCTTAGACATGTCAAGTTTAAGGCCCATGATACCACATCTATCCTTTTTGGTTTTCATAGTATGAACAAGCTCATGGGCAATCACCACATTGTTTTGAATGTTTCTACCAGTACATATGCATCCCGATATGGTGATATTATTTTACCTAGCAGAGGTTTCATTCTATTTACAAGAATCTTAGAGATGATCTTATAATTAGAGTTGCAAAGAGAGATAGGCCTAAAATCAGCGGAGTAGAAGGCTTATTCACCTTAGGAATCAAAGAAATAAATGTGTGATTCATTTCTTTTAGAAGATGTTTGGAATCAAAGAAACTTTTGATCAAGCTTCCCAAACATCTTGCTCAAGCAAATTAAGGTTTTGTTTATAAAATCCAGGGGGAAACCCATCTGACCAGAGCAAATCCAAGGAGCCATTTGCTTGATAGTATTCCTAATCTCATCAAGAGAAATGGGACTCAAAAGATTATCATTGTCCTCATTGGTGACACATCTGTCTATGCAATTTAAAAATCATCATTCAAGATAGGATTTGTGGTGGTAGAGATACTCTTAAAATGAGTAACAAGAAGATCTTCAAGAGAAACTCTATCCTCAGACCAAAGACCATTAGACATTTTTAAGGAACTAATGTGATTGAAATGCCTTCTTCTATTCACATTGGTGTGGTAATAAGAAGTATTTCTATCATGGTTCTTAATAAAGTCAACTCTAGATTTTTGGGCATAAAAAGATTCTTGAGCTTTTTGAGCCAACTCAAGGTTATGTTCAACTTCCTTTATGGCCTCATTGTTCTGAATAGAATAAGGATTATTATTCAGATGCTTGAGTTGATCAGTTAGAGAGGAGACTTTTTGATCAATATTACCATAATGAGAGATATTCCATTTCTTAAGCTCATATTTAACATTTCTAAGACAGTTGACCATTTTATAGGCATGAGACCCTCTAACATTAGTTCTATAGGCATCCCTAATAACTTGTTGACAAGTGGAGTCTTTGAACCAACATTTAAAATATCTCAGAAGGTTTTTACCTTGATGGTCACTACGCTTAGTGACCAAAAGGATAGGTAAATGGTCAGAGCCTATTGCATCGATATGAAAAAGTTTGGAATGATTATAGTGATGCAGCCAATGACCATTAACCAAAGCCTTGTCAAGTCTGGATTTAATATTGTCAGAATCAGTTTGCCTATTGGACCAAGTAAACTGAGCACCTATGTACCCTAAATCACTCAAGTCAGATCTATCAATGACTTGTTGAATCATAGGGTATTCAGTGGTGGTTGGCCTAGTATTGGTGGATCTTTCATGGGCAAACATAGTGATATTGAGATCACCAATTAAAACCCATGGGAGATTAATGTTAGTACCAATACTACTAATGTGGTTCCATTGTGCAATTTTCTCATCATGGTAAGTAGAGCCATAAAGAAAAGTATCAAGGAACTCTGGTTTACTAGGGTCATAAGAGATTGTTGTATGAATCATCTTATCAGTAGACTGGACAATGTTTAAAGTGAATCCACTCTTCCACAAAAGAGCAGTACCACCAGAGAGACCCAATGAAGGGCATATCCAATTGTTAGATAGTTGAATCTCTTAAGATACTTTGCCTCATTTTTGTAGAGTCATTTTTGGTTTCACACAAAAGATAACATCGTGGATTTTGACTTCTAATTTGATTCCACAAACTGTTCCTAGTATCAGGGTTGCCGAAACCCTGGCAATTCCACGACAGGATTCTCATGATTGAGAAAAGAAGATAGATACCAGAATAAGTATGAAATTTGTAAAGAGAATCACGAGTGGGGTTGATGGCTAAGTATCTGGAGAAATTGCAAGACACTAAATTGAAAACAATAATAAGACTGAACCAGTGATAAACAAGCAAGCAACAATCAATCGAATACAACAGATGCAAGATAAGGCAACTAGGACTATAATTATTAATGAAAACAGAAAAGCAATAATTATGCAAGAATAGTCTAGAGATGAAATTGTGACTAATAAGAGAGGACACAAAGATAAATTACTAGTATTAAAAGGAGTAAAAGTAAAGCTAGGGTTTTGATAAAAGACCCGATTTAGCGATGCTCCATAGTGATTCCGTGAAACCGCTCCATTGTGTTCGTATTCTCATTTATCGATTCCTTATAACGATTATCATCCATTGAATTAAGTTGGTATTCCATCCTATTTTCACCGAGATCACTATAATCACATTTCATCAGTTCCGTTATTAGAACTTTGGTAAATGGGGTTGGTGTGGGTAATCGTGGAATTGAGATTATGAGGTAAAGTAGGATTTTGTAAGGGACTAATATGAGAACCCGCATCTCCGGTTCGCTTTATTTTTCCTCGTTTCAGCGTCTTCTATTTCCAGATCTAAGTTTCCTCCATTATGATAAAGAGATGACGGTGTAGTCGAAGAAGTAGTAATATCAGTACCCTTTGATATTTCCGCCCCCACATCCATTATATTGGCATCCTCACTTGTTATATAGGCAGCCAGAAATTTTTTCCCTTCCTCAGTTTGACTCCAAACAGTGTATTCCGTTTCTGTCATGGCTTCCACTTTTTGTTCTTGAGCAAGTCTTTTGCACTTTGTGTCCTCATGATCCACAACCCAAAGATTTTTGCGTATCTCATATGGCTGCATCTCAAAGTGGTATATGACCCATTGTTTTTGCCCATTAGGAGTAATGTACCATCCTCCACGTCTTAGTGGCTCAGAAAGCTTGACTTCAATATAGGATGTACCTGTGACACTACCTCTCGGCTGTCTTCTCCTCCCTTCTGGATTGACCTTTGTCCCTATGTCTTTGCATATTTCATTAGTCAGCCTGTCATTTAGAATGATATTTCCTGTGTTTCTCAACTTGACCGCCCGCATACATGTTGCTCAAACTTATGTTCGAGATAGCTATGTTGGGATCAAACCGGATTAGTGATAGCAAGTATCCCATGATATCCCGTGTTTTCGGCCTAACACCATTGAATGCATCTTCTCCGAAACCTAAAGAGAAATAGGTTTGTGCCTTTTGTGATGATTTCATACTTACGATAACTTCACCAGCGAGCATTTATTTCTTTTTTCACTTCTTCATGATCTAGTGGAGCCTTAAAGATTATTTTTCCAAGCAGACTAAAGGTAAACACATCAGTATCTTCAACAGATGGTTGAGCAGATGCAACTATTCTTCTTATTGGTCTGAGAGGAGTAGACATAGATCCGGGTTGGTTGCATGTTTGTGTTGGGATTCGACTGCTGGTTGTTGGTTTGAGAAGGCATAGTATCACCAGGGATTTTGATGAAGTAATTTACTTTTCCAGTATATCCTAGGGTTTTGGGGTTTTGTATATGGGGTGAATACCTTATTGGTTTATGGAAATCTTTGTATTGATGAGAATAATTCTGTTTCCATATTTGTTGGGAGAGAAAATGAAGATAACCTGGCCTAATATTATTGACCGCAATATTGAATTTGAATATGAAAGGAAATTTCCTCCGAAAATGCTACAATCACGGATTAAGGTTTTACCGAATCAAACAAGGAAACCGATTCTAACGAGCTTGGGGGAGATTAGTCTAGAAGCAGACATGGATGAAGATGGAATCAAGATAGGATCTTTGTTACAGCAAGTATTGAGGATAGGAATACCGCATTCAAAACGACCTTTGAGATCACACAAGATATGATGATAATACAATAATACGACTATTATTTTGGAGCAAACACTACTCGTGACAAACAAAGCAGAATCAACTAGTATAATCACTACCGATTACCATTACCGGGAGCGACACCGAATCGACTATGGATATCCGCAAAAACATTAAAACAACATAATAGTAGAACCAAATGATTAAAAGGACTCATAAAAAAAAAAAAAAAAAAAAACCAAATAAGACAGAGAAGAAAATGTAAACTACGAAGGCTTCAAACCCTTCAACAAGTGGGATTGAAGTTTTTAGATCAAAACGTTCATGGAACTGTACTCATCACTCATTCTTTGAATAAAAAGCCGAAAGATTTTTACCATGTAAAAAAATTTAGGACACGACACCTCTCAAGAATCTTCTCTTTATATGTTTCACGCATGGTAAAAACATCGGCTTCCAAATATATAACTCTGGCGAGATTGGGGTATACCCAAATTAATTGGGGTATACCCAATGAGACAAAATAGGGTCATTTTGAAGTAAAAGAGGTCACCCTTTAACCAAATATTTTCAAAATGGCAAAATTGCCCTCATTTAATTAACCCTAAAATTTTGATTAGATTAATTAATTAAGTTTAAATTGATTGAATAGATTAAAACTTATGAATTTTAAGTTATGAAATTTTGTTTTTGATTGAACTTTTGTGGGATGATTTTTGATGATTTTTTTTTTTTTTGAGAATATCTCTTGCAACGAAAATGAAGTACACAACCGAAATACTTCTAAAAAGGGGATTGTGAATCTGTTATATGAAATCATACTCAAAATCAAAGAATAAATCAACACTTTCGGCCTAAAGTATGAAAAGTCTCGGCAAAGGTCGACTAATGAAGATCATGCCGGCCAAAAGTGGCCGGCAAGATCTTCATCGTCGACCTCGCCGGCCAAAAGTGGCCGGCAAGGTCTTCATCGTAGACATCGCCGGCCAAAAGTGGCCGGCAAGGTCTTCATCGTAGACATCGCCGGCCAAAAGTGGCCGGCATGATCTTCATCGTCGACCTTGCCGACTTTTGTTTTTTGGACATACAGGAGATGACATAAAATTTATTGGCCGGCAAGGTATTCAAAAATACCCTTCCTGTTGTTTTTTACTCTAAGAAGGTATTCAAAAAATACCCTTCCTACTGTATTTGGCCTAAGCAAGGTATTCAAAAAATACCCCGCCGGCCGTTGAAAAATTTACGCCGCCGCCATGGTCATTATGAAAAGTCGGCAAGATATGCATGCTACGACCTTGCTTAGGCCAAAAACACGTAAATCATAATTTTCGATTTCTAACCTAATATAACAATCAAATCACACAACACAATGATGGGTTTGAGTTTAAACATCATTTATAGTCTTCTTTTCATTTGTTAGAGTCAATAATTTTTTTGAAAAATCAAAGTTGAAGATTTTTATATGGCTTTGGTTGATGGAAGATGAAGATGAAGAAGAAGAGAAGATTAAGAGTTGGTTAGTTTTTTAATTTTAGGGTTAATGAAATTAAGAAATGAGTTTATTTTGAAAATTTAATTAGTTCAAGGGTATTAAAGTAAAATCACACTTTTTAATAATGACACACCATGTCCTCAATCTCATTGGGTATACCCCAATTAGTTTGGGTATACCCCAATCTCGCCAGATATATAAGACCAAACCCCAAACCCTAGCTAGCAAGATCATACTTCTCGACAATATTATATTATATGCCCCTCAGCCTACTTCATTCATGTTCAAAGAAATTACTGAAAAGAAAAAAAGAAGAAATAAACAACGGCCGGAGATGTATATCCCAAGCGAAGTTGCTGTGGAAATTCTCGCTACGCCCCGCCCGTAAAGTCTATATTGAGATTCAAAGCGTATGCAAAAATGGTCTAAGTTCTTTAAACATAATTGATTTTGTTAGCAGTGCAACTTAACCATTCTATTGGAAAGAAAAACTATAAGCTGTTATTTACGATAAAACATGCGGAAAATATCTACTCTATAGATTATGACCCATCTTTATCAGTATCTCATGAGATTGTTTATAAGGTAGATAAACCATTCAAATATACACATATTGAAATCTTTGGTTCTTGTAACGGTGTGTTATTTATTAAAATTGATCCTGATTTGGTTATGGGTTTATGGAATCCGGCTACTAAAGAATATAAAATAATTCCACATCAAGATACACCGATTGGATTTAGATGGAGAAGCTATTCTCCTAGAATTGATAGCAGCGTACACAAGTATGGATTTGGTTATGACCAAGATAACGATGACTACAAGTTGGTAACAATTGTAAGTCCTTGTAATAAAGAAATCATGGTTGTCAAGTAGAGGTTTATACATTGAGTTCAAATTCATGGAAAAGAATTGAGTACATATCCTATAAAATTATGGGAGGACCACCTGGTGTGTTTGTGAATGGAGCTTTGCACTGGTTAGCAGATCCTTGTCCAATTAGATCAAACAACAAGTTCTCACAAGTTTTACTTTCGTTTGACATGAAAAAACAAATATTCATTGAAATACCACATGTAGATTGTTTTGATGATAGCAGCAAGTTCGAATTTAAGCGCCTCGATGTTATGGAAGGGCTTTTAGCAATGCTTTGTAGCCATTCCGATGTTGGTTTTGAGATATGGGTGATGAAGAATCATGGAGTTAAAGAGTCCTGGACTAAACGCTACACCATTTCCCGATTGAAATGCTACTATGCCATCTTTTCGGTATTTGAGGCGCATACAACCATTAAAAAATGGAGAGATCTTATTAGAGATCCCGCTGGATAATCAGTATAACTATACAACTTTAGCTTTTTATGACCCAATATCTGAAAGAGTTAGAGTTGCGAAGATTGATTTGAGGACGTGTGACATGTGGATGACTGATAATTTACAAACAAGGCTTCATACAGAGACATACATGGAGAGCTTAGTTCCACTTTATTCGGGTACTTATGTTGGTGGTGCGCAAGAGCAATCAGATATAGATTGGGCGTTATCTGTCTATGACTCTGATTAATAAGAGCTTCTTCAATGGTGAATGTGGATGTTTCATACGTGGCAGCATTTTTAAGGCATTCTTTGAATATAAAATCTTAAATATTAGGAAAAATAAAGTTTTATCTCCAACCCATAAAGTTTTATATTATTTTTTTACTTATTTGTAGGCATACTATTGGTTAAAATCGTTTCCATTTTTATGTTTCAATGACTTTTATTAATAAAAGTGTGAATAGGATGGGAAGACATCTTCAAAGTGAATGTATAAAACTAGAGGTTCACCTAGAGAATGTCTAACTTTTTTTTTGGCCACATCATCTTCACATCAATTGGTTGGAGATGATTTTTTATAAATATGGTTGTAAGTCCTACGTGGATTAGGACTTCTTCTTCATACACATTCCATTGGAGATGCGCTAACACCAGAAACGGCTTGGTGTATAAACAAGAAATTTAATTTAGACCGTAAGCCATGGTTTATTCCAAGAATGAGCCGAAAAATTTTCTCCTAAGGTTAAATATCAACAATTTTAAGGAGGGCCACTGTCCTCCCTAGACTTATAGTATCATAATTCTCAATCTTTATTATTTCTCAGATATATATAGTAAATATAGTTTCCCGAAAAACTCAGTTTTTTTGCATATAAAAGGTATTACAAGAAACAAATTGTTATTATAAGAAACTAATTATTTTTGCATATAAAAGATATTCCTGAAAAACTCGCCTTTTGCATATAAAACCGAGTATTATTATTATTGGATAAAGATATTACAAGAAACCAATTAAAAGCTCAACAAACTCGAGCTCCAACAACATGATTTACTATATGCCGTGAATGTTTTTTGCATATGGAACTAAAATTAAATAAATAAACAAAAGAACCCTTTCTATAGTAGAATTAAGCTATCGACTTACTTACATAGCGGAAGAAAGGTTAATTGACTGTCATGAGATACATATTTATTTGTTAACTACGACGATTTTTTTTTCTTTTTCTTTTTGTATTTCTTTATTGCTCAATGTGAAGAAATTCTTCTAGAAAAAATACTTAATACCTCAACCAAATAATTACAACTGGAAAAAGAAAAAGAAAAGGGAAACCGAGTTTGGAATCCATATTTGAATTAGTGAGATGGATTAGGAAAAACCGATACCACATTTACTCGGTCATAAAGAAAATGAGATAATTTGGGGGTGGGGGGGGGGGTAGGGTGTGTGTGTGTGGAGGGGTAGTCAAATGTGATTTTCCTAGACTTTTATAGATTTTTATTTGAGTGATTCCCGAAGATTCTCTCAAAATATAGAGATTTATAGTTAGTGATTCTCTGAGAGTATTTTAGAAGAATGTACCATGAATCACAAAATTCAAAGTACATCACTTAAATCATTAAAGAAGAAGAATGTGAGCAAAATATGAGATAATAATGTGAGATTTTGATAGTGACGAAATTTTACCTGATTATGATAGGGATTTGGTCCAGAAATAGAAGACGAAATTTTACCTAATTACTTGATTTGGATTAGAGAACTTCTCAAGGTTGAGAAAGACGAGCCGCGAGCGTGATTTGAAGTGACAAAGAGAAAGCTCAGTACACACAAGGGGCAAAGAAGAAGAGAGGTGAGATATCAAATGTGTTTAGATGACTAGAGTTGGAAAAATATACATTCAAAAATCAAGTATTCTCCAAATTTCCAAGTCTCCCAAAACATCACCTCCTTGAGAAAAGATTTCTATCATGCCTTTTTCGTAAAAAGTCTCTACAAATTTCCCAATCAACAAATCAATGACTTTCAATTTTCACTCAAATAACAGGAGTGTTTGAGTCGCTCTTATGAAATCCTAATCCAATAAAATAGTTTCCGAAAAATTAAATAATTTTAAAAAAGTTGCTAACCACTAAGAATAAACAATATTTATGAACTAACAATGGATTTGGGAACTATCTGGAAGTCATTCAAAATCTCGTTTGACTACCCCTATTAGCAAAATTAACCTCCGTCATGAGTGGCTTCTGGTGTTCATAACCCTTCTTCTTTCAAAGTTGGCAGGCCTATATTAGAACCACAAACAAACAAAAAAAGAGAGCCAAGCAATTGCTGATTTGGCGCAGTTATTCCCATATACGAATTTGAACATTGAATGTTCTCATAAATTCTCATATGAATCCTGTCATCAGCGCCAACGGAGAGTGAAAAACAAGCAAATAATTATCTACTGCACTCTTGACACAGACATATGATGGCATCCTCCGTTTGCATCAAGATGCAGACACCGACCTTAAGAACAAGAAGCATGCAGTGTCTCACACAAACCCAAAACTACAGCCTACATGTGTTTGGCAGACAAAAGATAAACGTTGTTGTGTGTTGGCTAGAGATGGGTACTGCGGGAGTGACAATGGTAGCAACATGTGTGGGATGACGGCAGGTAATCATCGGGGCTAGATGTCTTGTAGATGGTTAAAGGCTGTCGCAATCCAGAAAACCCATATACAGGAAGGTACTTCACTGCGCACCAAAAAAAAAAAAAAAGCTCCCTTTGCTGCTCCATGGACATACCCTCTACAACCTTCCAGAACCAACAAATTTGCTCATCGGTTTCTCTGTAGTCCTCCGTATGTGCTTTCCAATCTTTGACACAAATAGGTTTATC